>CM062296.1:775798942-776165531 GCA_031216915.1 Pictodentalium vernedei | reverse complement strand
AGTATGGGGTGGAAATTTTTCTCAAAATAAATAATAGTAGGTGTGGCACTTTGTAATGAAGGGGTGTGATATTTTTTTTATTAATTTCCAGTCATTAAATTAGGCATACTCTCAATAAATCAGATTAGCTGAAGATGATCAGAAAAACTTGAGTTAAATGGAAGGATTAAACCAATTAATAGACGTAACTGGGGAACAAAAATTCACCTCAATGCTGTCCTGTGGCGGGGAAAAATACTGGCCCAAATGAGCATTATAGGGGGTGGAAAAATTCAGAAAAATTAATAATCATACGGGTATGATTATTTGGAACACTAGAGTACCCTCGCGAAGTATGTTACAATTTTTTTTTCTAACGATTATTTGAATGGTATTAAAGGCCGACGACCCCAAACATATGTAAAAAACGAACGCGAATTACTTTGGCGAAGTCCAAGTTCAATGTTATTGAACTGGTTCGGACGGGTGGGGGGGGGGGGGGGTCGAAACATGACATGTCCTGAATAGCCATGTTAATCTTTTAAAATTTAGTTCAAGTTATATGCTCTGCCCAGACTTCAAAGAGTATGGGCTATAAATTCACTGGCAGAGAAAAATTGGAACGTGTGTCTATATGTCACTTGGAGAGGTGGAGTGCATTTTTTGTGAGCACCGTGTACTGTACACAGTCAGTGATGCCAGATCGAGGATCTGCCGCCAGCTATCTCAACCCCATACTGTCTTGAATCTGTTTCTCTGCAAGACACATATATGCGATAAACCAAAGATGGTTAGCCCATTTCCCCACACTTGATTTCAATGCGATTCGCTTGACTTAATTATATTCTACGCAGTTCAAGGGCAGGACAGTGCCGGAGTGGACTTCAGGTGGAGGAGGTGGGGGGGGGGGGGGAGGGTTGTTTTAGGTTTCATGTTGGTAAATTTGGCGAAATGGAAGTAAAAGCCGGTATTCTGACAGCAACATACTTTAGAGCTTGATTTTTCGATAAGTAATCCGCGTTGGATGCAAAAAAGTTACATCTGGGCGCGGTGGCTCAGTTGGTAGGGTGCAGGCTGCAAGCCGAGAGGTACTCTGTTCGAACCCCACCTGCGGCAACCGGGTTGTGTCCTTGGGCAAGACACTTCACCCCATTGCCCACGTTGGGGCATGGTGGCGTTGTGTACTAAGGCCTACTGCTCCTCGTGGATGGAGCACCTGTCTTCAACCAATGTTATAACCCTGCTTGTGTGGAGTTACCATGTTGTGGAGCTGAGAGTTGCTTGCCATTGTTCGATGGTTCTCTCCGGGTAATCCGGCTTCCTCCATCCGTAAAAATGTCGTGGTCATGATTAGCCATTGTGCATAAATATGTGGCTTTAAACACCAATAACTAACTAACTAAAAACGGTACATAATTTGGTTCTTCAAACTGAAATCAGTGTTTTGGTCTTCAATCAGAAACCTGTTGAAATCGGTGTTTTATCGCCGAATGGGGTGGGGATAAATCACATATATTGAAAAATATGGGGTTTATCCCCACCCCAATCGGCGATAAACTTCGACTCTATTAAAGAATTTTCATCGAAAAGGAATTTTCGGCAGAAAAACGTTATTAAATCACAAGTCTGCTTTCGTGCACAATGTTTCTAAAGCTGTTACAAAATTTATCAGGGTGAACTTCAAAATTTTATTTAGAAAGCCTCAACAGTTATTTTCCGACGTATTTTATTTATTTTACAGAAACGGTCATCACTTTGTGATCGTAAGTTTCACTTGGGCCCGAATTTCGCAACAAACGTACCGATCTTGTGGAACGGTTCAGATTTATGTTTTGATCTGTATCCAAATCCATCAAAACACAACTCCTTGCAACAACCTCGAAACCCTCAGGTAAAAATAGATTATGCTATCCGTTACGTCATTGGTAAACAAACATGTCGGCTGCTGGCGTAAAATGACAACAACGGTGAGCTTTTGAGTGAAATCAAGGGAAAATGAAGACCCACCGATAAGGTAGTAATGCGAAAATTGTCTCCTTCATCTATTCTTTAATTTGAGTGGTTGATTATATTGAATAACAAACAGAACAGGAGATACGCGGTACAGTCTTTCGCCAAGTATGTTTCGGAAAATACTATAATTTTGCACCCACCCCCCCCCCCCCCCCCCCTTCCTTCCCGGTCTTCTTAGAAACAATATAGGTTTCAGAGAAGGAATATGAATATTTCTTTCCAAAAATTGAAATTCCAGTTATGTGTAATGTTTTTTGAACATATGCACTATCAGATGAACACGGGGGAGGAAGGGGATTGTAATTTCCAACACATAGGCCTCCTGGCATGACAATGCAAGAGTTGAAATCAAACGCATTTTTTCCAAATCAAATATCACTGTAAATTGTCCAGTTCCTGTTTAAATCTGATTCACAACAAATTAAATTTCTGTCTAAATATTTTACTCAGTTACCTTAGATTAGAAGTGAAGGGAAACAGTTCTCGATGTTTTGGGATTGGTCTCGATGTTTTGGAATTGAACAGTTGACAGGTTGCCCGCTTCGGTCAGTTCAGATTCTGAGCACTCAGTCCATTTCACTTGGAATACCTTGATAACCAGTGCAGCTGCAGTCGTCTTTTATTTTCTTGGCGATAGATGCAATAAATTGTTATAACCAGCAGTTTCTAATCCACTGTGTGTTCAAGTAGATAAAAAACAGTCGCTGAATGTTTTTGTACGGCAAGCCGGAAGGGAAATCAACTTACGACTTACGAGTTATGACTTACGACTTATGACTTACGAGTTACAAGCCGGAAGGGAAATCAACTTACGAGTTATGACTTATGACTTACGATATTTTGATGTATAATTTGCGTATATTTAATTTGAAGCTTAGGAATATGAGAGGTGAAAACTTCAAAATAAACAAAATTCCATTTCTTATATAACCTTTTAATACAGTAAACTGTGTTGGTGCAGATATGTAGAATGCGAGATTAGGACTTCCTTGGAATTAAAGAGAGGTATAGAAGGAAAAGAGGTCAGAGGATTAGGGAAAGGAGTCGGGAGTATAGCAGAAGTATTTTGAGTATTACTAAGGGACATCTTGGAAAAATTGCTTCCCCGCGGCTTCCAGTCTCGGTCCTTTTTTTGCTCCCGGTGGATACACTTTGATGGGTACCATCAATGGTGACGGGTCGTTTCGTTCCTTTTCCTTTTCGTCCCCCGGGTCGTTTCGTACCTTTACCTTTTCGTACTGGGTCGTTTCGTACTCTTTTAGGTACGAAACGACTCATCAAAATAAAAAGGAACGAAACGACTCACATAAAAAGGGGGGCGAAACGACTCAGTTTTAAAGGGAGGTAGCGAGCGACCCACTTAAAAGATGATACGACAAAAAGGAGATATTTGAAGTATTTAATTCGCCGGACCGGCAGTAGATTGCCAATAGAGAAGAGTGAGGAAAAACGGAATAACTTAATAAGCTAACACTTGAAATAGTGAAGGCCTGTGCCGATCGTAGACAGTAAGGAAAACGGGGTGTGGTGGGGAGTGGGGTTAAGGTGTTTGGGAGAGACGCTCCAGAAGGGACCTTGGGTGAAATCATTTCATTTCTTAATTTTGTTGTGCATTTAACTAGTGGAATATGAACACAGGTTGGTAGTTGGCCCTAAGGGATTTTACCAAGCATATGGACTATCCCAAGCTTGGTAACTGGCTTTTGAAATCGTTTGATGTTTATTTAACTTGTGAAGAATTGTAGCGTATTTTGAAAAATCGCTACGCTCAATTCTTCAAAAGTTAAATACACACGCAGAACTTGGAAACAATTTAAAAAGTCAAACTTCTCACTGATGACATAAATGAAGTAATTCTGGGTTGTAGAAGAAGAAACAACAGAACGATGTGAATACATGTTTTTATTTCAACAGAGTTTCAGCATTTTTAAAATTTTCACAAAAAGAAATAAACAACGGAATAGCACTTTCGAAATTTTACAACAACAGTGTTTCTCAAGTTCATTCTGTTTAACGGTGTCGATTTTCATTTTCTTGATAATTCCAACTCTTGACGTCCTTTCGTGGTAAGCTTTTGATGTTGAGCTTCCCAAGAAATGACGTCGAGTGTTGGAATTATCAACAGGGGAAAACTGTGAAGAAAATTTCATTGTGGGTATCCTACAACTCATTCCTGATGATACTGTACCATATTCTTTTACTTTTTTCGCATCTTTAGTTTTCAAAAAAATATAATAAAATAAGAAACAAAAGGGCATAATTTTTTTTTTTTTGAAAGCTCTATTGCAACCCATATAAGAGAAGTGTCAAATACGTTCTTCATTTATATTATTCACATTTCACGTGTTGTTACTAAAATATGATAAGGTACGAAACGACCCGTAACCCCATCAATAGAGCTGGGAGGTTATGAAATTTTGCTTCGGTTTTGTTTGCAACTCGGTTTTGATTAAAGGATTCCGATTCGGTTTACGGTTACGGTTTCGGTTATCATGTAGGAAAAAATCAATATTCTGATTCTGTTTGAACAACCTCTCACATGTATAAGCCTTCTCTGTATCGTTATATAGTTACTATTCAGATTTTAATTAGCATCGATCATGGTTTCTAGACAGCTCGTACCCACGGCAACTCGTACCAGTCAAGTCGTACCCAAAATTGGACGACTCGTACCCATTTTCGGCTGGACAACTCGTACCCACAATTGGACAACTCGTACCCAAGGTTGGACAACTCGTACCTATGGCTGGTCAACTTGTACTTAGTGTTTAATTGTATGGGCGAAGGTAGTTAATGGCCTAAGAACTATAGAAGCAGGGTTTTTGCTTTTGTTTGATCCGTTGAAGGTGCTATAATAGTAATGGAAATCAGTTTACTTCGAAATTCCTTCGTCAGATATTCCATGAATATGAATGAAATATACACAAATTTTACATATAAATGACGGCTGTGACACACAGAACAGGAAACATATATTCATTGACCGTACTTTGTTGATAGCAGGCACCAGTGGTTCCTGGAAGTCTGCAATCGTATTCGTACGAGAACTGGGGTGAATGACACCCCCCCCAACCACGACACCCGGTTTCTGCGCTTCCAGATTGGGAAATAGAGTACTGGAAAAAACTGAAAGGCCTTGCATCTAGGCCTAGGCTCTGCAAATTATCAGGGTGAAAACCATAGCCTTTGTCGCATTAACTCTTGCCTTTCCTGACCGGAGTGGCGCTTCACCAGTGATGTAACTTTGCCACACGAAAAATAATCTAAAGGTGGAGAGTGGCATTATTATTTTTCATGTGGCAAAGTTACATCACTGGCGAGGCGCCACTCTGATCAGGCGAGAAAGGATTTCATTGTAAATTGAGAGTCCAGCCGGATTTTGTACTTGAAGCGTAGCACATTTACCCGCTCGGAAGAAAAACGGCAAACAATGACCAGTGATAGACTGAATCAAGAAGATCACAAATGATATTTTTATACTGTACCAATGACCCAGACTTAGCTGGTGCTAACTCTAACAAAACCAAGGCCAAACACAAGTTTTGCCCCCCAATCCCCAAAATTTGCATCCAAAACAAAAAGAAATCATGTCCTAAAGGACCTCCATACTACGCCTCTACTGCGCATGCGCAGTGACGCAGACGTCCCGAAATTGGCGCCAATTATCATTCTCTGTTTGGCCCTTCATCAGTCAACATCTCACTGATCTTTGTGCTTGTAAATCTCAGTTTAAAGGATGCCAGACACGTAATTTTTGGAGATAATGTGATTCTAAGGAGGATAGAAGGAGGAGAGGAAAAAGAAGTGACAAAAAATAATCAGGGCTGTACTTAAAAATTTTTGATGAAATTATGTTAAGTTGCCTATTTTCGAGGCATGGGCCTCTTGTTGTCATTCTTGCTAAATGTTGCACTGCTTATTCAGTGTTTCCTCTCCCCTAGCCTTCTAAAGTCCCCCCTTGCAATTCTCCCATGCTTTTGGCATATTTTTGAGAAAGTTCATTTCTAAAATTTCCTGGGAGAGTTGCTTGGTTACAGAATGTTTTCTGTTATTTTCCCCATAGTTACGTTTTCACCCATGGGTGTATAACGTTGTGTTCTGCATCTTCCATCTGATGTTCTGCAGGTTCTCCCCTGGGAGTCTCTGTTTTGCATCAGATAGAGTGTAATTTTGATGACTGATTCCGGGCCAGTTTTTTCAGTGCCTGGAGTCATGTTTTCTGGTGTTTTACACTGTTTGTTTACATTGGCAACAGCCTTTTTTGAAGGGGGCTGTTTGCCTTTGCTGTAGTTTATCTCACTATAAGATACATTTATATTATCCGTAAGTGTCTCATTAATTATGTAATATAAATTTAAAATTTTTGACCACACTTTGCCATCGGATCCATCGGGGCTCAACGTTACTTTTCAGCAACTTGGGCTTCGCTGAAAAAATATTTTTTCAAAATTATTTTGATTTGCAATTGTTTTTTCATTTATTAATGGATCATGTTATTATGTATCTTTGTGTCAGGGGTTTTTGCGAGTAACTAGGACTTGTTGTTGTCCTTTCACAATGAAGGGACATTGTTCAACTGTAATAGGAAGAAATCTTCCTCTGACTTTCATGATCATTGTATTAATTGTAGTCAGTGTTCTCGCATTAATCCCTGTCCTATATGTGAATATTGGGATGAGAAACATTGGAAACGTGTGTCACGATATGTTGTTTCTGGATAAAGGGCTATGCCGGCTCTTTCTCCGCAAGGTCACTCTACTCTCTCAGTTTCTATTTCAGAGGAACAAGAACAGGGTGATGTTTCCATGTTATCTTCTACAAGTGTGCGTCCGTCGTCACAAATGAATTCAGAGCTAGCGGCAAAAGTGCTCATGGAGATTAGACAAATGTCGTCCGCTAGCTCGCCCGGTGTAGCGTCCATTCACCGAATGGTTCGGCAGCCGGGTTCGTCCGATGCGGTCCAGGAGGAAATTTTGGGTGATGCGAGCACTATAAACATAATAGATGCACACCCAGTGACGGCGGATAGTAAGCGAGAACGTAGGAAGCCTTTGAGTCCGGTTCCTAGCTCGTCCAGGTCCAGCCGGGTCGCGAGCGAGAGAGGCCCCTCTCTCGTACAACAACATCTGGGACCAGATGTTGTGGTACAAAATGTGTCTTTAGCGGAGCATACGTCCGACGCTCGGGACGCTCCGTTGTATAAGCAGTCCGTGGAGACTGTTAAGGCTTCCTCTTCTCGTCAGCGCACACGACCGCACCTTGGCTGCGTGACCGCCGATATATTACCAGCTTCGCCGATCAAGGATTCTTCGGCGACCAGGTCACACCATCCGGCAGCCAGGGATTCGAGACCGATGGACTCCGGAAGTTCGCATAGGAAAAGTATGCGGGAGCCATCTGATGCGGAGCTGCCCTCGGCGAAGCAGCGAAAGACTGCGCCTCCGCAGGTCTCGACGCCGGACATTCTTGTGCAGATAGCACAGCTTATCGCAGCATCCCAGCAGCCGACAGAAACGGTGTCGGATCGAGAATTATCCGACGGCGCTGGGTCGGTACGCTCCGCCGAAGCATCGGGGGCGGACGACCGGGAACATCATGAGGTCCGACCGGATGGTGAAAGGGATACGGATGATTTTGAGCTATCCCTTTCGGAACAACATAAAGCTGCCGTGGACTTCATCCGGCACTTTCTCCCTCAAGTTGTTCCGTCGGGCCAGACTGCTGCGGTTCCGGACAAGAGGATTATAGCGTCATTGGACTCTGAATTTTTTGAGCGGTTCAGGGACATCGCTCCCGAGTTTCCGTCGCAGTCCAATAATGTTGCAAGAACATTTGAATTATTGAACGACGCTATATTTAAACTTGCTTCCAAGACGGGGGAAAGCAGGTTTCTTGTCCGCTAATACTCTCAACCTGCCTTTCATTAATGCAAGGAATAAATTCGATACGGCAGGACAGGGTATCCCGAGAGTTCCTCTGCGTATGGACGACGAGGCGGAAGACTTAGAGCTATCATTACCGTCGTCGGCTTCTATTCCAACCGCGGTGTTGGAAACAGCTATTGCGTCTAACAGAGCCAATTTAGATGCCTTATCTTACGCAGATCACCTTACTAAGGCGTTATCACTGCGCCTTCAAGGGAAAGAGTTTCAGGATATACAATCCTCTTTAAGACTTCTTTCAAGGGCAGTAGCTTATTCCACGTGTAACTCCGCCCTTTCAGTGGCAAATCTGGAGTTGGTTAGACGTGACGCAGCCCTAGCTACATCCACACTAGTGGATACTAAGGTGAAGAACTCTCTTAGAGTCGCTTCGGTCTCCGGAGAACTTCTCTTTGACGGCAAGCTTTCTGCTATTTATGATAAAATTACAAAGAAAGCTTCGGATTCTCTGTTGTTCAAATCTGCTTCTAAGAAGTCGGATACAGCAGACAAGAATAAGACAGGCACTTCTGGGTCTAATGCGCCCAAGAGAGGTTCCTATAGAGGTTCCGGTGCGTCCTCTTGGTCTTATTCGAGAGACCGTCAGGGTAGCGACTCTCGTTCGGGACGTCCTTCAGGCCGGGACAATCGGTCGGACGCCCCGAGGTCGACGGGGTGAGGTGCGGGTCGTGGAGGACGTGGTTTCTCCTACCGCAGGCCTCGCAGGTCCAGGAGGTGATGGCTTAAACCTCTATCGCGTACCGGTTGGCGGAAGGTTGTCGAGCTTTTCACAAGAATGGGCGTCGATTACGGACGACCCTTGGGTGAGAGGAGTGACTTCGGAAGGTCTAAAGATATCCTTCAAACGAAAGCCTCCATTAACTCGAAGTCCAAAGTGGACTCATCTTCCGTCAAATCCGCAGAAAAGAGACGCTCTGTTATCAGAGGTGCAGTCTCTTTTAATGAAGAACGCGGTAGAGGTCGTAGAAAACCAGGAATCTCCGGGATTCTACAGCCATCTGTTTCTGGTTCCGAAACCAGACGGCTCGTTCCGTCCAGTCATAGATTTGAGCTGGATAAACAAGCTGATCGTCGCTCCGAAGTTTTATATGGAGACGATTCGGTCGGTCAGAGCGAGTATTCGGGTGAACGATTATGCAACAAGCATAGATCTCAAAGATGCGTACTTTCACGTCATGGTACATCCGACATTTCGAAAGTACCTACGCTTCGCAGTCCTAGGAGTGGTGTATCAAATCCGGGCGATGTGCTTCGGATTGAATCTAGCACCCTGGGCTTTCACTCGGGTAATGAACTCGGTAATGATCTATTTCCGAGCTCATTCGTCTGCGGTAACGTCGGCCTACCTGGACGACATTCTTCAGAGGTACGGCAACGAGTTAACGCTTCTGAACGATGTTCAGAATCTTCTTCTATTGCTCCGACGTCTCGGTTTTATAGTAAACGAGGAGAAGTCGGATCTGGTGCCGTCCAAGTCATTCACTCATCTGGGAATGAGCTTCGAGACGCACAACAATCTCGTTCGTCTGCCGTTAACCAGAGCGAAATTAGTCAGTTGTTACGCTCGCTATTGTCTGCACGCAGACAAAGTCACAGCGAGAGAATTTATGAGACTGATAGGTCTGTGCGGAGCCGCCGCGGATCTCATTCTGATGGGGCGGTTACGCACGCGTCCTCTTCAAATTTGCTTGACTCAGAATTGGAGTGTGAAAATTCATTCGCTCGATGTAGACGTTCTCTTGTCAGATCAAGTGAAACAAGAGATTCAGACTTGGGCAAACATTCAGTGGTTAACTCAGGGAGTTCCGCTGCAGTTGCCGGATCCGAGTTTTACCATTTTGACGGATGCCAGTCAAACAGGTTGGGGTGCATCATTAATCCCAACGGATTCGAGATGCCAGGGTCTTTGGGATCCACAATTCCTGTGCAAGCACATGAACATCAAGGAAATGATGTCACTTTGGCTTGCGTTACGTCACTGGATGGACATTATTCACAATGCTCATGTCCAAATCCTATCCGACAATACGACAGTAGTGGCGTATATACGGAATCAGGGAGGCACTCATTCAGTTCTGTTGTTCAATCTAACGGAAAGAATCCTTCTGTTTGCGCTAGAACATCACGTTCTTCTTTCGGTCCGTCACATACCGGGTCGTCTGAATGTACTAGCAGACTCCCTTTCACGAAGGGGTCGCTTGTTGCCGTCGGAGTGGACTCTCAACAAACAAGTATTCAATCAGATTTGCTACCAATGGGAACGGCCAATGATAGACTTATTTGCGACACATCTCAACAATCAGTTGCAAACGTATGTGTCTCCGTGTCCGGATCCAAGAGCATTTGCAGTAGACGCTCTGTCGATCCCTTGGGACGGAATGATAGGATATGCGTATCCTCCAGCGCCGTTAATTCAACAAGTATTGCTAAAGATAAAACAATCTCAGTGCAAGATTCTGTTGGTAGCATCTCTGTCGCCACAGAGACCGTGGATAAATCTACTCAGGTGTCTGTTGTGGGACCTACCGCGAAAGCTTCCTCCACGGGAGGATCTTCTTTCGCAGGGGAAATCGCGCCAACTCCATCACAACCCGCAAGGTCTCAACCTTCACGTTTTTCCGTTGTGCGGTCCTTCTTGCATGGCAAACACTTTACAGGACGAGCAGTGGACGCGATTTCTAACTGTAGGAGGACCTCCTCTTCGCTAAACTATGCGGCTAAGTGGAAGGTTTTTCGTCGTTGGTGTAGGGATCATTCTGTAGATGTATTCGATCCCTCTATACCAGACATTGCAAACTTTCTAGTATACTTGTTTGACGAAATCAAACTGCAGCCTGTTACTATAAAGGGTTATAGATCTATGTTATCTGATACCTATGCACATCATGATAGTTTACAAATTGGATCTAATGTCTCTTTATCTAAGTTGGTTAGAAACTTTTCGATAAATAGACCCAGAACTCTTAGATTAATTCCTAAGTGGAATTTAGCTCGGGTTCTTCTTAAATTGAAGGAAAAGCCATTTGAACCTCTTGGGACAGTAGATTTCAAATTCTTATCTTATAAGACAGCTTTTCTCTTAGCTTTTTCTTCCGCTAGAAGAGTCAGTGAGCTTCATGCACTGTCGGTGGATGATTCTCACTATCGTAGTGTCGGGAATACTATCACCTTCACTACTAATGTGGGTTTTTTAGCTAAGAATCAGGCTCCTAATAAATATCCGGAACCTATTGTTATTAAGGCTCTTCCGTCTTCAGACGGGCGTAGGCCTTTACTCTGTCCTGTTAGAGCGTTACGTATCTATAAACAGAGATCTCAGTTTATCAGAAAGGGACGGAAACGTTTCTTTCTGTCTTTGATGCCTAATAGAAAGGACATTTCGGTCCATTCTATTGCTAGATGGATTCAATTAACTATCCGTACTGCTTATGAGAGTTTATCTTCTTCTCAGCAGTCTGTGCTTAAGATTTCCGCTCATGAAGTAAGAGCTCTTTCTACTTCCTGGGCTTATGCTAATAGTGTTGCTATTACAGATTTAATGAAGGCTGCTTATTGGTCTCAGCCATCCACATTTACGAATTTTTATCTCAGAAATATTGAGTCCATTTCTGGAGACCTGCATTGTTTAGGTCCGTTATCTGTTGCTCAGAATGTCGTCCACTAAACAGTTGCAACTATAGTTATGCAGGCTTTCTGTCCCGGCAGTGACTCCGCCCGGCTGCCCTCTTCGCTCTGGGCTATTTGACCCAGGGCAAGGGGAAGGTGGGGGGGGGGGGGCGGGTGTTCCCTTAGGTCACCTGCTTTATAGTGAAAAGCAAGGGAATGCCTCCTCCAAGTCAGTATTTCTGAGTCGCTTCCGGGATGGTTTTAAAGTGTAATATTAATGTTAAAATTCATTCATGTCTTATTTTTAAAGTGTAGCTCGGTGTGAAGCATTTGTATATGTCAAGTGTCAAACGGGCTTTAATATACAATACTCGGACACTTTTAAATGACTATAAAGAGTCTCAATTCTCTGGACTACTTTATTTATTGGCTTACTTTAAAAATAATTAGTATAAGGGATATACTGGATGTTAATAGAGAACATGAATGTTATTGTGCTCAATTATTAAGGGTAGTGTATCTTTCTAATTTAATTTAAATAAGAAAGATACATGTAAAGCCTAATACTCCTTTTCTCCTTAAGGGGTTACCTCTTTACTATATAGTTGAGCTTATTGGATTTTCCTCTATGTCCTAGGCCCTCCAGCCTGTTTACTATTCAGCTAAGTCTGGGTCATTGGTACAGTATAAAAATGTTAAAAAATTTATAGTAATTTATATATTTTTTATACTTACCAATGACCCAGACGGGGATGGCCCTCCCTGGAGTTGGGAACTCTTGCCTCCCCGCTGAGTACATAGCGCTGACCAGGCACTGCCAGTAAGAATGATAATTGGCGCCAATTTCGGGACGTCTGCGTCACTGCGCATGCGCAGTAGAGGCGTAGTATGGAGGTCCTTTAGGACATGATTTCTTTTTGTTTTGGATGCAAATTTTGGGGATTGGGGGGCAAAACTTGTGTTTGGCCCTGGTTTTGTTAGAGTTAGCACTAGCTAAGTCTGGGTCATTGGTAAGTATAAAAAATATATAAATTACTATAAATTTTTTAACGTTCATTTAAAAACAAGAGATTCACCCGGAAGTGACAATGCCCCCTACGTGGCAATGACCTTGATCTGTGACCTGCATCAAACAAAAAACTTTGTAAAAAGTTTAATATTTGTACTTTGTTTCGTTTCTGAGTTATGGCTGAGACACGAATATTGGTGTTAATTTTCTTCCAATTATCTGTGCATATTATTATCGCCAATTAAGTTAATCTTCCAGTTGGGAGGTGTGTTTTTCTAACAATTATCTTCCATGACAATCATGAAAATTGAATGATAATTAGCACTTTTGTAAGATCTGCAATTAGACTATAAAGGTGAATAAAAGTGAATCTCTCTCTCTCTCTCTCTCTCTCTCTCTCTCTCTCTCTCTCTCTTTATAGGCACCTGACTCTCATGCCTCGACCGATCGAAACAAAAATTGGCACAGGTCTATATAGATGTAATTTGACCAGGAAAGGGACTTCTGGTGGGCCCCGATCGCGTCCGACATCGCGTTAATGCTTGAACCAATGAAGGGATGGGGTAGAGTGGGGGGGGGGGGGGGGGAGTGAGCCCCGATCGCATCTGATTTTGCGTTAACCCCTCAACACGTGAAATGCTGGGTATGACTACCAGTACAACAAAATATTACGTAGACAAGCCTCAGAAGTTTCACGAAGAGCCAAAGATTACCTATTTTTTTTTTGGGGGGGGGGGGGGTGGGGCTCGTCTTCCGTATCTACACCACTGTACTAATATATAATTTAAATATTTCCTGTTTCCTTCGAATTGCACTATTGATGAAATGTTCATACCGGCGAAATTGACATTCGGCGAAGTCTGTTCAGACTGTTCTGCCGAGATAAATGCTAAAGATGGAAAGTTTTTGTCTTCATCCACATCCATTGAAAGCAGACACTCATCTTCTCAAGTCCTTCAGCCAATATTCGCCTTCGCCCATACAATTAAAGACCAGGTACATGATGATCAACTGTGGGTACGAGTTGTCCAACCTTGGGTACGAGTTGTCCAACTGTGGGTACGAGTTGTCCAGCCGAAAATGGGTACGAGTCGTCCAATTTTGGGTACGACTTGACTGGTACGAGTTGCCGTGGGAACGATTGTCCTGATACCTCGATCATTATATAGTTACTACTCAGATTTTAATTAAAACATACAAATATGGATATCGTTAGAACCAGCTCAATCGTTAGAACCAGCTCAATGAGCTGATTCTAATGATGTGCATATGTGTATGAGTTTTTTAGAAAATATTTAAATTAGTTGGTAAAGATGTGAAATTCTAGTATTTTTTTTAGTGTTTCGTGAAGAAATAACATGTCAGATGGAAAAACAAATTCTTCAATTCTCAAGTTTTGCCGTGTACTCAGTAGTACTTGATTGATTCTCTTCCACATGTTGTCTGCACATCCACATTAATAACCTGAAATTTCGGTTATTGAAATAGTATTCGGTTCGGTTTCGGTTTCTAGATTTAATAACATAAAACAACTCGGTTTTCGGTTAACCTCCCAGGTCTAACCCTAAATTTTTAATGTGTCTGGTTTAAGGACTCTCGTCTTTTGACATGATTCTATCTGGAGCCATCGTTCCCACAAAACTCATAATGAGTGCGCAATAAGTGCCTAATGTGTGGTACGTATGAGTAAATAGGTTTCAGCATTGGAGTCGTACGAGAATATACTGTACCCAACATGCAACGCGTTATGTCGTCACGCCGAAGTGTACAGATGACGATGACCACTATGCCCACCAGCTGAAGATCCAAACGCCCCCCCCCCCCCCCCCCCCTCAGTATACTACTGGGGTAATCAGGTAGGTTGCGAAATAATGGAATGTACATTTTGTTTTACAGATCTTGCCTCAATTAAAGAACGCCTTCAAGTTTTGAAAAAGAAGAGGAATATCCAGTTAAAATCCTCCGTAAGTGATCATAACCCCTACCCCCACACATAACACCTCACACGAGTAACTTCTCTTGCGCTCTTTGCTCCGACTGCAAAATGATTTCTTACCGATTGTAAAGATAAAACTCAGGAACGATTTCTGAATGCATCGTGATATTCTAGAGGCCAGTGTGGTAATTTTATTGGAGCAAACGGATTTCCCAGTATGGTGTGATTTACAAAGTTGAGGGAGGCTGGGTGGGGGGTGGGGGGCAAAGAGCTCTTCAAGTTCATGGTCTTTTGTATTGAGTCACTATATCACAGGAAGAGAATAAGCGTCAACAAATCGTTCGACTTGGAGGCTTTTTTTATCGATTTGGACAGTGTTGTGGGGGTGTGAATCTTTGACGTTTCGTACACATGACGTTTCGTACACGCGACGATTCGTACACAAATAGGACGCTTCGTACACAAAATTTGAACGTTTCCTACACAAGGTGATCGTTTCGTACACAATTTAAATATAAGTTTGTTTTATAAAATTATTCATTATTTTATTTAAAATTATTTTTTAGTTTCATTATATAAAATTTTTCCTGTTTTGTACATGATGTTGATTTTTGATCACATATTAAATAGATTCATTTCCTTGATCTCTTTGATTTTTTGTTTGATTCACTATTTGATTTTTAAGATAAGTCGCATGTAAGTTAGTGAGGACACAGCATCCAATCTCCCTCGTTAGGCTGACGGATGACCTCCAGCCTTCAAAAAAACACATATTGGTGGCATGTTTTTCCTTTTTGTAACCGCTGCGGCGCGACAATGCTGTAGCTGCTTCCAAACCAGCGTTACTGTTTGGATTTCTCTTCTTCTGATATACAGTAGGTTGTGATAAACAAAATATTATATACTAATTGTAATATCAGATGCTGAGTAACACCTTCCCCAATCAGTTATCAAGTCCACATACCCCAAATTGCAAACTGGCTTTTCATGTTGCGCAGTCTAAAACAAACGAACAAGGACAAAATAGCTAATTGGGTCATAAGGGATTCCAAGAATCCTTCATCGTCCCTTTGCACCTTCGGTGTAAGGATTATAATGGTTAATTTGCCGGATGCATATTGCTGCTATGTTATTACAATGGTCACTTGAAAAACAGGTAACAATTGAACCTAATTGCTAATCAAAATAGGACTAGTCTGTGATTTCATTTCGGAGAAATCTTTTTAGGCTCCTTTGAAATGAAACCACAGAGTAGTACTATTGTTAAGGGCAAAGAAAAAAAAAAAAACAAGACAAAAATTTGCTGTAAATACAAAGTAAATAAAAATCGTGTTGGAATAAAATCAGAGAAATACAAAAACAACATGTCATTTTTGTGTTTTGCATGTATCACATTTTGTTTAAGATAAACATGGATTTATTTAAAATAAATCAATTTTATTCAAAGAAGAGTGATAAAAAGATGTGTGTACGAAACATCCTGGCACTTTGTGTACGAAACGTCCAAAAATTGTCGTGTACGAAATGCCCGTGTACGAAACGTCCTGCTCCCGTGGGGTGGGTGTAACTCTTTGTTGTTGATGAATATAAAGCTCGCGGGGCTAAGTTTGGTGCGCCAAAAGCATAGAGCAGAGTATTCGTCGCTGACTGATGTTATCCCTTGTATGTTTTTTGATGTATTCCATTGTATAGTAATAAGCAAAAATTCGGTTTAGTTTTTGTTATGCCTCTTCTTGCATACAAGTTCTTATACTAACATGAATGTATAATCTTTTCCTGTCGTTCCATATGTTATGCTATCTGTAGGTCAATGTTACAGAATGTAAATGTTGGCGTCTAAGTGGGGTGAGAGAAGGATTTTCGGGGTTAGTACAACCCCCGGCCTGTAACGATATAGCACTCCGTCTATACAACTTTCTTCTCGTGTCACCTACCCTGTAAAAATATACCGTATTTTTTATGGTAAAAGTATACCGGCAATCCAGTTGCCAGTATTTGTACCGTTGAAATTACGGTATACTGTAAACTGTCATACCGTAAAAATACAACAATACCGTCAAAATACGGTATACCCTAAACTATTATACCATAAACAATACTGTAAAATTGATGTAAACCGCAAATTGTTATACCGTGAAAAAGATCTCAACACCGTAGAAATTACGCTATACCATAATTTTTCTAACGGTAAAACAAAAAATAGACAATGTGTAAATTACGATATACTGAATTTGTTTTACTTCGTAAAACGACCACAATACTGTAAATGACAATGTGAAGATGAAGGTATACCATAATTTTACGAATAGAATGTAAAACTAAGGTAACACCAGAAAATTGACGACTTATTCAAATAAAAATTACTGCAACTCCAATATCACTTTTAAAGAAACGCATACTATATGTAAAAATATACTTGCAGGGATTTTTTGTTCTTTTGCCCAAAATGATGACACTGAGAAAAAATTAATTTTCGGAAAGGTTGAAAACAAAATGACTTGAATACTGACAATCAAAATTCACAGTCTGAAAGACCATAAATTAGGGACTAAGGACTAGACCTAAATAACATAAACAATCAGAAGAAGAGTTATTATATTTGATATAGAATCTTTATTACCGTAAGATGACCAATTACATAACTTCAATACTTTGATATAAATTGTAACAAAATCAACAAAAAATGTATATTCAACAATATAAAACAATAAAAAAAAATCAATGGTTTAACTGTGGAGTTGAAGGTTCTGGTCACCATGTGGATGCTGATGCTGCAACACACATATTCTCCCACCCAATGATACAGCAACATGCTAGATATATTGGTATTATTATGGGAAGGTAGAAAGGTAAAGGATATTTCCGTAAATACAGATCATTTATGCGGGCAAAACTACCCCTGGGGTTTGTGCATATAGTAAATGGTTTTGTGTTTTAAAATTATATGCAAAAGACTCCAAAGGATAATCTCTGGGCCATCAACAACATACCCTGTAAGTCCCGTGGAAGTCAGCTCATTCAGCATGGAGAATATAGGGTATATGGACGATTCGGACCATGTACGATTCGGACCAGATTTTTTTTGGACGATTCGGACCAGATCTCTGGACGATTCGGACCAGATCTCTGGACGATTCGGACCAGATTTCTGGACGATTCGGACCATGCTTATGGACGATTCGGACCATGTTTATGGGCGTTTCGGACCAGGTTTTTGGGCGATTGGGATCAAGTTTTGGGGCGATATGGAGCATGTTTCTAAGCCATTTGGACCAAATTATCAGACGGTTGCATGATTCGGGCTCGGAGCCACTAACAATAGGGAAAACTATCATTTACAGAAGGTTCTCGGCCAGACGTGCCTAATTTAATTAGGATAGTTAACCGTTCAAGGGCAACCAAGCGTCCACAAAACCTGGCAGATTTGTCTTTTGAATTATGTCTGGACTACTATGATATTAATACCAATTTCAGTGAGCAATTTTTTCAAAAAGACATACAAGTACGTGAAAGACGACACATTATTTTCTCAACTCAAAAACAATTAGAGTTACTCGGTAAAGCAAGAACTTGGTACGTTGATGGTACATTCAAAATTGTCATGACCCCATTCACCCAGCTGCTTTCAATACACGCCTTTGTTAAATCTGGAGAGAGCATAAAACAGCTGCCACTATGCTTCTGTGTGATGTCAGTGAAGAGCAAAAAGGATTATAAAAAGGTAAATGGCTTCTTAATTGTCACTGAGAGAGAGAGAGAGAGAGAGAGAGAGAGAGAGAGTATAGTAGTACTGTTATTTAATTATTTATTTATTGGTATTTAAGGTCACATACTTTTGCACAATGGCTAATCATGACCACAACATGGAGATAAAGTCAGGCCAGTCAATCGTTTATACCCCATGTTGCCTATTTTAGAGGACTCTCACCCCAAGCATTAGTGACTGGGTCCTATTTTACCAGTGAAAAAGAGCTCTTTTACCATGGTAAACAAGCACTGCTTCATTTCCCGGGGTTCCCACGGGGAAGTAGTACTGTTAATTTCTTGTGTGTCAGTCAAGTTGATTGGGATTAATTTCACTGAGAAATACCGCCGTATCGAGTTGATTGGGATTAATTTCACTGAGAAATACCGATGTATTGTTTGTGGTTATCACAACAGATAATCCTGTTCGTAATTATAGAGTGCGATTAATCAGGACAAAACAACAGAATTGTGCTATATGTCTGCAATATTTATATCTATGTATTACAATCTTTTCACTTCGTTTTTTGTAATATGAGACTTACCTGCTTTTGACTAGAATAAAAGTGTGTTTAATCTTCTTTGGCATTAGTTGTTGTTTTTTTTTATTGCTCACCCCGAATCAGTCAACCGTCTCATAATTTGGACCAAATGGCTTAGAAACATGCTCCAAACCTCCCCAAAACTTGATCCCAACCGCCAAAGAACTGTGTCCGAATCGTCCATAAACATGGTCCGAATCGTCCATGAACATGGTCCGAATCGTCCATAAGCATGGTCCGAATCGTCCAGAAATCTGGTCCGAATCGTCCATAGATCTGGTCCGAATCGTCCAGAAAAAATCTGGTCCGAATCGTACATGGTCCGAATCGTCCATAATCCGAATATAGAAGGTATAATGTGGTAAATGGTTTTGTGTTTTAAAATTGCATGGAAAAAAACCCTCAAAGGCAATTCCGGTTTCAACCTACATACATCCTGCAAGTTTAGTGAAGATCCACCCAGGGACCTAGGCGAATCGAGGAACAAACAGACAAAAATACTAAATGGTTTTGTGCTTTAAAATTATATGCAAAAAACTACAAACGGTAGCCTTGAGGCCATCAACAACATACACTCATTCAGCATTATTATTTAATATTATTTATTGGTGTTTAACGACACATTAACAGCCAAGGTCATATCGTGTCGGTGGCAGGTTTATTGGTGGAGAAAGCCGGAGTACACGGAAAGAACCACCGAGCAACGACGACTCACTCAGCATGGAGAATATTGAAAGTGTAGAATGATAAAGGATTTTGTGTTTCAAAATTTTATGCAGAAGCCCCTCAAGGACAATTACTACATGGGTCAACCTATATACACCCTGCAAGTTTGGTGAAGATCCGCCCAAGGACCTCGGAGGGGTAGAGGAACAAACAGACAAACAGAAATTCCAACTCGTAAGTCATAAGTCATAAGTCGTAAGTCATAACTCGTAAGTCGTAAGTTGAAATTCCAACTCGTAAGTCATAAGTCATAAGTCGTAAGTCATAACTCGTAAGTCGTAAGTTGAAATTCCCTTCCGGCTTGCCGTATTTTTGAAACAGGAGACCAAAGCAGCATCGACGGAACGCCATTTTTTTAGAAAGGGTGTCTCTCCAGCACATTGATCAGCTCGTGCAAAAAGCAGTGAAGCCAATCAAGTGGAACTTACCGATAAATTTGGCCTGCTCACTGGAACAAACCTCAGAAATCGGATGAAAACTCGGAACTGACTGAAAGACAGTGACATTGACAACGCGCGTTGCAGAATGACACAGCGAAACTTGTCCCCACGCCACCAAAGAACTGCGTTGGAAATACAAACCAGGTGCAGAGGCGGCAGAACCGGGGGGGGGGGGGGGGGCCCTCCCCACACACTTTTTTGCCGGGCCATGTTTTTTTTTTGTATGCATATATTTTAAAACAACCAATGACTTGTGAAACAAGGGGCGGATCTAGAGCATCCCCAGGGGCGTCATATGCTAGGTAAAAATCAGGGGGGGGGGCGGATCGGTAACATAATCTATCGGTTGGCGCGTAGCGTGTCCCAAAATTTTGGCAAAAATGCCTCCCAAATTGCCGGAATTGGCACTTCCCAGGCCTTAACCGAAAATATTGGGGGGGGGGGGGGCGTCCCCCCCCCCCCACCCGACCCGTGCACCGTTGGCATGACAACCACTGCCTTCCCCATATTTTCGACAGCTATGTTTCTCTCGAAGAGGTTCGGTTTCGATGGATTTCGGTTCATTTTTTGCAGTAATTGAGTGGCAGCAAACGCTAAAATGTAGACAGTCTGTTATTTATTTATTTATTTATTGATGTTTAAGGTCACATATTTATGCACAATGGCTAATCATGACCGTGACCGTTTTACGGGTGGAGGAAGCCGGAGTACCCGGAGAGAACCACCGAGCAACGACGAGCAGCTGCCAGCTCCCCAACATCGTAACTCCGCACTGCAGCACAGGCAGGGTTAGATTGGTTGAAGACATGCGTACCATCGACGTGCAGTACGCCTTAGTACACGGCGTCATCGTGCCCCCACATGGGCAATGGGGGTGGAGTGTCTTGCCCAAGGACACAACGCGGTTGCCGCAGACAGTCTGTTAAAAAATCGGTTTACTGAAATACTCAAATAGATCGTAATCTTACAGACGTACAAGTAGGGTAATGTGGGGCAAGATGCTACAATTTTTCTGATTGGGGTAAATTATATTATTATGGGTTATAATACTGGTTCATCTCGAGAAATAACATTTATTTACCTCTCTCTCACATCTCATAGTTTTATCATTTAAAACATCTGAAGAAATTTCACGGCGTCGAAAAAAGCTCTGTTCGTCATTTTATCTTTCATAATTCTTCACTGTAACGTGATATTCATGGAACATGTAGTCTTGATCTAATTGGGGCAAAATGCGACACTTTCCTCCGAAAATGTGCAATACTAAAAATCAATTCCCATTGAGGTCGATAGCAGACGAATGTACCTTTATTCGTTTACGCCCCAGTTGTGATGTGAGAAACAATGATTAACTTGAAAGAATGCTGGTGCCGTGGTTGAGTAAGCTGTGGCTTCTTGTCCCACACACATTCCGTAGTACTTACTGGCCTATAGCCCTCCACCACTCTCCCACCCCTGCCAAAACGCCATGAAGCTTGAAGTTTTGGTGGAATTTACAATAACCACAACTTTTGGTACGACGTAATAGTACCATGGTAAATCCCAAAATACCCTGGTAATACCATGTACCATGGTAGGGGGGACCCGGGCAAAGTGGATCGCCAGGGCGAAGCGGATCATCGGCATATCTTTTCAAGAACAGCGATTGGTTAAACGTTTTTACATCACATTCATAGCAGACGTCACGCGCATGCTATTTTTTCCAGCAAGAGGTTTGAAGAGAAATATCGACGCCATTAACGTCAAAAAGTATTTTTTTGAACGGAAATTCTAATTTTTGAAAAGCTATGTATTCATTATTTACTTTCTTATGTTTGCGACATTTGGAATGAATACCTATCGAATAATACAAGTAGGGACTTTGCTTCAATTGCACAATTTATGATGAAATGGAAATGCTAGCGTTTCATGACACCCATACCGTTCTACGCGATGAGCATTTCGGGCAAAGCGGATCGGGCAAAGTGGATCAGTGATCCTCGTTGCCCTTTGTGCTCCCAGCGTAGCATGGAGTGTGCACTCGGTGTTTGAGGGCGTGGGCGTGGGTGTGTTGGCCTGGGTTCAGAATATAAGGCACAGTTGCTTGTCTGTTTGTATGTCTGCGTGTGTATAGGCCTATGCTTTCCTGTAACTCTGCGGCGATTTTTTAGTGTTTGTCAATCTCATGCTGGTGTTAAAATATGTGTGCGCTCATTCCCTACCCTATGTTTGTAAAACGTTCCGGAAAGGCTAGAGGCCTTGAACCCTCCAAAAATTTTACTTTGTGATCATTTCTGTTGCGATAGAACAAGATGCTGAACTACCCTTATAAAAAAGTACCATGGTTCACCATGGTACTTTTTTATAAGGGCAGATTTACTTAAGATTGGGAATGTGGCCTATTCTTGTCCTTTTTGTCACCTTAAAAATCCCTGCGCTGGACAGTAGGCCCATAGGTCTTTCCAGAAGGTTTTTTTTTACTCAAGTATGGCTACCCATAGAATAGGCGTACGGACCGGGAGGAACACCCCCCCCCCCCCCGCCCAAACACACAGAAAGTCAGAAATAATCTAATTTTTTTTTCGCGCAGTTGTTTTTTGAAAACAGCCTTAAAAATTGGCTTTTTCATAAATCGTGTGGGTGTGTGTGTGTGTGTTTCTTGGGGGGGGGGGGGGGGCTGAAATTGCACCGAAATAGATTTAGATCCCAAAAGTGATCGATTCCCTCCCCAATTACAAGTTCAGAAAGACAGCTGATGAGTGGGTGCTCTAAAATCGGTTTTAGGTCATCATTATTTTATATTTTTAAAAATTTCTCTGGAGTTGTATCCCAGTTGCCTTCTTGGGGGTGGTGGGGAGGGGGTGGTCACGGGGGCGCCGTGCATTAAGGTGTACTGCACATCGATGGTGCGCATGTCTTCAACCTCTGCTCACTGGGCTAGCACACCGTTCGAAGAGTCCAGCAGATGCTCGCTGCTACTTTTTTGTGATTCTCTCAGGGTGCCCAAGCTTCCTCCTGCGGTAAGTCTACTTGTCACAATGTGATGCTAGCTATTTTTATTGGTGTTTTACGACACTTCAACAACCAGGGTCAAATCGCGTCAGTGACAGGTTTACGGGAGGAGGAAGCCGGAGCACCAGGAGAGAACTACCGAGCAATGACCAGCACCTGTCAGCTCTCCAACATCACAAATCAAGACTGTACTACGCACTGCACAGCAGTACTACGCACTACACAGCACAGACATTGTTACATAGGTTGAAGACATGTCACCTCGGCGTGCAGTACGTCTCAGCACACAGCGTCATCATGCCCCCACGTGGGCAATCGGGGTAAAGTGCCTTGCCCGAGGACACAACGCGGGTAACCCTTGCTGTTGAAAGTGTCGTAAAACTCCAATGAATACAAATAAATATAATAAATAGATCATTACTTGGGAGTTTTCTATGCTGGTATAGTGCCCAGCGGGTGGTGGTATAGATCCAGGGCCATCGTCGAGGGATCTATTCCACAACATGGGGCACCATACTGACAAAGAGAACGACTACTCGGGAGTAGTATGTAATGTGGTTTTGAGGTGGAGGTTGCAGGATCTCATTGCTGGATCTCATGTGACGTCATAGTCACGTGACCTAGTGGCGCCATGTTGTGTTGTCATGGTAACCCGCGTGAGCGGCCATGTTGTGACGTCATCTCCATAGTGATACGTGATGTGAGTGCGCATGCGCAGCGCGTGTTGTTAGGGTGATACGAGCTTCCGTCGTCCATTTTGTATACAGGAGGCCGCCATCTTGGTTTCTATGGTAGCACGTGATTGCTATGTTACCAATGGCTTCTAACAAGACAGGGGTATGTTCGGGGGTATGTTCCTTTGTAGAAGAGTAAATCTGATTACCACAAACAACCCGACAATCCCTCCAAATCACCAAAATCCATCCAAAATCACCGAAATTGACTTTATTTCCCCAATTTATCGGCTTAGCACGTAGTGCTATGGTACTAAGGGGTACAAGGGGGTGCATTCGATTGAACAGGAGTAATGTTCTGGATTAGAATTCTCCCAGAATCCCTTTTTGGATCCTTATCCCATGACGTTTTTCCCCTATTAAGAATAGCACGTAGTACTATAGGACAAATTTACCCAGAATTCTCTGCTTCTATCTATATATGCAATAGTTATCGTCTATCTGACCCTATTCCTTTGTTCTAGAGTATTCTCCAGTAGCGTAGAAGAGCCTATCGACTGGAACAGTATACCTTATAATTGCTATATTTAGCAATTTCTAGTCCATTCTTGTTAGTTCTGACCCTATACCAAGTACTCTTGTTGTTTCATATATCTAGATCATTTATATAAATTATAACTAACCAATCAGATTGCATGATTTCCCATAATGCAGAGTTATCTCCCTTCTGTATAACAAAAGACTATATCCAATGGCCATATCCCATGGAATTCCATTTTTGCAAAACACCTGTGGCTATGGAATCCCTTTTTTGTCATATGTGCTTATGTGAAAAAGCACAATGTGACACATTGTGCCCTAGCACAAAGGCACATGTTTTATGTGCCGATATGTGCTTATGTGAAAAGGCACAATGTGACACAATGTGTCCTATCACATAGGCACATACGGGTATTTGAGGATACCTTTGGCCTGGTATTGTATTATTTGAGGATACCTATCGAGGATATCTACTGGAGAATGCCTTTTTGTCATATGTGCTTATGTGAAAAGGCACAATGTGACACAATGTGACCTATCACATAGGCACATGCTTTATGTGCCGATATGTGCTTATGTGAAAAGGCACAATGTGACACAATATGCCCTATCACATAGGCACATACTGGTATTTGAGGATACCTATGGCCTGGTATTGTATTATTTGAGGATACCTATCGAGGATACCTACTGGAGAATCCCTTTTTGTCATATGTGCTTATGTGAAAAGGCACAATGTGACACAATATGCCCTATCACATAGGCACATACGGGTATCTGAGGATACCTATGGCTTGGTATTGTATTATTTGAGGATACCTATTGAGGATACCTATCGAGGATACCTTTTGGAGAATCCCTTTTTTGTCGCATTAGGCTATGTAAAAGCCCTCAATGGGTCTAATGTAGTCTTACCAACCGCTTCCATCTTGTCGCCAAAGCTCCAAGGCCATTACAGGTCTATGGCCTATCTGTCCTATCATTAGCTTTTACAACAGTCTTGTTCCATTGCGGCCTTGTACCAATACTATTGGCTTCTGTTATTCTGCCCCATATCTCATCCATTACTTCCTAGCTATACCTATCTCAGTCTCGACTATAACATTGATCAAGGTTGAATCAGATTTCCCCTGTATACATATAAGGCATTCCGTTATTGAGATTCCTAGTCGAGTCCGTAATATTTGGATTCCGTGTTTTAACATCGTCGTATATGTAAGGAAACGGGAAACACAAATTCGTTTTATTCGATGGCCTGCATGCTTGCCTGCTTGCCTGCTGTCTGCCCGCTGACCGGCCGGCCTGCCCGCTTGCCTGTCTGCCTGTCTGCCCCCTTGCTTGCCTGCCCGATGATCACCCGGAAGCCCACCCGAATCCCTCCCGCCCTCCCACCCACCTGACCACCCGCTTGTCTGTCTGTCAGTCCGTATGTCTGTCCGTTTAGGCTACTTCAAATGTACGTGTGTGAACAAGTTGTGCGTACAGACGTTACTTGTACAAACCGGTGATTTAACCACTGGTCCCGTCCCCTCTTCTGAGGAGCGGCCCCTTAAGACACCCACTTTTGAGATGCAAAAACGGTCGCAGGTGCGGAATTTTACCCTACCTAACACTGAAATCACCTCACAAGTACATCCGTCCGTCCGTCCGTCCGTCCGTCAGGAAGCAACATAAAACCCAAATGCCCGACGGCTCTCTTTTCTTTGGTTGTGAGTAAAGGGAGGTTTCTTTCGATGATGAGCATTCTGAAATACTCATTATAATAGTCACTATAGCAGCAATCTTCTTTTTGTCAATCTTCCTTGCAATATTTTGAAAACCGAATGTCTGATCGATCAGATTCAATTATGATGGATTGGTGCTTTATGACTACACCGACGTTCCGCTTTACTTTAGAAATTCTGAAGAAATGCAATATAGCCACCTTGGTGGAGAATTGTGTACGCCTGCCTGTCTTCATAGTGTATTGTAAACTAATGTGTATTTGGGTTTGCGAGATATTTTTTTCCCTGAAAAATGAATGCGTTTGCAGTAAGCAGCAAATTAATGCTGATATCGCCTACTTCCGGTTCTTAATTATGTCGTTGTAGATCGAATCCAGTTAAAGTGCATCGTTCGGTTTATTGTATGTGTTGTGGGTGTATGACGGCATGGGATGGTGCTCGGGTGGAGAGGGGGGGGGGGGGGGGGTATACTGCATTGCATGGTGGAGACTACATATTTGTTTGTAAATGTTATGTATGGTAGTGTTGTATTGACTGTCTAAGCTTTTCACTGCACGTTCTCAGCGATAACGCGTGGGACTGTAGTCTTGATCATGTGTTCTTTTATTGATATTATACAGAGGTGGTAGTCTTCGCCACTCCAATCTATTTAAGCATGGCCAAGTATCAATCTGAACTGTAATTGCCTTCTTGTACTGGTCGACTGTTCTATGCGTCTGGAAGGTGTCTACTCTCCAAAACATGCCAATTCTTGAGACTGAATCTAACCAACTCATCTGTCCTAAAACGATCGACCAGTTCTGTAATCCACACATAACACACGTAACAATCAAAAACCTTCCTGTGGGGGACCCAGGAAGTGAAGCAGTCCTTTTTAACTAAAGTAAACAAAACAAGTTCTTCTTTGCTGGTAAAATTGTACCCAGTCCCCGAATGCTCAGATGGGACTTCTTTAAAAAGACTGGGATTTAAATGATTGATTAAGTTTGACTTTATCTCCATGTTGTGTTACGATTAGCTCTTGTGCATAAATATGTGGCGCCTAGGCTAACACCAATAAATAAATGGATAAATAATCAAAGAGAAACTGATGTTAAAGTCGCGTGTGTTCTATACATGTTTATAATGCACTGAATAGATAATACAATAAGAATCCATCAACTTCCACGGTTCTAGACATGTGCGAAATTCCGTTGTCAAAGGAAAGACCACAAATATTATGAGGGCTTGAAACAGGGGGAAAATTAACCAAGCGTTTGACGTCCTGCGGCAGTATAGAAGGATCGGGTCATTTTCTTCACCAATCTGCTACTACAGACAACTAATCTGTATATACAGATTATAATAAGGCAGTTTTTACAATTTATCAGTTGACTGTCATCAGTAGTATAGCTCGGTCACATCAACCCTCATTTGGGGGACTCCGGAATTGATGTCATCCAGTGGTGCATTATGGGTGTCAAGTGGTTGTCGTGGTTGCGTACGTAAGCGGCCATCTTGTGACGTCATCATCATGGTAATACGTGGTGTTACTGCGCATGCGCAGCGCGTGCTGTTAGGGTGACGCGTGTTGTCGTCGTCCATTTTGTTTATAGGAGGCCGCCATCTTGGTTATTATGGTGACACATTATTGCTAAGTAACACAAATTATAATACTACAATAGGAGCGTGTTCTACGGGTGTGTTCAAACCTACAGGAGTATTTCTAATTACCCAAATAAACCCGACATTGACAGGAAATCGCTCAAATTGTCTTTTAAGTCAACATTCCGCGTATTCTGAGTACCCCAGCCCCTATATATATATATAGGCTTTCAGTAAGAAACAAAGGAGCATTCGACCCAATGGAAATACACAGAATTACCCAAATGAACCCAAAAATGACCCAAAGTCTTTTTCCAGGGTACCCTAAACGAGGGTTGATATAACCAAGCTATATCACTGTTATCGTGAATTAGATATAACGGTTTATACAAATTACGTTACGAAAGTGCTAAAGTGGGCGAATTTTTACAAGAACCGCATTTACCACGCCACCCTCACCCCCTCCCCCCTCCCGTCTCAGGTCCAAAGGTGTGTTATTCTTATGGGTCCCATTGCCCCGCAGTGCATTTCTGGGGTGAAATCAGTTAGTACTAGCTAGTACTAGATAGCTATCTCGTGAAGGAATCATTGCGCCGACACGTAGTGTTTTGGAGTATTCATAGCGCAGGGCAACAGAAATACACGTGTTTGAGTGGCCTATTTTCGTTACAAGGCCCTGCCCTGTCACTTTAGAGTAGAAGGATAGATATTGTTCTTTCTGAGTTGCACGAACGTTCCCGTTTAACGTTTATTCCGGCTGGGGGGGATTTTGAAAAGTTTTT
Organism: Pictodentalium vernedei; assembly: GCA_031216915.1. Taxonomy (NCBI): domain Eukaryota; kingdom Metazoa; phylum Mollusca; class Scaphopoda; order Dentaliida; family Dentaliidae; genus Pictodentalium; species Pictodentalium vernedei. Next base: position 776,137,299 of record CM062296.1, on the reverse strand, counting down.
TTTTTCTTCTCAAAACATGGCTTATGACCTCTCACTGGGGCGAGCCTAGCGAACTCGGTCCAGTGAAGGGTCATAAGCTATGTTTTAAGATTAAAATGTAAAACTTCATAAAATTCCAATGGTGCTTTCTGTGAATAGCACTGGCCATTTTGTTCTGTGACGTTCGTTTTTCTCGGGACAGGATGGGGGGGGGGGGGGGATTTTGAAAAGTTTTTTTTTTTTCTCAAAACATAGCTTATGACCTCTCACTGGGGCGAGTCTAGCGAACTCGGTCCAGTGAAGGGTCATAAGCTATGTTTTAAGATTAAAATGTAAAACTTCATAAAATTTGAATGACGCTTTCTGAGAATAGCACTGTGACGTTCGTTTTTCCCATTGCATATCTACACAGGTTATTTAAAATAATTAGTGATTACAGATTGTTTTTTATGCACACTATTGAACTGGTCCTTTGACAGCTTGTCACTTATTTTTGAGAGTTCTTTAAGTAGCTCTTCTGACCCTGGCGTAGCCTGAAGATAACCCCTAATCGCGTCACACCCTGACAGAGCCTCCTCCACAGAATAACATTTTTCTACTTTATCACCACTGGCATCATCACGATCATTTTCATCATCCACATTTTCGCTCTCTTTTGACGCTTTAACTTCGTCAATAATGTTTTCAACTGTCATGTCAGAACAAATTGGAATGTTATCATCTAGATCTAGATCCATGAATGTTTGCATGTTGTCTTGCGTGAGTCCGTGTTGAACAAGTCTTGACAAAGGGACATCATCTTCTGGGTCACTTTCATCATCTAAATCATCATCTAAATTTTGTACCTCCACTGTAAAACCTGTATGTTTGTAACAATTTGCAATTGTGCTTGGCATTACGCAATTCCACGCCTGTTGCATCAGATGGAGGGCGTCTAAAACAGACAATGTCATTTCAGTTTTTTGATCAATGGCACAAATGTAACGCATTAAAACACGTTTCCTGTAATGGACCTTCAATTTTTTTATTATTCCCTGGTCCATTGGCTGAGTCTTGGATGTCGTATTAGGGGGTAGAAAAATCAATTCAGTTGCTCGGAGTCCTTCAGTGTGAGGGTGTGCAGGACAGTTGTCGACTATCATTGCAATCTTTCTTCTCTGGCGTTGCATTTTCTTATCCACTTTCTTTACCCATTCATTAAAAATTTCTGAAGTCATCCAGGCTTTTTTGTTGGCTTTGTATTCTGTAGGAAGAGACCGAACATTTTTGAAACATCGGGGATTTTTAGATTTGCCGATAATCAACAGTGGTAATTTATCAGTCCCATTCATATTCGCACACACCATTGCCGTCAATCTTTCCTTGCTTTGCTTTCCTCCATGGCAGTCAATTTGCTTAAATTCCATCGTTTTATCTGGCAACAGTCGATAAAATATGCCCGTTTCATCTGCATTGTAAATGTCTTTGGGTTCATACTTTTCCAAGATAATATTCCGTTTGCTGAACCAGTCGTCCATTTGTGGTGAGTTCATATCCACAGCTTTTGCTTCACCACAAACTTTCTTGAAGGTTATTCCATGTCTCTCCTTAAATCTACCCAGCCATCCTATAGACGCTGAAAAATCTGTACATTCCAGTTTTTTGGCAAATTCATCTGCCTTCATCTGCAACAGTGGACCCGAAATTGGCAGATTTTGGTCTCTGGCAAACTTAAACCACTTAATCAGGGCCGACTCCACGTCTTCAAAAGTACTTCGCCGCATTCGTGCCCTTTTAACACCAAATGTCAGGTATCCTTCCTTGATAGTGTCTTTCTTTTTAATCCAAGTCGAAAGAGTGTTGGCTGGAATGTTAAATTGTCTTGCAATTTCTGCTTTTGATTTCTGTCCATTCTCTACCATAAGTATGGCCTCGTACTTTGTCTCTATACTTTTTGTTTCGAGTTTCCTTTTCACTCCCTTTCCACCTGTTGCCAATTCCAATTTATCATTCTTAGACGGAGTTTTGTCACAGTCGACTTCTTTGCCTGATGCATATTGCTCCTCTCGTAATATTGACGTTGCCAGAGTTTCCATTTTTCAAACTGAATGCTGAAGGAATGAATGAATGAAAGGTTTTAGCGCGCCGAAGGCGCGCAGGGACGACGTGGCATTTACAAATCCCTTGCGACCCGGTTAACCTTATTTTTTTCCCTTGGATCACACAGGCCCGTCTATCCTATTGCCCAAAATGGAGTCTGAGCGGGTTATGCACGCGGTTAGAATACCCGGCAGTTTACGCTGGAGTGTTAGATGGTCAATACTCAATCCCTCAACGTCTTTAAAACTATTAGAGAGCGAGCTCTATTCGGTTCCAGTTCGGCGATGGTAGAGGTTTGAGTCCCACCATGGTGGCGAGCCAGAATGTAATGTTGTGCGATGGCAAGTTTAAGGGAAGAAGAGAAAAGAAAACCAAACAGCAACGCCGGTTTGGTAGCGGCCCCGGTATATGACCATAGCGGTTACAAAAAAGAAGTGGAGAAAGCTCCAACAGTTTAGTTTTAAGAAACCGGGAGTCATCCATCAAGCCTTCTGGGAGATAGGATGCCGTATGTGATTTTGAGGTATCTGGTTATCCTTCGGGAATTCCAAATGACCTCCTCCACCCACCCCCCCCCCAAAAAAAAAAAACAAAAAAAACCCACTCACTGACACACACCCTCAAGCCCTTAAAAGGACTGTTAAATCTTTATTCAAATGTTTATTTATATCAAATGTACACTCGTTCCCAGCCAGACAAGCTTGTTTCAATCCTTGCCTAGCGTTTGGTGGTTTCTTGTATATGTTGCAGAAAGGTAGGTTGCACCAATTCCTCCTACGCTTTGTCTACCATTTCCATGCGTCTTCTTGATAAGAGTGTTGCAAGAAAATTTGAGAATGTTCAGTTAGAAAAGTAAAAGGTAGAGAGAAAGATAGGTATCCGCTATTGTATATTGTGCCTGCTGTGTGATTGTTGCTATGGATGGGGTAAGGGGTGTGTTTCTTCGGAGCCCACTCCCCACACGCAGAGTTGCGAGGCAATCCTCACAGACTCAATCCTAAAGATCTCAATGAGTAGCGAGGCAATCCTCACTGACTCCACGCAGTTTAATTCTATTGAATAATTTTAATTTACTGTGGATTATTTTGTTTTTCTGCTTAGAGTTCGGTGTTCGTTCAGCTTCACCATTGATTCACTATCCTGGAGTATGTGGAGGGTTTTGTTATATAGATCTTATTAAACGCGTTTCAATCGCGCTTCAGCAGAGTTGCGAGGCAGTCCTCACAGACTCTATCCTAAAGTTCCCAATGAGTAGCGAGGCAATCCTCACTGACTCCACGCGATTTAGTTATATTGTATAATTTTTATTTTATTTTATTTTATTATTTTTTTTTATTTTTATTATTTTTTTTTTTTTTTTTTATATTTTCTGGAAACTTATTTTGTTTTTCTGTTAAGGGATCGGTGTTCGTTCAGCTCAACCATTAATTCACTATCTTGGAGTCTGTTGAGGGTTTGGGTTTGTAGGTCTTTTAATCGCGTATCAATAGTTTCTATTTTTGCTAGCTCGTGAAGTTCCTTTATCGGTGTCCATTTCGGTTTGCATAGTGCCACTCGCAGGGCATAATTTTGAACCCTCTGTAGCTTCTGAATGTTGGTTTTGCTTAGGTCGCTTGTTATTATGGCACCGTATTCTAGTACCGGACGTATAAATGTTTTGTAGAGCTTGAGAAGCACATCTTTGTTTGCTCCCCAATTTCTACCTCTGACCATCTTCAGAAAATTGATACGTTTAGTAGCTCTAGCCGTAATGGAGTTTACGTGACTGTTTAGACTGAGATTGCTATCTAGGATAAATCCCAAAAATTTGGCCTCTTTGTTTGCTTCTAGTTTGTGATCGTATAACTGGAGATCGATACTCGGGACTGGTTTTTTCCTTTGCTTTTTGAAGAACGTAACTTTTTGAGTTTTGGCGGCATTGAGTTTGATGCGCCACAGGGCACACCAGCTCTCAAGATCGCGAATGGTATCCTGTAGACGATTTTTAATTATGTTTCTGGACTTGCTGGCTGTCCAAATGCCTTTGTCGTCTGAGAACTGCGATAGTTCAACAAAGTTTTTCCCAACTTTTTCTATATCATTCACATATATTATGAAAAGAAGCGGACTTAGAACCGACCCTTGTGGTGTTCCCGCTTCGAGTATTACTTCCTCTGACACCTCGCGATTAACCCTCACCTTGATTTTTCGGTCAGTTAGAAATGATGATATGATCCTTAGAATTTTAGTGGGTAATCCCATTTTCGCTAGTTTATATCTCACGCCATTGTGCCATACCGAGTCGAACGCTTTTTCTACATCCAAGAAAAGCGCGGTTCCGATTTCGTTTTGACTAAATGCTGTTTTCATATAATCGACCAGTCTATATACGTGTTCGATTCCCTCTTTCTGACTCCTATACGCTCTTTGCCATTTGTTGAAAAAATTGATTGATTCGAGATAGCTGCGAAGTCTCGTTGTGAGAATCCGCTCAAATATTTTCCCAACACAGCTAAGCAAGCTGATTGGGCGGTAGTTAGAAGGGTTGGTAAGGTCTTTGTCGGGTTTAGGTATCATGACTCCCGTGGCCACTTTCCAGCATTTTGGGAAGTACCCACAGGAGAGACAGCAGTTTAAGAGTTTGGTAAGTCTGCAGTAGAAGATGTTGGGGCACTGTTTCATTATTTTGTAAGAGACTTCGTCTTCTCCTGGGGACGAAGATGACCTGCATTTTCTGATTATACCCATGACATGCTGAAGGAAAAACCCTCACAGCTTTTAAACATTATCGTCAGCTTGGACACAACTCAATCAAGAATGTTTTTTTTTGAAAATTAATCAACGAAATCAACTCACACAGAGTCTTTTTTCTTTGATCACAAAAACAACAAAGATGTGTGATTAATGTTTAGCAGGCTAATTATGACTCAAATCACACACAGTCAAAATAAGAACACCGGTAATCCGTTGTTTGACTACTGCTATTGTTCCGCTAATTGATTTGTCGCCTATTCATCAAAAGGAGTCAATCCCAAACAATGGCGTTTCTGATTTGCAAGCAACTTCACACCTCGACTGACTTCGAGTTAAGCCAGTCTAATTTGCACTGACTTTCTCATTTGGGCCCAGGTAATTACTTCGAGTTATACCAGTTATTCGAGTTATCCATATTAGACTTATCAGGTTTTTATTAATACTAATTGCACATAGATTTTTTCGAGACCGATGACTGACTTCGAGTTATCCGGGTTATTAGAGATAACCGACTTCGAGTTAACGGGTTTCGACTGTAGTACCTCGTTATAATGAGATATTAACTCGAGATAGTAGAAATCGTATCTTGGCATAAGGAGAAAGCGTCCTTTCATAATGAGAAAACATCTTATTATCTTGAGATAGAAAGTGGTTATAACGAGAAACAAACTTTATAACAAGAAGAGATGGTGATAATCACAAGACATTCCGCCATGTGAAGGAGAGACTTCACTGTCTCGAAACGGAATAGCGTGTTTGAATAAGCCGAAAGAGTATAGCTCGCATTTTTAGGCCTCTTTTGCAGGAGGGAAATGGGAAGGAGAAGTGGCGTAACAGAGTGATGCATTGTGGGTGTAACGTAACGTGACGTCACTTCCTATAGGTCCGGCAAATGGGAGAACAATTTTAATCTAAGACAGGTCGTCAATGAACCGACTTGTTTTACCGAATCGTCTGCCTCATTACTGGATCTCTTTGCTCTCAGTGATACAATTAACATGAAAGCTTGTGACGTCTTAGAACCGATTATCCCAGACATGATCCGATATCACTGCCCAATTTCACTTGAAGTTGAATTTTTAAAATCTCCACCCCTCTCATTTAAAAGAAGAATATGGCTTTACTCCCAAGGTAATTATGAACTGTTGAACGAGGCTTTTAGGAACGTCGACTGGAGTTCTCTTTTTGATAATCCCTGTCTTGATACCATAGTTTCTAATATTACAGATAAAATAATTGACACGGCATCTATTCACATACCTAACAAAATTGTCACCATAAGAGGAAACCAACCTAAATGGATGCATAACGAGATAAGATTATTGATCAGACAGAGAAAACGCTTGTACCGCAATGCTAAACGCACCAACATTCCACAGGCCTGGCACAATTATAAACTGAAACGCAATGAAGTTGTATCGGCCATTAGGAAGGCAAAAGCGTCATTCTTGTCTAAAGTCCAGTCCACTCTGAGTAGCCGAGAAACTCCACCAGCCCAGTGGTGGAAGACCCTTAAAACATTTATTGGCAACAGTAACCACGCAGCAATTCCTACTCTCATTCATTCGAACAAAACAATTTGCTCAAATGCAGAGAAAGCTGAAGTGTTGAATGAGTACTTCAGTTCTATCTCATTCGTCAATGACTCGAATGCTTCCCTACCAACCGCAAAACCCCAAGCTTCTGGAGGTATTGATTCTATTACTCTGCACTGCAGCGAAGTATATACCGCACTTAAACCGCTAAAGGCGTCCAAAGCGTCAGGGCCAGATCTAGTAAGTCCGCGTCTTCTCAAAGCATGTATGTCATCTTTGTGTGAGCCCTTTTCGATTTTATTTAACATATTAATGAATAATTCATACTTTCCATCACTGTGGAAAAAAGCCAATGTATCTCCAATTTTGAAAAAACAACCCTCCAATTTGGTTTCAAATTATCGCCCAATATCACTGATCAGTTGTGTCGGTAAAATACTTGAAAAATGTGTGTTCAAACGTCTGTGGGCGTTTTTAGTAGTCAATAATGTACTAAGTCAATTCCAATCAGGATTCACACCGGGTGACTCAACCGTCCTTCAACTGACAGACATATATGATGAATTCTGCCGTGCTCTTGATGAAGGCAAAGAGATTAGGGTCGTGTTCTGTGATGTAAGCAAGGCTTTTGACAAGGTATGGCACGCCGGTCTTATTTACAAGCTGGAGAGCATAGGTGTCTCCGGTGAGCTCCTGCTGTTCATAAAATCATATCTGGCAGATAGAATGCAAAGAGTGGTGATATCGTCAGAGGTATCATCGTGGAGAACCATCAATGCCGGTGTTCCACAAGGGTCGATCCTTGGTCCCTTATTGTTTCTTATTTATATTAACGATATTACCAAAGACCTTCTGAGTAGTATACGTCTCTTTGCAGACGACACGTCTTTATATCTAATTGTTGAAAATCCCATACAAGCCGCGAATTTAATCAGCCATGACCTAGCCACAATTGAAAATTGGGCTAGAACATGGCTGGTAGAATTCAATTCAAATAAAACTGAGACTATGCTAATATCGCGTAAAAGCATTCCCATTTCACATCCGCCACTATTTTTATGTGGCACTCAGATAACTGAGGCATCCGAGCACAAACATTTAGGAGTAATACTGAATAGTACCTGTACGTGGAATGATCACATTGAACACATTTGCGCCAAAGCCTGGTATCGTTTAGATTTATTGAGGAGCACAAATTCATATTAGATCGCAGTGTATTAGAAAAAATATATTTTGCCTTTATTAGACCCCTCCTTGAATATGCCGATACTGTCTGGGATAATTGTTCGGCAACGAAAGCAGCAGACCTAGAAAGAATACAAATTGCAGCAGCGAGGATTATTACAGGAGCAACCGTCAGCGCTTGTAAGTCCTCTCTTTACTCTGAAACGCAGTGGGACCCACTACAAGATCGACGTCGCAAACATAAGTTAATTCAGTATTTTAAAATGTATCATCGGATGACGCCACCATATCTCTCCTGTAAAGTCCCTCCACCTGCTCATTCGACAGGGCTTCCGGTTAGTCTTCGATCAAGTCAGAACCATCGTATCCCCTTTTGCCGTACCGAACTGTACAAGCAATCCTTTATCCCAAGTGTCACCGATCTATGGAATAATTTGCCACTGTCTGTCCGCGAGAACGCTTCCTTGGTTAATTTCAAGATCTTCTTAAACAAGGGTAACCTACGACCCCCAAAATTTTACATTAAGGCGAAATCTCGCACTGCCCAAATATATCACTGTAGATTGCGATTGGAATGTAGCAATCTCAATTCTCATTTACATGCCAACCATTTATCACCAAGCCCTTCATGTCAGTGTGGTGAAAATGAAACTTCCGAGCATTTCCTTTTGCATTGTCCAATTTTTACCGATGCTCGTAATCAAACAATTAACATTCTCCCGTTTGCAGTTGACACATTAATACTACTCTTTGGATCAGAATTCTTGAACTATGATGAGAACTGTTTCGTCTTCGAGGTTGTACAAGACTATATCTTATTAAGTAAGAGATTTCATTAACCAATTGCCAATATTATAGAATACTTGTCAATGTGTATCTGTGGGCGTGTGTTTGTGCCTGTGTGTATGTATATGCTTGTATGTGTGTACCTATCTGGATATATACGCATGCATGTATACATGCATATATGCATGTGTTACTACATGCACATACCACAACGATTCACTCCATTTACCCATCGTCCATCAATTTGGTGCGAATATACATGACTACAAAATTACTGCGAGTCACGCCATATTGTTTCCATGTTCCTTACCTTGTGTGAAGACAATGTACCTTATATTCTAGCTGTCAAATATATTTTTGGCTTTACAGATTTAATCATGTAGTTTCTGATTCTTGTCATTGTCTCCAAGTTGACTGTGTATTCTTGCTGTTGGTGGAAACGGCCTTCCATAAGCTTATAGCTTTCTGCCGAATCCACATCAATGTACTATGGAATTATTGTTATAACGTCGCATTTACGAAATAAATAATGTTTAAATCAAATGGGAGCCTTCCTACGCTTTATATACAACTTACCTTGGGTTACCGGCAGTAATGCCAGTTAGTTTATCCCTCAGTCAATGATGTTATGTGAAGTGATATACCGATAGTAAAGCTTTGGTAAAAAAATAATAAATACAACTTTCAGAAGACAGTGTGCGCGCCCTCTTCTATTGCTAAATACGGAGAGCACTCAATTCAAATAAAAATACGACAATGACTGAAAATCGCCCAAGTCCTCTGTTTTCCAATGGTGATCCACGAATAACGGTCTGCAGTGATCCACAATCATCGACAGATAGTGGTCGTCCACAGTGTCCACAATTTCTTAAATAAGTCCATGTGACGTATGTAAAGGCGTATTTCACATGTGTCACAATTCACAAAGGAGCATATTTATGTGCTGATATGTGACGTATGTGAAAACGGATTTCTCATACGTCACATAGACGCACTTCTATGTGCCGGTTAGAGTCGTATGTGCAGTCAAAGGAGATAACTCCGTAAGGGCTGACCGTGGGTGGATCGGGTAGAATCGAATTAAGCAATCTGATTAGTCAATTCGAACGAAATAGGAGGGGGCTGAAGAAACTGAAGCATTTTGATTGGTCAGTTCAAAAGATAGAGCAGAGAAGACGGAATAAGTTCTGGTAGTGAAAGATACAAATAGTAACACAATACAGCCTCGTTTCTATTGCATAGTCTCTTCTGCACTACCGGAGTAAACTCCAGAACAAAGCGATGGGACCATGGCACTACGTGCCGCTCAGATATATGAGTTAAATGTACTTAGAATAAATGGAATGGGCACTAAAACGAAGAACTTGAGCGATTCCAGTCAGTGTCGGGTCCACTTGGGTAATTAGACATACTTCCGTTGGATCGAACACGCCCCAAGAACACATTCTACAATAGTACTAGCCTTTGGGTTGCTTAGCAACAACGTGCTACCATAGAAACCAAGATGGCGGCCTTCTATAGATAACATGGACGATGGAAACACGTATCACCATGGTGATGCCATCTCAAGTTGACCGCGCCCGTGGTATTCCGTATGACGTCACATTATTGCTATTTTAAAAAAAAACTATGACGTCACAATTGGGTCCGGGAGAGGGTCCGGCAAATAGGGGTTAAAAATCACACCATATACTACTCACGGCGATTGGCAAACACGTTCTTCAACAACATATATTAACGCACTCTAAAATCGGTTGGATTGACAATCAACACACATTTACTTGGATGGGTTAACATGCACCCAACTGGGTTCATATTTTCTCAGCCCAGTTGATTTGCATTAATTCTCAATCCAACTGATTTCAGTGTAAGACTATCTTTAGCTCAATGGGAAATATTGTACGGTTGATCTCAGAGCAGAACCTTCAAAACCTGCTCTTCTTGAGTTCAACTTAGGAACTTTTAGTCTGTACGAATTGTGTCACTCTCCGTTTACAGACAATCAATTCAAACTCGAGACCAATACTGTGAAGATAAGTGCATCTCTCTGCATAAAAATGCAAAGGAAAACCGAAAGAGGCACAGTGTGTGCGATGAAGATAAGAACGTATATAGGTCTACGTGCTTCAAAGTGTCAAAAGCGGCACTGACCATCACATGGTTCAAACAGGTAAGGCCACCTCAAATTCAAGGTCTATTCAAGGACTTTTCCAGGACTCTTGTAATTTTTTTCAAGGACTCTTCTACACCCAATATTTCGATGAACGTAGCAATTTATGCATGTTCGTACCTTTAGAAAAAGAGTGATACTTGTGGTACAAAGTGGAGATAATTTGGAGAAGGAGCAGAAGTGAGCATTAATCCTAAAAACTCAACACTTGACAATTTTCTGGAAAGCAATCCTCGAGAGCTTCAAGACACTATGTCAAGGGTGGATTTATTTTTTGCCCATTTCTTGTGATCAGGAATATAAATTGTATGAATTACTTAGTCCGCTGATATGTTTGGAAAATTCAAGAGCTATACAAGGCTGTTGGGCAATTTTCAAGAGCTTCTCACGGCTAAAAAGCAGAGTCAATGACTTTTTAATACAAAAGTGAAATTCAAGAAATTTTCAAGACCCTGTATGAACCCTGCATCAAGACTCCACTAAAAAATGTTGAATCGGAAATTCAATAGGCAAAACAACAAACCTGCCGCCAATTTCTGTGAAGTGACTTTACTTCAGGTGCGCTTCGCCGCCCGACTGCCTCATATACTTACAGGGATGTGTTTTTTTTGTTTCTCGACTCGACCATCTGATTTAGAAAACACAAGCTATTATTCCCCCGACCCCGCAGCCTGCCATGATTCTTCACTAACCCCGAATGGGCATCGAACCATTAGCGTTATAGTTCTAACTTCAAGTATTACAAAAGCTGGCGATTTATATAACAAAAGTGGTTAGCTGTTTTTTATAACAAAAGTGGGTGATTTCTATAACAAAAATGGTGACCTCGAACAATAACAAAAGCTGGCGTTCTATTACAAAATTGGTGAGGTATAACAAAAATGGGCGATCGCTGTTACAAAACTGGTGAGGTATAACAAAAGTGGGCGGTATAACAAAAGTGGTTGCCATAGGTCTACTCCCACATGTGGGGTAAGAATAAGACGCACAGTCGTCAAGAAAAGGTAATCCCAAAATGTCAAATAAAGATGTCTGTCATATTTGAAATTGAAAAAAGTGGCATGTTAAAAGTTATCTGTGAGCAGTTCAAAGAAAAGCGCTTATGTGTCGCATCTTTTCCCACATTACCCTACCAAATCTCCCCCCAGACAAGATAATCCACATCAGGACAGTGCCCTATAATTGCTGTTGACGTCTGGAAAAGCACACAGGTGAGGTCTATTTATCAGCTTTGGTCGTTACGATCAGCTTTTGTTTGTATGCTTTACTGACGTTTTTTAACGGCTCTCAAGTTTGTACTCTTTAAAATACATCTTCTGAAATATCTCAAAATATCCGCTCAGATGCATGGAAATGAGGGTCTTGGGACCCTGGAATTTAAGATTTTCTTACGACGTCCATCCATCGCCCGATCCAGCCCCCACCCCCCACACACACACTTTGAAAATCGTTCCGCCGCCCCTGAGGTGTGCAGATTGGGTGTGCGGAGGCATTTTTTTGACCGTGGCTGGGCCTAAGGGCCCGTTCCCACTTTTTCTCGCCCCTCCCTTTCCTTCGCCCCTCCCCCCAAAATCAAACTTCAAATTGCTATGTGGCCGTGGTTTTCGTGGGAGCGTTTACAGTTAGTGACGTGAACCCATGCAATCTGGGGCCAGTGGGGGGAGGGGGTAAAAAAACACGTCAGGTGTTGTAGCAATTAACGCTCCGATACCGTTACCAGGGCGTCCAAATATGAATTTTTTCGGGGGAGATCCCCCAGACCCCCCACCAAAAGGAGGGGTCACCCCCTCCCATACTCTCCCCATTTCACACCTACAGCCTTACGGGATACAGACAAAATCCCTCCAAACTTTCTACTAATGTAGACAAAATCCCCCTTTCAGGCCTGGCATTCTGAAAAATGCAGGAGGGCAAAAAATCGCTCTCCTCAATCAGCTTAGGAGAGCAATTAGCTTTACACAGCATTTTAAGTATCCAATTGAACGAACTCATTGAAACTGAAACCAACAGACTACATCAGTGATTTTATTAACTTTACTAAGGTAAAGCGAAATCTCTTAGACATCTAGATGTCTCACTCAACAACCGAACACACACTTGACAAGACCTGTGTGTGTACCCAGACCTGTTGTCCAAGAAAGTCATACGCCTACCACTACCACCTTCAACCCCCCCCAAGGGGTTGAAGGTGGTAGTGGTAGGCGTATGACTTTCCTGGAAACAGGTCTGCTTGAATCTACAGTCACATCCTGGTGCAAGTGCTTCAAGTGACAGGATAGTAGTAATGGTAGTATATTATAGTGTCAATATTCATTGAATAATTACCCCTCAAACTGTGATGTCAGTTGTTGAACTTGAAACTGACAGAAAAAAAAATATTGCTGTGACCCATTTTGCTTCAAATGATTGCAACTGTGTTTGGGTATGGTTGCAGCCATTACCTTTTACCACTAACCCACTTTCAAAATGAAATTACGTGATGTTATGTGACTTCGAAGTTAAATTACATTTTTGCTTTACAACAAAAATTTAATGTGAGCTTAATATATGTAGTCTCAATCATCCCAGACCAAAATATTTAGGAGGGCAATTTTTCGCTCTCCTTAATTCTTTCAGGAGGGCAGTAAGGAGAGCTAAAAAATCGCTCTCCTGAAATTGCCAAGCCTGCCCTTTTCAATTTTTTTCTCTGTAGGCCCCTATAATAATAATAACTCTTTGGCCAGCCGCTGATTTGTCGCGGTCCTCATAAGAGAAGGCCATCATTCCCCCTGCACCCCACCCCCTCTTCACCTCCTCTCCTCCCAGCATTCAGATATAAACTGCTTAATAGTGTCCCTCACTTCCTCTTTTTCAATTTCTTCAATAAGCATTCCTACCCTCTCCCTCGTGTCCCCCTTCAGCCATCTATCCTTTGTTTCTTCACCCCACTTCTGCATTATTCTTCCAGTAAATTTTATTCTATGAGGTATATACTGTGGGCATTCCAAGAGAAAATGTTCCAGGGTCTCCACTACTCCAGAGTGGCACATTTGGCATCCCTTTTCCCCATCTCTCCCAATTTTTCCCCGAAGCTCCAGTGATCTTGATCTCAGTTTGAACAGCAGTGACCCTCCAAAGGTGCCATCTAGGTACTTCTCAAAAGCTGGCTTTTCTTTATATTGTAACCCCTGCAGTGATCTTTTCACGCTAACCCCTGCTCGCCAGTTTCGATTGCAATCTTCCATGACTCTCTCTTTGACAAACCTTTTGCCTTCTTTCATTCCTACTTCTATGTTTGTGACCTCTATAGAGTAATTGTCCATTAGTTCCCTCACATGTTTTGACCACCCCGTTTCTATATTAGAATTCCAAATGGTATCGAGCATCAATTTGCACCACCGGTTGTCAGGCAGGTTTCTCAAGTAGTTAAAGTAACACAGTTTTCCCAAATCTACCCTGTCCTTGATTTTCATCCACCCAAGCTCCCCCCTTACTGCTTCCAAAGCTGCAGCATTACTCGACCCTGTTATCCATCTGCCGGCATCATTTTGAGTATTTTCCAACTTCTTAATAACGGTTTGGTTTAATGGAATCACGTCCGTGCCATACGTTATACTTGGTAAACCCACCCTCTCCCACAGTGTTTTCCCCACAAAGACCTTGTTGAAACTATTTTTCCCTAAAAGTTTTAGTTGGTTCAGAATTCTTTTCCCCTTCAGAATCAGTTTGGCTGAGTAATTTCTGTACACCCCTCTTCCCGTTATATTTATGCTTACCCCTAGATACTCATACTCTCCCGTTTCTCCTACAGTGATTTGTTTGCTTTCCCCTTCGGGGATTGAGAACTCCCCCACTCTCCATCTCTTCGTCATATCTACCTTGCGTCCAACGGGTATTACCTTGCTTTTATTTTCATTTAGTTCGAGCCGCCAAGTGTTCCCATATCTACCAACAATTTCCAGCAGTTTCTCTAGCCCCTGTTCAGTTCTAGACATTAACACCATGTCGTCCGCAAAGAATAAGCCTGGTATCTTTATGTCTCCAACATTTACCCCCTCCGCACTCTGAATTAGTTCGTCCCCTAAATCTTTAACATACAATGCAAACAAAATCGGTGAAAAGATACACCCCTGCTTGAGGCGTATATCCATAGGGACTCGTTTTGTAGTGATACTCCCTAGACTGAGTTGGCTTTGCACATCTGTATACAGTGCTTTCATGATTCCCACAAAGTCACCCCCAGTCCGATTCCCTCGAGCTTTCGCCACATACCTTCCCTCCACACTCGGTCGTACGCTTTTTTCACATCTAGAAATGCCAGAAACATCTTTTTCTTTTCAGCCTTTGTTGATTCTATCAGTTGGGTGAGTGTAAATAGGTGATCAGTGACTCTTCGTCCTTTCCTGAAACCATTTTGAATTTCTCCTAAAAAACCTTTCTCTTCAATAACTTCCTCTAGTCTACCGTATATGACCTTACAGAATACTTTTCCGATGTTACTACTAACTGATATCCCCCTATAGTTATCTAGAACTTCCTTATCCCCCTTTTTGTGTATGAACGACACCTTACTTTCCCTCCACTCTCTGGGGACCTCTTGCTTTCGCAGAGCCAGGTTGAAAAGGTTTGTCAGGACTTCAATAAGTGCCTCCCCTCCATTTTTGAGGAATTCGTTCGGAATTTCATCAGTCCCTCCCGCTTTACCATTTTTTAATTTCGAGACCACGTTCCGCACTTCTTCTGCCGTTATTTCGCTACATACACGATTGGATAGGTTCTCCTCCACCAGTGTATTTCTTTTTGGTGGGGACCCACCGCCCCATCGCCTATCGTTTATCTTTTCCCAGTGCTTGACTAACTCTGAAGCGATACGGCCTTTATCTTCTGTACTTTCCCCATCCACTTTGATACTCTGCACACTACTTTTCCCCCGTTTATTTACCCAGTTCCAAAATACGTTTGAGCTCGAACCCCCCGTTTTCTTTATTGTTCTGGCAAGACTGCAATTGCGCTCCTTCCTATTATTATTCTTTATCTCATTCACCTTTTTCCGTGCCAGTTCATACTCTCCTTTCATTAGTCTCGTGTCATTGTTATCCACCCCTTTAAGCTTCCTACTTCTTCTGTAAGCAGCGCATTTTACCTTCCTTTCTTTTATAGCCTTTTTCAGTCCCTCGTTAACCCTGTATCCAAGCTCTCTCGTTGGGACCCTCACCCTTCCTATACACTCCTTCCCTGCCTCTGTTAGGCTATTTACTATGCCATCTGAAATACTCTGGACATTTGCATCCCTAGGTATACATTCAAGATTTGGTTTTAGTTTTTCCCGAAACTGCTTCCAGTCGGCTCCTTGTTTTAGTCCCCAAACTTCCTTGAAGGTATTTCTGTCTCTATTCGTCTTTTTGCCCATAATCTTAACTGTTATCAGGTTGTGATCACTACCCAAGTCATTTTTTCCCTCGTCATCTATTTCTACATCTATAACCTCCCTCCATACGCTAATGTCAGTGAGTATATAATCAATTATTGTTTTCTTATCGTTCCTCTCCCAGGTCCATTTACCCTTACATTTCGCATCCCTGTTCAGGATCTTTAAACCAAGCTCTTTTGATAGGTCCAACATCTTCCTCCCATTCGTGTTAATTTTCCTATCACCTCCCTGTATGCCCTCCTCCTTATCCCCGATGTGCCCACTGAAGTCCCCCACTAGGACAATACTGAACCCTCTGCTCCCAAGCTCTGTGATATTCGATCTAAGAGTTGTATATATTGAATCATTCCACTCGGGCTTACTTCCCTCCACTGCTAAGTATACAACACCAACGGCAACACTCCTGTTTCCTAACTTGATTTTTGCCCAGACTATTTCGTTGGATACTGGAATCTGAGTCCTTGCTTCTGTGAGATCTGTAATCAATGAGGGCTGTAATTCCTCTTTAGCGTAGATGCCAACACCCCCACCCCGTTTCTGACCCTCAGTTCGCCCAGCTCCTATCCACACGCAACCCTTCATCTGATCAACCCGCTCATCCCGTCGTATCCACGTCTCACTTAGACCCATTATATCGAAGTCTCCTTCGTCCATCATTGTTGATATTTCGCTTACTTTCTTGTGCAGACCCTGGATGTTGCAGTACCCAAACTTAATGAATCTTTGTTTTTTTGTCATCACTGGCACATTATTATAACCCTGGTATGTCCCTGTATTGTGCATGTTTGTTGTTCTTCCCATGTTCCCAGCATTTGTGCCACTCTGGGTTACCGGCTGTGGTCCCCTACCCCCCTTTTCTCCAAAAAAGGCCCAGCCACCTGTAAGATTTTTTTGCCCAACAGGTCTGTACCCATCCTACTTAAATGCAATCCATCTCGCCCATACAACTCTCCTTGTCCCCAGAATGAATCCCAGTGGTCAATGAAATGTACTCCCAAGTCTTTGCAGTGCTCTTCCAGCTCCTCGTTTAGTGCCATAATCCGCGAGTTCCTCTCATTCCCACCACACATAACGGGGAGCACCCCTGAAACGATGACCCGAGCATTCCTGCTAAGTAGCTTACTAATTAGGTCCTTGTATGTGTCCACCAAACGAACTGATTTCCTCTCCCTGATGTTATTGGACCCCACATGTAATACCACTACCGGATCAGGCCCCGACCCAGCTACAATACCGTCCACTCTATCCCTCAGGTCCTTCACTTTAGCCCCCGGAAAGCACAGAACTGTTCTATTTTTACTGTCCGGACCACAGACAACCTTGTCGATCCCCCGAACTATGCTACTTCCCGCAACCACCAACTTACTTTTGGACCTCGCCCTATTTATCTCCTCTAGTCTCCTATTGTTTACAGCGTCCTCTTCCTCTCCAACAGCCCCACTCGGACTCAATATCGGTATCGGTATCTTTGACCTAGGATTACTCCTATCCTTGTCCCTCCGTCTCTTTCCAGGCCCTGAGCTACCTGGACTATTCCCCTGGTCTTCCCCCGGATCCCTCCTCCTTTTTCCTGGCCTAGACCCCAAGCTACTATCTGTTGCAACTACCTCCATCTCCTCCTCTGTCTCTTCCGAATCGAGCACATCAAATCTGTTTCTGGTGCTGCACTCCCCACTGCCTTTGGACTTTACACCCCTATCTACCTGCTTCTCTGGCCCCCCTTTCCTACCACTTTTGGTAGTCCACGCCAAACGCTTTACAGCATTGCTCCGGCCTGGGCCCCCCTCATCTGTCCTACGTACTTTTCTAGCAGCCCCCAACTCATCACCTACCTCATTCACATCAAAGGTTCTACCCCCATGTTTCCTCTTGGAACCACCGACAACCTTCCATCCTTCTCGGAAAGCCACTTTCACAGGCGTAACTCCAGACAGCCCCGCCCTACCAAGTTTTCCCTTCAGCTCAGCAATCTCCCCCTCAAACTTAACAATTGTCTCAAGTAGGCGGAGGATTTCCTGACAGTTTGCACATACCTCTCCATATCCCATCGAGCGACAGTCCCCATACATCATAGAACACTGTTTACAAACTTCAAGCCCAATATCGCCATCGGTGGCCCCACCAACCCGGCTCTGACCGACACCCCCAGTGACCTCTGTCTGCACACCAATACTTACTCCGTTGGCACCGTTGACCTGGACCGCGATATTACACGTATTTACCTCCATACTTACCTCCGTCTGAACAGACCTGCTCGCCATCATCAAGACAAAATTACGCGATCGGACAGGGAAAATTGTAAACACGCGACAAAAGGCAACGCGACGAACCGTTCGACAACTTAGCGCTCACAGTTTTATTTAAGGCCTCCTAACTTTGTCCCAGTTACTATACTAAACTAACTCCCCACAAAGTTGAATAAAATAACCTGAAAATGAAATATATATGATTAGTAAACAATAAAAATACTTAATTTCGATTCGTAACCAAGGAGACTTCTTCTGTATACTTGCGGATCGAGAATCCTATGTATATTATATTGTAATATACTGTAAAAATTAAATTTTGTTGCAATCTGCAATATTATATTAATATGCACTATTTGTCTAATAGCTTCCAATAAAAAAAAATTCTCGTTTGCTCTTAAATTCATTGATCTTTGCATATATGTTAATGGAGCCACACACATATGGAAATCAGTTTAATGACCTAGTTCCAATGACAACCATAAAGGCCAGTGTCTGGTTTTAATGATAAAGCGGAAAGATATTTAAGGTCATGTACTTTTTAATTTTTCTCGTTTGCTCTCAAGTTCATTGATCTTTTCATATACGTTAATGGAACCATACAAATATGGAATTCATTGGGACCAGTTCTGCAAGCATGACCAATTGACATTCATATTAGTGTGTTTTCAGACTTAGACGTAAGAGTTTTTTTCTGGTTTGTTGAACTTATCTTATGTTGGTTTGATCTTGAAAATCCACTATTTCATATTTTATAGTTTGTGGAAATAACAAAATTAAAAATTTGTGTCGAGCCCGGTTAATCACGGGATGGGTGACCGTCTGAGCGATCAATTCGAACTCCCGCGGTGTGTCCTTGGGCAAGGCACTTAACCCCGATGTCCACATGGGGGCACGATGACGCCGTGTACTAAGGCGTACTGCACGTCGATGGTACGCATGTCTTCAACCAATCTAACCCTGCCTGTGTTGCAGCGCGGAGTTACGATGTTGGGGAGCTGGCAGCTGCTCGTCGGTGCTCGGTGGTTCTCTCCGGGTACTCCTGCTTCTTCCACCCGTAAAACTGCCACAGTCATGATTAGCCATTGTGCATAAGTATATGACCTTAAACACCAATAAATAAAAGTCATTTATTATCATGGAGGGATTTTGTAACACATGTGGAGGGGTTTTGTCGGGGGAATTTTGTCAGGTGGGAAGATGTCGGAGAGGGGGGATTTGGCGGTGGGAAGGAGGGGGGGGGGGGGACTTTGTCGTCGTGCCTTCGGCTCGTTGTAGGGGATTATGGTTGTTTTTTTTGCTATTAATTGTGTTATAGGCTGTCTAAGGCTGGTCATTTCGTTTCAGTGGGCGGATGTCTCAGTAGTATTATACATGTGATACCTCTACTCCTACTCCCACCACCCCCGATAAAAGAAACACAAAGTTGGAAGAAAATTTCAAGTTCATTTACTGAAAGAAGGTGTGGAGGAGTGGGGGGGGGGGGGGGCGGCGAATAGTCTGGTTTGTTTCCTAATATATTACAGTCTAGGTCAGCCTTGTAGTCCGGCAGCCAACCTATTTTTTTACCGTGTGTGTTTTGGCGTCTTAAGTTTTTTCTCTGTGGTTTCCGATAGTTTAAGACATCCCACATCAATATTGCGTCGGCTGGTCTCCTGTCAGCCTTGGGGAATTTTAAATATTAGGCTGGAATAAACGCGGAAGCATATGCATATCATATATAAGCATATTTCAAAGATGGTTGTAGGCACATACCGTTGTAATACCTTGATTTTAACCCATACTATTTTATCTTTAATGTCTGATAGACATTCACATTTGCGGCCTCACTAAGGAAATTGCGTCTGCAACTAATTAGTGTTGATAATAGCTAGTCTCTATATCGCATCTATCCATCTCCACTTTGAACATCAAATCACTGGTGCTCAACTTCAACTGCTCCTCGGAAATCACTTCGTAAGGATTTTCGTGCGCCATTTCGTTTCGATTAGGTGCTGCAGCGATTCCGATTTTTTGTTTGTTTTTAGAAGTAAACTCGCGGCAAAACCCAAACACATGGCTGAAAGGCGAGTCATTAATCTTCATAATGAATGTATTGCACTCGACAAATTACATGTCACCGAGCAGATCGTTCATTCGAGTTGGATCTATGCAATTCGTGGCTTTGAACTGTATCCTCGTGTTAGCCCAATGGTGAGGTATCGCGAGATTTTTCTTCAAAACCACTTACTATACCATGCCAACATTAGTGATATGATTCTTCGGTATTGATTGTAAGTGATCTTAACAGCGACCTACTAAAGTGCAGTGGCCCTTTATATAATATGATAATAAGTTTAAAAATAAGAAATGTCATAAAACCCCCACCCGAGTTACACCGAGAAGCCAAACGCTCCTTGATCAAATTATTATAAGTGACACCATTGTCGAAATATTCTCCGGTACCATGGATTTTGAACTTTCCGATCACAGAGCCACATTTAAAATCTTAAACCAAACCCGCCCCTAACACACTGTAGTATAAGATATGTTTGGAACTACAATAAAGCCAATTTTGGTAGACTAAACAACCTGATACACGACACGGATTGGGAAATTCTTATCTGTGAACCAGACAATATCAATGAATCAGTGACAAATATTCGATGTAAACTTTCGGAACAAGCGCAATCCTGCATACCCAGACATAAAGTAACACTAAGGAAAAATGACAAACCTTGGTTTGACAATTATAATATTAGAAAAATAATCCGCCAAAGGGATAGAGAAAGAAGCTTAGCATTAAAATGTAAGACCACTTCGCTTTGGGAAAAGTACAAGTCTCTTAGAAATAAGGTTAACAATATGAAAAAACATCGAAAAAAATTTTTTTGATAAAGTAGATGAGTCCCTATATGTCAACACCAATTCTAACCAGTTCTCGCACGTAGTGAAGAAATTTCTTAATAATTTTATAGACAACTCAGGTATTCCCTCACTACAATATACTAGTGAAATGGGACTGAAAGTTGTCGATAACGACAAGGAGAAAGCGGAGCTCCTCAATAACATATTCTTAAAGAACAGCAAATTGGAGAGTCATAGTAAAAATGTACCCCCTTTCCCGACTAGATGTGATAATACATTAACGGATATTGAATTCACGGAAATAGATATAGTGAATATCATAAAGACACCAACTGTCAAAAAAGCCAGTGAGCATGGCGACATAAGCCATAGTCTCTTGAGAGAAACCCGAAATACAATCTGTTTGCCCCTGTTTTTACTATTTAGAAAATCCTTGTCATGTGGCACTTATCTTAGTGACTGGAAATTAGCAGATGTAACTCCAGGATTTAAGAAAGGTAATCGTCTCGATGCCAACAATTACATACCAATATCCCTCCTATCACGTGTTGGCAAAGTTATGGAAAGAGTAGTTTTCAAATATGTACTCACTCATTTTGTTGAGAATGACTTATTTTATAAGTACCAATCTGGTTTCCTTCCTTAAAATAGTACAGTTTTCCAACTAATCGAAGAATATCACAATCTTTGTAGCGACGTTGATTCAAGACAGTTTACCTGTGGTGTGTTTTGTGATATGTCTAAGGCTTTTGATCGAGCGTGGCAACGGGGACTGGTATTCAAACTTGAATATAATGGAATATCTAGCACCTTGCCAAGTTGGTTCACTGATTATTTATCCAATAGAAAACAACGTGTTTTAGTGAATCAATGTTACTCCGACTTCGGAACTTTTGAAGCAGGTGTCCCACAGGGTACAGTGCTTGGTACCTTCCTGTTTTTGGTGCACATCAACGATATAGCAAACAATCTGGACTCTCTCGCAAGACTTTTTGCTGATGACACATGCCTCAGCAAAAGCGCATCTTCTGCAAGTGAAGTAACTAACGTCCTGAACCGAGATCTAAATCAGATAAGGGGATTTATCACTAACAGATAAAACCGGTTTATCACAGGGAGGCAAAGGTGGATTTCATTAATTGGTTGTTTCCCTTTGATCATTTTCTAAGAATTTCGTTTTACACGCGCCACATGACTGTAAATTACGTCATTGGAATTCATTGTGAATTGGATACTGAGGTTTGGTAAGAGGTGGTGTATAATATTCATAATTATGTTTATTTTTGGGTCACTTGGTTTTTAAACATTTTTGTATTTTATAAGATAAATGATTAGTGTTTCTAGGGGGCTGAATTAAAGAGTAGCAAATAAATGGATTTTTGGGGATGACGGGATTTTTAATCGGATGTGCTTCGTACCCTTTGCCGAGGAACTGTAACAGCGGTGTACTAATCACGTGAGGTTGGTCGCTGAAGTGACAGGCTAGCCGCTCATATGTCGTGAGTGGAGCTGACCAATTTTATGCCGTATGAATGTGATTGTGATGTCTAATCAATATGCATTTTATGCCGTATGAATATGATTGTGATGTCTAATCAATATGAGTTTGTTGGGTTAAAAAAAACCCCCAAAACACGCGGAGCTGACCCCACTTTTGCGCCGAACAGGCTGGCCGCTCATATTTTTGAGTAGAGCTGACCGATTCTGTGCAATTTTAGGATTGGCCACTGAAGAGATGAACTGGCTGGCCGCTCATCGTTGGTGGGTGGAGCTGACCAATTCTATGCCGTTTTGGCCAGACCCGACGGTCAATTTTTGTTTTTTTTAATGAATTGATTGTTTTGTACTGCGTTGTTGCAGCATAATTATCAGTGTAGGTTAGGTTGTGAGTGGAGTTGACCGTTTGTCTGTGACCGAACCTCAGTCAAAACTGATTTTAAAATTTTTGCACGATAACGTCTGGCCGCTCACAAATGAGGGGGTGGGGTGGTTATTATGGAATTTGGAATGGGGTGAAACGTATTGGGATTATATTTGTTGAATTGTTGTTTGTTGTTATTGTCTTTGTTTTTGTTGCTAACTTGCTTTCGGGTGAGCTTGCCATATTGCTTTTTGCTGAAGCCGGCGGCTCGTAACGTTGCCTTATTATCTGGGAGCGCGGGGTGGGGGGGGGGGGGGGGTAGGTGGGAGCAGAAGTTTAGAAGGAAGGGTTGGATTGGGTGATGCGTACTGAATACATGTATTTTGTTGTTTTGTTTCTTACTTGCGTTAGGGTGAGCTTGCCTTTTTGCTTTTCGTTGCGGCCGGCGGCTCATAATATTGGGGTGGGGACAGGTTTGAAGGACGGGTGGGATTTAACACAATTTTTACATAATTTGTGTTTGTAGTTGTACAAAATCAAACTACGATATGCCCCGAGTATCAAAAAGGAAAAGCACTAGTCCGTACGCCCGGCATTCGGCGAAGAAAACGAGAAGTGGAAAACAGGTTGAGAAGAATTCGAAAACATCAGACGAGACGGCATCGAAGCAACAAGGACCTGCAGTAAGCGCGGATGTTGGTGTCCACTGTCAATACAGGGTCGCCTTCCATTGCGATGGGCCAGGAAGCTGAACCAATTCGACCAGCACCAGGTCAGTTGTTTTCCCCAAATCATGGTTTTATTCTGGTGCGACCGTGCCTGCTTGTTCAGTGTCGGATTCGCTGGGCTCCCACATATCAACGCAAAATAAATCGAAAATTCCAAACAGAGAGTATATTAATTTGTCTTCATTGCTCACGAATTCGGCAGACACTGATCAAGATGAGAAGCGTGTCATGGTCGTCAGCGGGGAAATGGTTTTGCTTCCGATCAACAGAAAATCTAAAATTGGACCGATGCGATGTTATCATTTGCATCTGTTTATTTATCTGTACACCCAGCAGAAACACAAGACCTGTTAAAATACATTTTCATTGTTCGTCTGGGTGCCAGTCGCACAAACAATTTGAGGTGAAAAGATTACGATGAACAATTCAGCTTAAAAAAGGCGCGCAAGCCTAATATGTCCTGGGCTCATGTCGATGTAGAGCTATGGCTTTTGTACATGCATAAAAGCGAGCCATCCCCAGTGACTGCCTCCGTGTCCAAATTTGGTAAATGTTTCGATTTCAGTAATAAAGGCGTTTGTGGTAGAAATCCTTGTCAATTTAAACATGTGTGCCTCAATTGTAATTGAGGGTATTCGGCCACAACGTGCTTCCGGGGAAAACCAGATAGTTTCCCAAGGCAACATGCCAAAAACAATAATTTTCTTTTCGCGGGAACTGAATGTTTTGGGCAAGGAACGCATGCCCCTCAGTCAAGCCAGCCACGAGTTACTGTGCCTAGGCCTTTCCCCAATCAACGTCAGTGAACTGGCGGATCTATATTATTTGATTATCCCAATCAGACTGCGAGGGAAGAATTAATTTCAGGTTTTACATTTGGCTTCAAACTCCAGTATACTGGTCCTCGAATTGCTTTGGTATGCCCAAACCTTAAATCAGCGATCGATAACCCATTGGATCTGAAAAAAAAAAAAATAAAGAAACAATTTGGGGCGAATCATTGGGCCTTTTTCTCAACCACCGTTGCCCAATTTACGATTTTCACCACTCGTGCTCAAATCAGATGGGAATTGGCGGCTTATTACACATCTTTCATATCCCCACGCACTCAGTGTGAATGATAACATTTACCGGAATTATGTTCAGTTCAGTATACCACATTCGATGCAGTTAGTAATATGATTGTCAAACTTGGTACGAGGGGGTGGGGGGGGGGGGGGGGGGGGGGTGCTCCTCGCAAAAATGGATATTAAGTCAGCTTTTCGTTTACTTCCAGTGTACCCAGATGATTTCAACTTATTGGGTTACAAAATATTATATTGATAAATTTTTACCAATGGGATGCAGAATTTCTTGTTCACTATTTGAGAACTTTTCAAGCTCTTTGGAATGGTGTGTTAAGCGCATTTGGGGAAAACAATTGGTGCAACATTATTTAGATGACTTCCTTTTTGCTGGGGGGAAGGGTACAGATGATTGTCGGTTAGGCATGCACTGCTTCGAGTGTTTATGCAGCAAAATTGGTATTCCGCTGGCTGATGAGAAAACGCAGGGACCAACTACAAGCTAGATATATTTTGGTTTGGAACATGACACGGAAAAAAATGCATATTAGGATTCCGCTCAGCAAACTAAAAACATTACAAGAAAACAGAGGAATATTGTTGCAGCGGAAAATAACATTGAGCAAACTACATTCTTTAGTGGGTTTGTTAAATTTTTGCGCACAGGTCATCGTTGTGGGGCGTGCTTTCAACAGAAGGTTCTATGATGCCATGAAAGGGGCAAAACGCCCCCACCACTTGATCAAGGTGAGTACAGTACGTAGAGAGTGTATTATCACTAGATCAACCGCAGAATGGAGATTCCACCCAAGCAATAATTGCAAATTTGTTGCAAAGCATAACCAACACAAGCAAAGTTTCAGCCAATGGACCTCCTAGTTAAACCCGGAGGTCCATTGGCTGAAACATTGCTTGTGTTTTTGTCGATATGTACAAAATTTGAAAGTTATAGCTTGGGTGATAACTCCACTCCACGGGTGATTTACTTGCAATCCACTCTCCACGTACTGTAGGTATGAAAGAGGATTTAAAGATCTGGCTTTATTTTCTGGAAAATTTCAATGGTGTTTGCTATTTCAGTGATTCGACTTGGTGGGATAACAAGTCTTTGGAGCTGTTTACCGACAGTGCAGGTGGTGCCATGCTAGGCTGTGGCTGTTATTACAGGGGCCACTGCGATTTTGGGGTTGGCCGCCGGATTGGGAAAATTCACACTTTTTAAGAAATATGACTCTTTTGGAATTAATTCCGAAAGTTTTAGATCTGTCCATCTGGGGGGGGGGGGGGGGGGGGGGGGGGGCTCAGTTTCGAGGAAAAAAATCCTATTTTATACGGACAATCAAGCGTTGTTGACCGTGTTAAATAAGAAGACATGCAAATGGCCCTTTGTTATGATTTTAGTGAGGTATCTGGTGTTATTTTCCCTACAAAATAATTTCGTTTTAAAGCAAAACGTATTCCGGGCGCTAACAATTGCATTTCTGATTCTATTTCGAGGTTGCGATTCCGATATCTAGCTCCAGCAGCAGATCAAGATCCAACAGAGATACCAGAATGTTTCCTACAGCTGCTCTGCAAGTTGAAAAAAGATAGATTGAAAGAAGCATCGTTGGCATCGAACACTCGTTCATCTTATAAGCATGTGTTGCAGGCTTTTGAGAGTTTTCTGGGAGCATATAAAATTGAAAAGTTCTGGCCACCTCCCGTGGACCAGCTGACACATTTTATTTCTCATATGTCCTTGTCGGGTCTTGCCGAATCCACAGCTCGTGTGCGATTAGCAGCTATAGCCCACCAATGCAAGATTGTAGGTGGTGAAGATACAACAAAATATTTAAAGTAATTAAAATGATGGAAGGTTTGAAACGTTTAACATCTAGAACTGACAGCAGATTGCCTATTACATACGACATATTGAAAAAAATCTTGCAAATCATTCCTACCATATGCTATTCAACATTCGAAAGTCGTCTTTTCCGAGCAGCCTACGTTCTTGCATTCTTTGGTTTTTTAACTGGTAGAGTGCTGGAAGCCCATATTTGGGCTTTATTTTGAAGCGCAGGTGCCTCAACTTGAAGGCTCATATTCAGTGGATATGCTTTGTATTACCTTTAAAGTGATATTATTTAGTCTGTAAGGGTTTGCCTTGTTACAATTTATGGGAGAGTGGCCATTGGCACTCTCCCATAAATTGTAACAAGGCAACGACATGTGTACAAGATTTGATGGTCAAAAATAATTTAGCACTCTAAGGATAGGTGAACTTGTTCCTTCCATGGCTTCGTTAGACGGTAATTTTTGAATGTGGAAGACGTTATGCTAAACCAAGAATAGCGCGAGATTTTACTCAAGATTAGGCATTCCAAATCTGATCAGTGTGGCCATGGCACTGTTATTGTTATTCCCAACAATGACCTGAATATTTCCCTTTTTGATATTCTAAATGAATATGTGTCAGTTCGTCCTCGGGTTGCGGGACCATTTTTCTGTCACTTTGGCGGGCGTCCTCTCACAAGTTATCAATTTTCCGCTTTACCCAGCAAGGCTATCTCCAGCGTTGGCCTGAATTGTGATTTGTATAAGTCACATTCGTTCCGTGTAGGGGCTGCCACTTCAGCTGCTTTAGCAGGCTTGTCCGAGGAAACAATCCAGTCGTTGGGGCGATGGAAATCCGTTGTAGTCAAAAACTATATTCGCGTCCCAACACATTTAACTCGTTAGACCTCACGGGGAGTCTGTTGTCACCTGAGAAATTTTATCAATTTCAGATGAGATGGAAAGTTGTTGGGTCTTCTATTGTGAGAAATGCTTTTGTTGCTGCCAGAAGTAGTCCTGAGGGTATAGATTTGCATTTAAAAAACTTTGATGTTTCCATCTGGTGGCAAGGCAGAGGGGGTATGCTCTCCCAACATCTGATTCCCAAAATATGGCAATTGT
Organism: Pictodentalium vernedei; assembly: GCA_031216915.1. Classification (NCBI taxonomy): domain Eukaryota; kingdom Metazoa; phylum Mollusca; class Scaphopoda; order Dentaliida; family Dentaliidae; genus Pictodentalium; species Pictodentalium vernedei. The sequence goes on along the minus strand of CM062296.1, from coordinate 776,109,739 downwards.
TAAAGTATGAAGATGCGCCTCACCTGTTGGTTATTCACCTGGGCGCTTATGATATTGGCTATGTTCCGGCAAAAAAGTTACTGGAATTTTTTAAAAGTATTCTTGGTGAGCTATCAGCAATGTTGCCAAATACTCGAATTACTTGGTCACAGATGTTGCCACGTAATGTTTGGAAGGCAGACATTGTTGGTAGGTCTTCAAATAACCTCAATCATGCAAGAACTAGAGTTAATTCAGCCGTAGCAAAAAAGGCATTGGCACTTGGTGGTGGTTATATTAAACATCATCTTATCACCTCACATCCTTCAAATTTTTCTCATGACGGGTTCATTTGTCGGAGTTGGGTAGCAGGCAGTTTTTGGAAGACCTCAAAATTGGGATAAAGTTTTTGTTGAGAAATAACTATTAGTCCGGTTGTGATGCATGATAATGCGGTGACCTGTTTTGATCACGGTTCTTTTGTGCTGTCTCTCTCCACCCACATTCCGCTCCCCCACACAGGGTGGCGGAGATCGGCTATTCACCGATCTTTTGTCAAATTACGCGGACTTGCACTCAGTTAAAATTGGCTATCATTTGTTTTTACTAAATCGCTGATTCTGTACAGGATTCAGGTTGTTTTTTCTGTATTTGTGAAAACCCATTGTGGTGGAGCCATGATCAAAGCTTACGCCAATCGGGTAAATATATATAGACCATTTGTGTAACATTGTGTTGTTTTATTTTATTCGTCTTGCATTCTCTGTCATAAGAGGATTTATCACCAACAGATAAATCCGGTTCATCACGGGGAGGCAAAGGTGGGTTTCATTAATTGGTTGTCTCCCTTTGACCATTTTCTGAGAATTTCATTCTTCCCGCGTCACATGGCTGTAAATTTCGTCGAATTCATTATGAAATGGAAACTGAGGTTTGGTAAGAGGTGGTGTATAATATACACAATTATGTTTATCTTTGGATCACTTGGTGTTTAAACTTTTTCCCTCCCTCCCGCCCGGGATTCTGTTTTCTGCCGGCTTCTTCTTTATTTTTTCAGCCGTTTGCCTTGATGATTGCAACACGCCAGTTCAACGAATGCTTAATCTTCATTCTTCAGGACAACTAGAGCCATTTAACCCTTTACACAACGTAACGGCCAAAACCGGCCAGCGCTATTCTTAAAAAAAATCGCCATTTAACCCTTTACACAACGCAACGGCCAAAACCGGCCAGCGCAATTCTTAAAAAAATCGCCATTTAATTTTCATCATTTTTCATTTTGTGTCTCAAAACATAGGTTATGACCCCTCATTGGAACGAGCTCATCGAGCTCGTTCCAATGAGGGGTCATAACCTATGTTTTTGAGACAAAAAATGAAAAAAATTAGTTATTCAAGAATTTTATTTGCAAGTGTCGTCTGCTTTTCATGTTAGATAAAGGGTTAACACATCGACGCGGCTTCCATTCAGATACTTCAGTGTAATCGTGTAAGTGAAGTGCTACTGTGACTTTTGGCAAATTACGCGGATTTGCACTCAGTTAAAATTTGCTGGCGTTGTTTTTACTGAATCGCTGATTCTGCACAGGATTCAGGTTGTTGTTTCTGTATTTGTGAAAACCAATTGTGGTGGAGCCGTGATCAAAGCTTTCGCCATTCGGATAAATCATAAATATATATAGACCATTTGTGTAACATTGTGTTGTTTTATTTTAATTGTCTTGCTCCTCTGTCATAAACCTGTGGGCTGATAACTGGCTTGTAAGGTTTAATCCCGATAAAATAAACCTGGTTAAATTTACCCTTCAGAGAGATGTTTCCTGTCCAGATATTGTGTTTTCGAACACTGTTCTGACATGTGCTGAGCACACACAAACATTTGGGACTAACCTTACAGGGTAACCTGTCCTGGGACCACCATATCGACATTATCTGCAAAAGAGCGAGTGCTAGACTGTCACAACTCAGAAAACTAAAATATACCCATAACAGAAAAACACTAGGGCGCATGCATCTATCTTTCATCTTGCCTGTTCTGGAATATGCAAGTCCGGTGTGGAGATGCGCAAGCGCATATCTGCTGAAACGTCTTGATAACATTCATTACGATGCAGCTCGAATTGTTAGTGGGCAGCAAAATTTATTGTTTGAACTTGGTTGGCAGAGTCTCGAGAGCAGACGATATGCCAAAAAGATGTACCTATTTTATCGAACTGTAAGTGGCTGTGCTCCCGATTACCTTGTTGAACTGTTACCTCCGCGATTTAATGAAATTTCCCCGTACAACCTCGGCTCGGGGCTTCAAATTTTGTACCCACTGGAACACGAACTGAACTTTTAAAGCGACCCTTCATCCCGTCTTGTGCTGATATCTGGAACATTCTACCCGAGTCAGTAAAGAATTATACTTCAGTGCTCGAATTCAAAAAGAAGTTAGGACCTCCAATTTATAAGCCTGCTACACATTTTAATGCGGGTAGAAGAAAACTTAACATTCTTCACTGCATGATTCGAAATGAATGTAGTGATCTCAATGCAGACAAGTTCAAGAATCATATATCGGAAACATCCTCGAGCTCATGCGGGGAAACCGTCAAAGACTCTCATCACTTTTTTATGACTTTTATGACATGCCCTAAGTATAACGCGACCAGAAATGAATTATTTGAGAGATACGTCCCAACTGTTGTATGCCGTTGCCAGCCTGAGTAATGATGAAAACACAGGTTTGTTAAAAAAATGTCCAAAGATTTATCCCCGATTCAAACCGTTTTTAAATTATCGTATAAATATATAATTTTCGGTACTTCTCTACGTGATTAAGGAACACTAAGCTTAGTCCAGCTCACGAAGCTCGACAGGCCTAGGTGGATGTTGTCCTAGTTCTGCAGTGATGAACGTTATCCAAACTTCGCCAGGGATAACTTGTGTTCTACTAATTGCGCTCCTTCCTGACTTAAAAGGTGTCTAACCAGCTTCGAGTTGTGCTGTTGCACTTTGCTCTCTGTCCGCTGACCTGTCTGAGCCGCAGTCTGAATAGAAGAAGTTCTGGATGTATGTGAGTGTGTGAATCTGCGTGGGTATGAGAGTGATTTTTGTGTGAGTGCACGTGTGAGTCTGTGAGTGTGTGTATGCGCCACTGAGCCAGCCCAACCCTTACAAAATTGACCTAGCTTAGTGGAAAGTTTTATACACCAATTATTTAATCAATGTATCTAAATCAATTTGAGCCCTTTCCCCTTCTCTTTTGCCTTATCTTTCTGCTACACATTTGTTCGTTAATGCCTTTGTTCCTTTCCTTTTCTCTTTTTAATCTGCAAAAAACATTATTATTTTTGTACATTATCAACTGCTATCATAACATACTGGATTGTTAATGTAATGGAGAGGTGGATTATCTAAGTGTTGAGCACTTGTCCTCCAATCCCTTTGCTTTCTTGTTTGCAAAACACCGCCACAGTATTTCCCCGATTGAAACAACGTCTGAAACACACTGTATTGTTTTCTTCTTTCTGTAAACAGATTTTGAAATTTAATTCAAAAGGTTCCACTTCTCATCTGCCTTTCATGTTCGTGATCACTTCTTTTCGGTTCCACTTCTCAAGTGATGGACAAAATATCTGCACTATTCTGAAATCGTTTCGCATTAAGACCACGACTAATTTCAACAACTAGCCTGCTTTTTGGGATATCCAGCGATATCTTGGCGCGAATTGGGCCGGAGTTAACTAAGATTGCCCGGAAGAACCGTGTCACTGCACAGTTTTTTTTTAAATTTAAATTTGGTTGTCTTTAATTTTCAGGGTTCAGTTAAGTTGCATCCAATCTGTACATGTCACATATAGATATAATCGATGGCTTGTTTGTTATTTGTTTGTTTGTTTAATTGGGGTTAACGTCATTTTCAACAGCTAAGGTTATACCATGAGGGTGACAACTCCCAAACGAAGGCTGATGAAACATGACCGGCAATTCTTTTTAAGGGCCACTTCACTACATACAGAACCAACCAGCCTCCGACAAGGAACTGACAAGCTCGTCTACAAGAAGATGAGAGTATCTCGGTTTAGCATAATATGCTAATATAGCAGATTGTAGTATTTCAAGACTCATCTTTCAACGTGAGAAGTTAAGGCTGGTGGTTCTCAGGGGCGGCCAAACGATTTTCAAAAAAGGTGGTGGGGTGGGGTGGATCGGGCGACGAATGGTCATCGGTATGACGAGACGACCATTGTTGGGCCAGTCGTACGAAAACTTTAAATTCCAGGGTCCCAAAATCCTCATTTCCATGCATCTGAGAGGATATGTTGAGATTTTTTAGGAGATGTATTTGAAAGATTTCACACTTTGAGAGCCGTTAAAAAACGTCGGTAAAGCATACAGGTGAGGTCTATTGATCAGCCTTGGTTATAACGACCAAAGCTGATAAATATACCTCACCTGTATGCTTTACCAGACTTTAACAGCAATTAGGCCTATATTGTCTGTGGATTATTCTTGTCTGGGGTGGATTTGGTGCTTTTATGTCTGTAAGATTACGATCTATTTCAGTTAACTGATTATTTAGCAGACTGTATACATTTTAGCGTTTGCTGCCACTTCCTGCAAAAAACGATCCGAAATCCATCGAAACTGAACCAATACGAGAGACACATAGCTCGCGAAAATATGGGGGAGGCTCTGGATCCGACCCTTGTTTCAGCAGTCATTGGGTGAGTTAAATTATATGCGTACAAAAACAACATGGTCCGGTGTGACAGGAATGGAAGTCCGTAGGAACGTTAGTCCCTCTGGACTATTATTCCGCGGAATTATAGTCCTAGGTCTAACATTTCTAGGAATAGTAGTCCGGCGGACTACTATTCCTAGAAATGTTAGATCTAGGACTATAATTCCGCGGAATAATAGTCCAGAGGGATTAATTTTCCTACGGACTTCCATTCCTGTCACACCGGCAAAAAAAATGTGGTGGAGAGGGGCTGAAGCCTCTCCAGCTTCTCTCGGTACCGTAGCCTTGGGTTCAACACCATACTTTACCATCCTGGCTACCGGCGCCACGTTAGCGGATTCTTACTCCTCATGGTGCAATGGTTTTGGTGGTGATTTATGGTTATTACAGTGGTGAGTTTGTGGTCCTCACTGTTCTGTCTTCGTGCTCGTCGACGACGCAGCGATTGATCCTTCCGTCTTCCGCGTGTAGTCGATTTTTTCTTTCCTTCAATGTCGCTTGGCTCTCAAAGCCTAACATGCCAATCTCTCCAATTTTTCGGCCGAATCCAACTACTATCTTTTTGCCGTCGAAACATATTTTACAAGACACGTTCTTTGTTGAAACCATCGTTTTGAAATTGACAATATTCTTTTTCATTAATCCAGGAGAATCACATTCACCATCGATAGGATCAAGTTCGTTCCTGGGAATGTTCAAACTTAGGTAAATGAAATTCACTTTCGCTGTTCTCGTGTCGGCGGTGCATTGTCTGGTCGGCAAGGACACGTGAACACTTTGGGCCATCCATGAATCTTAGAAATTTGCCTTGAAGTAGCCGGTATCCAACCGCCCCTCACTTCTGGAGAATATGGCATTCCGTGAATGTTTCTACTCTCCGAAACGTGACGTCTAAGAATAACTGGAATACGATGTTGACTGTAGGTAATTCATTAAACAGGATACTTGTCGCAAGAATGTTACGGATTCTTGTAGAATGCCGAAGCCTTGCTACACATCGGCTACCTTCGGTATGAGTGCAAGCATTTCGTCTATGGATCGCTGTATTTGATATGACGAATCTAGTCCTTGTGTGCTGGTGTCCATAGACTCCTGACTGTTCAGATTTTGGACTAAAGTTCTTTTGCAATGAACATCTTTCATTACTGACATTAGTTTAAACGATAGTTATTGAAATAAAGAACATTACACGTGTTAAATACAATTTGAAAACATTAAAATAAGTTCCAGTGCTCAAAATAACTTTTTTTCTTTGCGTAGCAAAATGCTACACATCTCCAAAAAATGAATAGCATTTTGTAAAAATTACATAGCTATTTTTGTATACCAGAGTTATGTTATGCTGTTTTGTATTGAATTCTTCTAAGTGGATAGAATAGTTTCCATCCATTTTTGGGTATTTCCAAATGATCTGCAACACATGAAGCATTTACTATGTTTTTCTTTAACTGAAATGCCTTTAAGGGTTGCATGGACTTAGATATTTTCAAATGGCGTCATGGTTGTTTAATAGAGTTCTCAAAATGGAAGTTGGGATTTTTAATTTGATGGACTTGAAGTTATTTTTAATGGGCATTTTATGCAAAATGTTGTAAAAACAGGAAGAATTTAAACCAATAGAATTCATCTTACATATGAAGTTGCAAATGATGCTTGATGGAAAGTTAATCTGAGTTATGCCTGGAATGTCCACAATCAGACGTAAAGCATCAGTGAACTAGTTTTCAAATTTGTTTGCAAATTTTCATTCACATTTTGCGATACAAGATAATCAACTGCAGCCAAATAGGCTGCAGTTGATTATCTTGTATCGCAAAATGCTATACATAATTGAACATTGTGTAGCTTTTTGCAAGTTTTGCATAGCAAAAAGCGACGCGACACCGCTTATTTTGAGCCCTGGAACATTAGATGTGTTGAATACAATTTGAAAACATTAACATAACCAATAATGTTAAAAAATAATCTTGTGTCAATAGATGTACGAGTTGGATTCGACAGCAAGCTTTGAATTTATAAGTTATATAAGTGGTCTCCAAAATCTGTCATTGTCGAATTCTCGCGAATGATCTTGATTGCCCGACTGTCATTGTCGTCACCAGAAGCTGGCATGTTTGACACATTCTCCATCGAAAGGTTATTTTCATTGAATACAAACTTAGATTTGTTGTCTATAAATTCATGTGCGGAATTTGGCCTTTCCAGTTTTTAAAGTTCGTCCTCTTCGCGAACGAGAAACACTATTTCGTTATCTGGGTATCTTTCGGTAGAATGTAGCAATTCCCCCTGACCGGTCGCGTACTTTATCTTGCAATGATGGCAACGATATTTCTGGAAAAGAACAAAAACCCCCGACGGACCTCGAAATATCCCATTTTTTACGGAAAAAGTCTACACTTGACTGATTGAATCGACTAAGAGTGGGACCTTGGTAATCATTACGATGCGGAGCATGATGATTTTCTATCGAAAAGAAATGGAACATTTCACGTGTTTCTACAAAAAATGTCTCAATGTGACACATTACTTTGAAATCCACAAGTCAGTGCCAAAAGTAAGTTTTTTATACTAGAATATTGAGGTACATATTACATTTTCACGGCGTCTAGACTATTTTAAGCGAAAAATCCTATCAATAAATTGTAGATTGCGTGTAGTCGCCGATCAGTGCGTCTTTTAGAGTTAAAAAAAGATTTTATCAACCCATGTCCACACACGGCCATTAAGTAATAATCATTGATGGTCGCTGCAAATGGCTCTCTTTCAAACTGATATATTTTGATGAAACTTGCCGTTTTTGTGCTGCGCTCGCCATTTTCGACCGAAATCAGCTGCGATTGTCAACAAAAATTAGTTACGAAATGGCACAAAAAATCGTTACGAAGTGATTTCCGGGGAGCAGTTGAGCACCAGTGAAATATAGGTCGCTAAAGAACGTTTCCAACCTTAGCAAGTGTGATTATTAACTTTACTGATATGCTTGATCAGTGATCAAAACTATCGTTACTTTAGTGATTTGTTGTTTTTGATTATTTAAGAAATAACTGTTGTTTTCCTTCGTTTTATGCGATATAAACCGAAAATTTTCAGCACAAGCTTTATAACTCGCGTAGCGAGTTATGATTAAGCTTTTGCTGAAAATTTTCGGTTTATATCGCATAAACCGAAGGAAAACAACAGTTTTTTTTAATAATTTAATTCGGCTATAATATTAAAATATAAAAACTATGTGCACGTGAACGAAATACTTTTAATTTTCGCAAAAGACAACAGTCAAACTCAGGAAAGTGTGCCACAAACAGGTCACGTCAATCATTGTCAAATTGTTTGTTGTTTTGATTTTCGATCGCAGACGACAGATATTTAGCAAGTCACGTAAGAATATAATTAAAAACATTTTTTTTAAGTTCCCCCAAAATCATGTTTGGATGTATGCTCTTTTATTCTTCTCACACTTCGGTATATTTTATTAAATTCAATTGTTCCCGAGAAATTATCATTATATTCTCACTGGCTGGAGGCGATGAAAAATCGATCATTGATCTTTGTTTACAAGCTTGTTATCCATCTATCAGTCTGCGTCACGCCCTCGCGGTGACAATTGGATTGAGTGGGCGGGGCTTCCAGAGTCTTGCGAACGTGTAGACATTCCAAATGATTACGTGATTTGGATTATACGATTTTGACGACTTTCACGTTGTATGCTTTCAACCAATCAAACGCAGAGGCGGGGCAAATGATTAAATTATTAAAATATCTTGGAATTTGCAGACATATTTAGCTTACTAACTTGTTTGTGAAAACATGTCGGTAAGCTAGGCCTACGCATTACTTCCAAAGGAATAGTTTTCATATAAAAATGCAAAATCATTTTAGCTCTTTACTTCGATTTGTTTTGTCAATTGAATCTTATATACAAACGTTTCGTAATGATAGATGCTAAAGTTTTTTTTTTTTTTTAAAAAACAGTAGCAAAATCTCACTGTAGAAAAAACCCTTTAAATCTGCCAGGTATTATACTTGCCAATCTTGAGCCCATTTAAAATTCGAGAAGTGAATGAATGAATGAAAAATGAGTAGTGTTGATATATTATAAACGATTTATTTCAAGTCAACCTCGAAATCTTTCACAATTTCCTTCTTGATGCACCGATAACTTTAGGATAGGTAGGTTGTTTTATTTTTTTGTTTTTCATACCCAATATCAGTAGGCAAATCCATTTAATTGGCTCATTATTGCAGAGAATTTTCCCGTACTCTCTCCTGCCAAATAAAAGTGACATCACTATTATTAATTTTTTGAGAAAGAGGACAGCATCATGATTATCAGGCACCATCATGATTATTAAAATGAGTTACTGTCATTCAGGCCTGAAAATAAGCAGTCTGACATTTGCAGAATGAGGTGCCCAGAGGGTGAATTCGATGATGTTATCCCATACAGTGGGCCAATTTATCCTCTGGGTACCTCTTTTTATTTATTCTTGAGACTCTGATTCAGATTGAGGTTCACAGAGGGCAAATTCAGCGATGCTACCCTGCTATAGCAGGGTAGCATCACTAAATTCACCATCTGGAGACCTCATTTTGCAGATGTCAGTCTGCTTATTTTCTGGCTTGCTGTCATTGGAATATCTGATCAGAAAGTCGGCCAAAAAACAACACCACCTGAAAACAGCAATTGTTTGAAGAAAATATGATAAAATTTCATCGATGTACACCGTGCAGGCTTGTCAGAATTTGAAATTTGCGTACCTGTGAAAAGGTCTTGCACAAATATTGTGCCTAATCTCCCATTATTGTGTACCACATCCCCCTGAGTTCCTTTGATCCATGTCAAATTTACAGGAGAGAAATACAGGTATTGTCAAGTGGCATTCGTGGGAATTTCATGCAACTGTAACTATCACTCCCGCAATTTTGGTAGGCCCGCCATCACTATTATTTGACACTATCACTTTTATTTACTGAACCCCAAAATGTGCAGCATCACTATTATTTGGCCATCACTATTTTTTGGCAGTGGAGAGTAATCTCTGTGTCTGCCCAGTAGAAAATGAGACCGCAAACGCGATTTTCCATCAGACATTAAACATAAAATATTAAGAGTTAAAATCAAGATATTACAATTATCTTTGGCAAATGTTTTATCTGTAATATTGCATGTACTTTCTCGTTCATTTGACGTTTTTAGGACTAGTAGTTTAGGCTACTTGCGGTCGTTTTCTCCCTGCTTCCGAAAATTGCAACTGCAACTCTTTAGTCGCGCTATACGTTGAAAGCTAAATTTTATGAGTTGAAGGTAAAATATTGGTACCAACCCTGAGATACGTATTGAATATATCCCCAACTCACCAGACAGCTTTTATTAGGCGTTTTTAAGTTAAGTAGTTTTAGGCCTAAAAATATAAAAATTCTGTTTCTCAGGCCCTCACGCATGGTCCTTTTGGCTACCGCATGCTCTCTTTTTATAACCAATTTAAACTTAAAAAAAATAAAAATTAAATGGTTTATGTCTGATATTTTACCCAAGTTGAAAAAAATGATGAATTTGTCCCTTGAGTGCAAGAAGGCTTTGCAATGCTTTAGCATTGCAAAGCCTTCTTTCACTCAAGGGATGAAATACACCACCACCCATGCTATTCTGTTGATTATGAGGCCTAATACTGGAACCAAGAACATGAACTTTTGATGGCAAAGAAGTAATTACTGAAATAAAAAATAAAATAAAAAACCGCTCGCCCGCATGCAATTTTACAAATAATGGCCTGAGAAACAGAAGATCTACTTTGTGTGGTCTTACTTGCGGTCTCTTTGTCCCTGTTTGCGAATATAGAAACTACAAATCGGAAGTCGCGCTACACAATAAAAGTGGAACTTATGGGGATAAAACTAAAATATCAATATCAAAGTTTGGATATGTATTGAATGTATCCAAAACAAAAGAGAGCGTTTATTTGGCGTTTTTTATGACCTGTAGATTACTTTGTCCCCGCTTCCGAAAATTGAGACCGCAAGTCTTCAGTCGCGCTATACATTAAAAACTAACTTTATGAGTTGAAATTAAAATATTGTTACCATACTTTGGATTTGTATTGAATATACCCCAGCTCACCAGATAGCGTGGGGGCGCGGTGGCTCAGTTGGTACAGGTGCAGGCTGCAAGCCGAGAGGTCCTCGGTTCGAATACAACCTGCGGCAACCGCGTTGTGTCATTGGGCAAGACACTTCACCCCGATTGCCTACATGGGGGCACGATGACGCTGTGTACTGGGGCGTACTGCACGTCGATGGTGCGCATGTCTTCAACCAATCTAACCCTGCCTGTGCTGCGGTGCAGAGTTCAGAGTTACGATGTTGGAGAGCTGACCGTTGCTCGTCGTTGTTCGGTGGTTCTCTCCGGGTACTCCGGCTTCCTCCACCCGTAAAACTGTCACGGTCACGATTAGCCATTGTGCATAAGTATGTGACCTTAAACACCAATAACTAACTAACTAACCAGATAGCGTTTATTTGGTGTCTGTAAGATTGGTAGTTTACTTGCGGTCTTTGTCCCTGGTTGCGGAAATTGAGAGCACAAATCGGAAGTCGAGCTATACATTGAAATGGGATTTCGGGGGTTAAAATTATGCATGTTTATTATATTTGTGAAAAATAGTTTTTATGAAAAATTAGTAAACGAAAGAAATATAAAGAAATGAAAAATAAAAAAATAAATTCAAACCGTGTTCATTAACTGGTAGAGTGCTAAATTATTTTCAGCCATCAAATCTTCCATAAATTGTAACAAGACAAACCCCTACAGACTAAATAATATCACTTCGAAGATAATACAAAGCACATACTCTGAATATGAGCCTTCAGGTTGTGGTACCTGCATTTCAAATATGGGCTTCCAGCACTCTACCAGTTAACGCGCGATACATTAAAAGTGAAATTTGAGGGATTAAAATGAAAATATCGGTGCCAAATGTCGGACATAATACACCGTATATAACAGATAGCGTTCGTTTGGGGACACTGGTCCTTGTACTTTGCCTGCGATCTCTTGCAGTCTCATTTTCTACTCGCGGACTTATTTTAGTACCACCGACTTGGACAAAATAAATCAATGGAAACAGCTGGTTCTGACAATTTATTGTTTTCTTCCAGTATCTTTAAAAAATAAAAGTTGACTTCATTAACTAATTATGATAATCCTTTACAAAGCGGATTTTTTGTTTTTCGCGAAATTAGGAAATTTCATTCTTCGAAGTGAAAGGATTCATTTTTTAAGGTAAGTGAATAATTTTATATGCATCTAGTATCATTAGGGTCAGTAGTAGCTTGGGCTGGGGTTAGGTACAAGTATCATTAGGGTCAGTAGTAGGTGGGGTCAGGGTTAGGGTATCCTAACCCTGGCCCCAGCTGCTACTGACCCTAATCTGATGTTGCAAAACCCGCTATTGTAAATGATTAACGATTATCAAGTAATTCCAAGAGAAATGGACTGCCAGCATATCTGTAAGTGACTGTGTAAGATATTTACCCACAAATATAATTATACAATGATTTTTCAGTTGAAAAAGTGTTGCATCGGACTACAAGTTACAATCCCGTTGGTGTACATGTCTTCATCCGCTGTAACCCTGTTTGAGCGGAGCTTGAACAGAGTTATAATGTTGAGGAGCTGATAGTTGCTCGTTGATGCTCGGTGGTTCTCTTCGGGTACTCCGGCTTCCTCCACCACAGACCACAAACATCTTGGTGTGATTCTTAACTCAAGCTGTAAGTGGGATAACCATATTGACAACATTTGCACCAAAGCCTGGTCCCGTTTAGACTTAATTAGGAAGAACAAATTTACGTTAGACCGCAAAATATTAGAGAAAATATGAAAATATATTTTGCGTTCATGAGACCTTTACTTGAATATGCTGACACGGTGTGGGCAAACTGTAGCGACACCAATTCAACGACAATGGAAAACATTCAGATTGCAGCCGCTCGTTTTGTTACCGGTGCTACACTAAGCGCCAGCAAAGAACTCGTATATGTAGAAACTGGGTGGCAGAAACTCCAAATGAGACGAAACAAACATAAATTGATACAATATTTCAAAATGTACCACAACATTGTGCCGAGTTACATTTCCTGTAGAATCCCACCTCCAATCCACATGACTCAAACTCACAGTCTTCTTAAGGAAGGTAATCTACGAGTTCCCTATTGTCGGACGAAAATCTACCAAACATCTTTTTTCCCATCGACAACTAAACGGTGGAATGATCTGCCTATTGGTGTTAGAGATAATTGTTCTTTGGTGGATTTCAAAACATTTTTAAACGCGAATAGTCGCAGACCACCGCCGTTCTTTTTTAATTTGTCGTCTGGGAAGGCACAAATATACCACTGTAGACTAAGACTCAGATGTAGTAATCTAAATGGACATCTCTTTAACAATCATCTAGCTGACTCGCCTCTTTGTGTCTGTGGCGAACGTGAGACCGTTGATCACTATTTGTTAACATGCCCTCTATTTCATCGAATACGCTTTGAGACCATAGCTCAACTTCCTTACCTAACTGACTGCAATGCATTATTGTACGGGTCTGAACTCTACAGTGCTAGCGTGAATGGTAAAATATTCGAAACTGCACAGAAGTACATTCTCAGCTCCGGAAGGTTTAATCGACTGCGATGAAACTGAGTATCCATTCCTCTTGTATATATATTATATGTTTTGCCTATATGTCTGGGTTTACTGCATGCATGACAGGCGCACGCACGCGCTTATGTATGTGTGCATGCGTGTGTATATGTAAGTGCGTGTGTATGAACACGTATGTGTGAGCGTGGGTGGGATGGTCCGGGCATGTCAAGGCAAACTATATAGCCTAATCGTCTAGTGTTTTAAACGAACACATGCTTCTTAAAGTCGTGCCTACCTGTTGATGGTCCTGTGTTCACTCCCGCGCGCAGCGATGCCCGCATCACGCTCAAGCTGGTGATTGCTGACGAGAACACCATACACCACATTATTCTCCATTATCAGTTCAAATCCAACATGCTCCGTCCTAGGGAATAATTTCAGATAAGCTTCTCGCCAAACCATTTCCATCGTGGTTCTATTAGCATTCGACTCACAGGGCACAGGCGTCCCTATCACCATTCCCCCGGTCAGTAACTAGGAAAGAAACTATGCTTTTCCCCCGTTTTTTTTCCTGGGGCATTTTGTCCTACATTGTCATTCGGGTCAGTGTGACAACAGCGGCCCGTACGGGACCCGCGCGCGGGCGACGTCCTCACCCGCGAGACAATGCATTATTGGGGGTAAAAGTTTCATTTCTGGGAGTTAAGTGCGCAGTGGGGTGGCTCGTGTGTGGTTTTTGAGTGGTCTGCGTTGGTGTTACTGTTGACTTATATAAATACTCAGTCTACAATCCTGTGCTTGTAACTCATAAGAAACATTCATTTCAAGCAGGGGTGGGGGGGTGGGAGGGGGGTGGGAGGGGGTGGGGGGGGGCATTGACTCATATAACCCTCTGCTGCTTGGATATCGATTCTAAGAACAGACTTATCTCTTATTATAGCCCAGTAATTATTCCTTACCTAGGAAGTTGGTTCCAGTATTCCATAGTTATAAATTCAATCGCTCACATTTTCTTTTCTTTCCATTTGTTCTCCCAATTGTCCTTTCATAATAGAAAATGGTCCATAAGCTAGCAAGGTTTGACTCATTAGATCTTTCTCATCGTCTTCTCATTATTATTTGTAACTGTTGTGTGCGTGGAGACGGTCACTAATAAGCTGTTAGCTTACTGCCGAATCCACTCCACAGATTATTGTTAGAAATTGTGTATAGTGAAGAAATTTTGAAATAAATATTGTTTAAACTAATTACAATAACCATGTGCTGTTCTTATAATGTAAATACTGATCGCCATAACATAAGAATTTTAGTTAATCCTAAACTTATTGCCGTATTGGTCACAGTTATACTTTCTCATTGAATCAAGTCGGCCGTACTATGAATTAACTCTCTGAATAGGAGGAGCTGTAGGTTAACCGAAACCGAACCGAGGTTTTTAGTTTTTTTTTAAAAACCGAAACCGTCGACATCCCGTAATATTAGTTTTTTCGTTTTTTATTAAATACTCTCTTGCTGCAGAAATTCACAGAATGCAGCCATCCCAGAGTAGTGAGAGTACCCAGACACTGCCAATGGCAGAGTCTGGGTACTCTCACTACTCTGGAAAGGCTACATTCTGTGAATTCCGACATTTCAGTTTAGTTATGTTTGCAGCTTTCCTCAAGTTGCGTGTAGGTGTCAGACCTCGAAAAATGGCCAAGCACAATAAAAGTTCTGTATATTTAGGTAAGTATTGGCCTTCCTGATTCTTCATGTATTATACCTTATTTCTGGTATTCATTGAGTTTCACTCAATTTCACTGCCATTCAGTTATGACTCCGGACATAAGAATGAGTTTTATTGAATTTTATTTGGCCTCATGAACAAACCGAACCGAACCGAGGTTTTACTCCACCTGAAAAACCCAAACCGAAACCGAACAAGAAATTTAAAAACCTACAGCTCTACTGCAAACATGTCTAAAGCAGTAAGTAGACGGGTAGAATAGTTTCATTTGCCTTATCGATGGAAAGACGCAAATTGAAAAAATAGAATAGCGTTCATTAATCTCCATATTGAGGTCAGTGATGACGTTAGGTTCCGCTCTACAGTTTCGCACTTTTGTGAAATTCTAAACATTGGGCATATGTTGAAACTAAGGCCATATAAAATAGAGATATATTTTTAGTATCAGATATATGATTACATTAGGCTTTTTGTTGGACAAGAGAATTTGAAGTTTTGGTCCCAAAGTTGGAGTCTGGTAGGGGTAAATTGCCAGATGAATTATGGTAAACAGTGACTTCGAAAAATTGGCTATTTTTTAAAATGTAATTTTTACACGGGTTTGTTACCAGACAGGTAACAAAAAAAATGAAACGGAAACATATAAATTTTTTTTTGCATTTTAGAAACAGGGGATGCTCTGCTCCATGGATAGGTGGGGGTGGGGGGGGGGGGGGGGTCGGGGGAAAATTCTGCTTTTGAGGCTGCTGGGTGGGTGAAAATGACTGGTTTCGGCATTTTTTCATGCAATTTTTCAGGTTGAAGTCTTGTCTTTGACAATAAATTATTCCACCCACATTCAGATTGTTTATTTCTACTTAGTCAGATAGTGTTATATGTTTTTTGTGGATTTGGGAAATGTAATACATGTTATGGGTTAGATAACTAAGTTACAGAATATTTGCATTTGAAGAGAGTGTATGTCATGTCATTTTTGGAAATGCCTGGAAAACTGTAGAGCGGAACCTTAAAGAGCATTTTGCCGTCGGTGTCAATTCTTAAACCAGGACGTTTCTTATTTGTGTTTGAGTTATAAATACACCATTTTTCAAAAAAAAATTCTTCATTATTTCTGGTTTGTGTGCAATTGTTAGTGATAGTTAACATTCGTCAAGTGATATCTCAGCACAACTGGAAGGAAATAAGTGGAAAGTTGGAGAAATTTATTGATGTAGCCTAGTTTCACACCCGTTTTGAATTTTCATCAAGATTTCGAAAACACATTAAGGTAGAACACTGCCTTTCCTAAACACCAAGCCTTGTATTCGTGACAAATATATGCAATTATGTACAGCCTGGTTGTTATTGTTGACCAGAGATTTGCAGTCATGGTGTCTACTTTCTCATTTTGGTCATTGGTGTAATGTCTGTGTGTCATCCGTCCGTTAAGCTGTTTACATTTTCACATCTAGAGATCAACACTCCACCCCAACCCAAAGCAATGGTTATTACTGCTTATTGTTTTATATTTTTATTATATTTAACAGTGCTATTGGCAGGTCCTGGGTAGTCAGTGTGGCTGGCGGTAATAACAAAAATGCTGTCTGAAGTGGCTCAGAGAAATGTGAGGGTTGAGGTGGTGTGTTGTGGTTGTGAAAATCAGGTAAAAACTGTTCGCAAAAGCTATTTGGCAGTCAGAAAGGCCATGCTGTATCTTTTTACTGGTTGAAAATAGAGACTTGTGGTTTTTGTTTATTCAACTCAGGATAAACTCCAGATTCTTTTGCCTGAGTGAAATCCAAGGGGAGATCAGTCTTGTTTTCTCCTAAAGGTTCCGCTCTACAGTTTCGCACTTTTGTGAAATTCTAAACACAGGGCATATGTTGAAACTAAGGCCATGTAAAATAGAGATATATTTTTAGTATCAGATATATGATTACATTAGGCTTTTTGTTGGACGAGAGAATTAGAAGTTTTGGTCCCAAAGTTGGAGTCTGATACACAGGGGTAAATTGCCAGATGAATTATGGGAAACAGTGGCTTCGAAAAATTGTCTATTTTTTAAAATGTAATTTTTACACGGGTTTGTTACCAGACAGGTAACTAAAATTTTCGAAACAGGGGATGCTCTGCTCCAGGGGTAGGTAGGGGGGTCGGTGGGAAAATTCTGCTTTTGAGGCTGCTGGGTGGCTGAAAATGACTGGTTTCGGAATTAATTTTTTCATGCCATTTTTTAGGTTGAAGTGTTGTCTTTGACAATAAATTATTCCACCCACATTCAGATAGTTTATTTCTACTTAGTCAGATAGTGTTATATGTTTTTTGTGGATTTGGGAAATGTAATACATGTTATGGGTTAGATAACTAAGTTACAGAATATTTGCATTTGAGGAGAGTGTATGGCATGCCATTTTTGGAAATGCCTGGAAAACTGTGAAGCGGAACCTTAACTTCAGAGAAAATTACGTCACTGGGATTCACTTTACTGAATACTGTCTTGCGAAGTAGTGGATGAACTGTGTGTTTCGTCAACGTAAATTTGCATGCCGTGCATAATAAATACGTTACAGGGCGTTAAGTTGGCAGAAACAGTGTCAATGTGTCATATATGGCTCTGAGAAAACAATATTAGGTTCGGCTTCGCCTCACCTAATATTGTTTTCTCTTCGACGTGTATGACACTGTATCTGCCAACTAAACGCCTTGTAACTTATAATATTGACATTGCACAATGTGCGCACAGCACTTGTAGCACATGCGACGGAAAAGGGATGCTGTGTGGTTCAGGGTAGATCGCGTTTGTGTGTGTGTTTGTGAGGTCTTTTACAATGGTTGTGGTTTGAGAAGGTAGGAACTGGGCCCTACAAATATAGTGGTCCATAGCCCTGACGGTATGGTCAATTTTAACTAATTCAAATCGTCAGCTTGCTTATAAAATCGTGTACATATTTTTTTAAAAACTGTACACGGGGCTTTGTACTCAGGCCAAGGAATTGCTTGTAAATTCTAAAAGCTGCAGTCGCCAGCTGGAAAACGTGATTTAAAACATTTCTTGACTGTTGGACTTTAAAAAAACATAATTTTTTTAAAAAGTTTTAATGTTGGTGATTTGGGGTGGGGAGAGGTAGAGTTGGGTGGGGTGAGATGGGATGCAAGCTAAGCGGAGTGAGAAGCAGAGCTGGCGTGACTATATATTGATTCATAGCCAAGACAGTATGATCAATTATGGGTGGTAAATTCTTTCAAATTTTCGGCCTGTTCTTGAAACATTTCAAAGGCGATTTCAAGAAATTTTGTACACATGCTTTTATAAGCTGATCCATCAAATTCCTGTAGCTTCTAAACGCCCCAGTCGCCAGATGGCAAACATGTCTTCAAATGTTTCCTCATTAGTGGACTTTCAGAAAAACGTAGTCCGGAAAATTCCCTAATCGGGGATGGGAGAGGGGTGTGTCGAAGCAGGGTTAAGTACCCAGAAAAATGATCGCCTAGTGGATATAAGTTCGGACTTCAGTTGTGTCTGTTGGCCACAGGTCAATTCAATGAGTCAAGTCAAAGGTTCCCAGTTTCTTTGGAGTCTGCGGAAGTTCTTGAAGTACTGCAGCCGCAGTGAATGGGTGAAGTAAAAAAACACATAAAATGTACTTACAGTTTTCTATTTATTCAGCCCTAAGTAAAATTCCTACTTTTACACTGTTTCTCTCTGGCACGAAAATAGGAGAGACGAAATTAAAATATAAAATATTCTACTTCACGATTTTTCCCAAATGTGTTCCATCTCCAACTGTAATCTGGCCTGGCAGCGATCCTCCACGAAATTAGGAGAGAGTCTACAAGTTCTATGCAAGGTGGAAGCCCAGAGAGAAGTGAAGTTCCTGGGTCCAGCCTCCAGTATTTATACTGTTGTGCACGTGACTCTGGAGAGCAGCTAGTCACGTCCACAAGAGCACAATGTCAAGGTTGAAGCCACAAAACGCCACATATGCCCCAAGATGGCGGAGAGGTGTTTCCTAACCCTACATCTCCGTCCTGGGACAGCGGGGGCATTCTGTGCTATCAGTATGAATTCTCACACTAAAATGACGTTGGGATGCTGTCTGTTAAGAATAATAAAGCTTGTCCTTGGTTTATTATCAGGGTCAGTAATATATATAGCACAAGGTGCCCTTATTTTATTACTGTACGTGCTTGTTTACCAAGTTCCCACCCCTGAAAGTAGAGTCGAGGTTAGGGAAGGTTAGAAAACAGTGCAAATTTCTGTCAAAAAGTTTGTGATGAGGTTAATTCAGGTCAGCCAACATTTGGTGTTTACTGCAGGAGTGTGAGAATTTAGTGTATAGTACGAATGCACTATTACATAATATTACTTAGAGATTCTGAATATTTTGAGAATGCATTGTAGAGTAGCTATGCCTTTAACAAGTGCATGGGGAACAATTTTCATATTTATTGAAGCCATAAAATCTTCAGAGAATTATTACCGAATGGGACTTGGCCATTTTTGTTAACACCTAGAGAGTCAAGACTCCCAGGCCAAAGTAAATTAACCCTATGGGTTCCATGGAGGGCATTTCGTCACAGGGGTTTAGTAACCATATACTGGCTCATAGCATATATTGTTCTGCCAGTTATTCCATGTTGCTTGGCTACCCCGAAAAGACGATATTGTAGGGTGTACGTTATGTAAGATAATGTTAGACGTGGTCAGTTCACGGATTCGCCCTCCACAGAGGTACAAACTTCTAAAATATGATGCAAAAAGTGGAACAGTCCATTGACAAGCAATTATCATGATAATAGGCGCATTTATGGCCAAACTCCGGTTCCTCGGAATTCTCCACGGGCAAATAGATAACACTTGGAAATCTGATTGGCGTTCTTACTTTCACAGGAGAGCAGTTTCACTGAAACCACGAATCATTGAAATAACCTCTTTTTAGATATATTTGACCGAGGAAATACCTGAATCAATGAAAGCACACCCAGGAACAAAGTTGGACTATGGCAAGTGATAGATTAAGAGAAAGACATATACAATTTTCTTGGACTATTCGGGGTGAGATTCGGTAAAATGAAGGATAGTGGGCTGGGGATGATGGGTGGTCCTCGGCTTCAAATCTTTGTTTTTTTGTAAGCTAAACATTTATTCCCGCAAAACCCGTTTTGTTAATATTTGTTATCCAAATGGGTTAGCAATTCTATTGGACCATCAAAACATGACACAGTGTCCTTTAAAACGGGCTTTAAAACGGACTACTTACGAGATTCGACAAATTCTGCAGCGCCAGTAATATGTTTGTATCGGACAGAGTTCCATCGCTACTGATCCTAAGAAGGAGGTTCATGTTTACTTTCCGTGAACGGATTTTTTTTCACTCGATAATAACAATCATGCAATCCTTGTTACACTCAGACCTTGCGTACTCGCCATCTTTAGTCAATGTTTGTATCTCCTAACTGTACTACTAACACAATCAGTTTCCACGTCAGTCATCCGCAAAAGCTTTTCTCACATTATTTGGTGTATTCGATTAAAGGCACTTCTGCCTTTGTTGTATTTCTGGCATATTGGTCTGGTTACCTTCATGTACAATACAGTACAGTCGCCGTGGACTGGTCATAATCCATGCGTGGGCAGTGAAAATACATGTTGATTGTAAGATAAAATTCTACATTAGTAAATCATTAACTTCATTCCTAACCTCTACTGCGATGAATGTAGATGTAATCATGTAATGAGGTAAATAGATAATAAAATTCGACAGCATATACAGAATGAAGAAAGTGGATTACCATTTAATCGCAGCGCCATATATTCCCTTCTTGAAAAGTATATATAATTATTCATAACAGCACCAAGAAACACTTCCAAACTTTCATCACATGGACCACCGGGTGCAACCCGGTGGTCCATGTGATAGAAGTTTGCAAGTGCTTCTTGTGTTCTGTCCTCAGAAATTGTAAATGATTACTAAGTAAAAAAATCTTATCCCACAGCAAATTAGTAGTAATCCACCCTCCACATACTGTAACCTCAATATTTTTTTTCTGCTTGATAAGTTCAGTTCGTGATTTCACTACCGACCTCGCTAATAGCACATTACATTTTGCATTGCACAGCACAAATGCTCTTGTGTATTTCACACTACTTAATTCTTCTGCAGTAAGGAATGCATAAAGTAAGAGACAAGACTTCCAATTTCAATTATAGATGAAATACAGCATATTTTCATCTGGATTGGAGTCTCCGGTATCAATCCCCTCTTGCTGGTAATCATGGATATGCAATTTTTTTACAAGATGAGATTTGATGCATGGTCTTACAAGAATTTCACATACACAGATGGTCATACAAATGGGCTGTATTAGAATTTTTTAGATACAGTATAGTCACCGTGGACTGGCCGTAATCCACGTGTGGGCAGTGATGTCCACACACGCTTTTACCAGATAATAGAAAATCATCATCAAAAAAAGTTTAATTAATGAAGCACCCTGTATGTACCCTGTACTTCATTAATTAAATTTTAGATGATCATTGCTGTAAACAGGGTTTAAAATCTAATATCATTGCGTCCGTGGAAATATTGGCCACCCGTGGAAAGTGACCAGTTCACGGCGGCCTTACTGCACAGCGTATTTTGTAGTGTGACCATTGTAACCCCTTCCAATGTATTTATTTCTTTTTTTCTGTATGTTCTGTGGAACACAGAGTCCGAAATAAAGAGTTAAATATAACAAAAAGAAAACGTGACGCCATCTGATGTACATTACAGATTGCTGTCTAGAATACTATCCCCTAAAGGTTAGAACACTGACTTGAAACTGTTGCCAGCACTGGTCGTCAAGCATTAAACACTAATATGAAAATACGTGACACGTAATGGTGCACACCCAATATTGTTAATTTCGGTAAATATTGCAGGCCCCAAGCACGATTTTTCAGGGAAGAGATGGTATATATCGCAGAAATAGCAGCGGTTATGTGAAATATAACAATTTGCCAAAACGTGTTGTACAGTGACATGCAATAAACACAGAACCACGCATGTATGTTCATATGTTACTGTGGCGACAAATATGGCAATCGAGAAATTTTGAAAGATTGCGGAAGGATCAAACTTCAGACAAGCTATAGTAAAACAAACCTTCATTTTTTAAACTGACAAAAGATCATAATTCAATGACAAATAGGTTCATTAGGGTTTAACAACACTTTCAAAAACCAAGGCTATATTATAAGCGGGATTGTACGTCAATTTCAATAACTAAAGTTATCATATCACGTTGTTAGTTCTCAAGATCCTTCCCATCCTTCAATACCTAGACGAGCAAAATAGTCTTACATGGAGTCACTCGTTCAGGCAATTACTCTATGGCTCATTTGTTCGATGGGATTCTGGTCGATCGAGCAATCTGAGATGGTTAGCAAGCCTGTACCAGTGCTACATGTAGTAATGGTACAAGGCCGCAAGAGTGGAAGAAGACTGCAGGATTTGGTGACTACTGTAAAAGCTAATCATAGGACAGACAATGGCAATATTGGGGAAAATCAATAATAGTGGTGTTAGAGATATGAAGATCATGGAGTGGTCTAGAACTGGGCAGATGCTAGGAGCTAAATTATCATCAGGTATATACAGTACTACATCATCATGTCATAGGTATCCTCCTATACCCCGATGAGCATTAAGAGCCGTAAAAGAAATCGCTCTTTCGATACTCATCTGCTCAATGGGATTTGAGTCGTTCGAGTAGAGACTTTTTCAGTAACTGCTCAAAAGCTTATTTGCTCGATAAGATTCGAGTCGTTCGAATAATACCTAACCCTGCTTGATTGTATTTTGGATTTGAGGATCATAGAGGACTTCGGTATACACAGGAAAGGCAAAAACAGAGACGGCCAAGACAAAATAGTCTGCTGGGATAGGCAGAAATGGGACCAGTAAAAGGCAAAACAGGCCAGGAAATAGGATAAATCACAGAAAATATCGGGATAGATAAAATACCGAGACTATGGTGCACATCCGAAACAATAAAGTTAATCTTATACAAAGGAATGTGCCTATTGTTGGGAAAAAATAAGAATTCTAGGGGACAACAGATAGAAACCGAATATTTAGTGGGAAATCCGCACCAGTAAAAGAACTGTTTGATTCATTTGGGTAATGTTACAAAGTATTCGAACAAATACAATTACCCATACCAGGAAACGCACCTTAAAGCACTGTATGCTACTCTTTTAAGTCCAGTATTGAGGAATCCGTGCCAAATAAAGTTGTTTTGATGGTTTAGTGAGATTGGCTGGATGTTTGTGGTAAATCGATGTACTCTAGTTCACTTCAATTTATCCACATGAGACCTCTTATCATTCATTTAGCACTACGTGCTACTATTATAAACCCTAGGTGGGGGTTTTCTAAGTCCGTCTCGGTAGTTTTGGATTATTAAGAGGGATTGTCGGGTTGTTTGCTGTAATTAAAATTACTCCTATTCAATCGAACACACCCTCCGAACACACCCCTTTCCTACTAGAAGGTTTTGGGTCACATAGCAAACATGTGCTACCATAGAAACCAAGCTGGCAGCCTCGGATATACAAAATGGACGACGTACACTCGTCTCACCTCAACAAAACGCGCTGCGCATGCACACTAGGACCACGTATCACTATGGGGATGTTGTCACAAGATGGCGCTCACGCACGCTACCATGACAACCAAAAATGAAGTAACTGGGCCATGTGTCTATGACGTCACATGAGATCCGGCCAATGTGGGTCGATCGGGAACATGATCTAGTAACATCAAGCCGAGAGATACACGGTTCGATCCCCAGCAGGGGTAGCTGCGTTGTGTCATTGGGCAAGGCACTTAATCACGATTGCTCAAGTGGGGGAACGGTGGCGCAGCCATGGGGGCGTTCAGGGGGCACCCCCCCCCCCCACAAAACAAAAATAATTCCGGAAGGATCACCGATCCAATGTCGAGTTGTGACAGTACAAAAGTGGGTTTAATCATTATCATCTTATCATCCGAAAACTAATTGTTTACAATTTACTATGTGAAGGGTCACTGTGACCTTGACCTTTGACCTCCTGATTCCAAAATAAATAGGGCTCTTTCTTGCAGTAATGCCAACCTACCTATGAAGTTTCTTGAACGTGGGTGGAACCATTGTCAAATTATCATCTGGAAACCAATTGTTTACGATTTATTATGTTGAAGGTCACTGTGACCTTGACCTTTCACCTAGCAAGTCCAAAATAAATAGGGTTCTTCATCTCACTGATGCCATCCTACCTATGAAGTGTTATGAACGTGGGTCGAACCATTATCAAGTTATCATCCGGAAACCAATTGTTTTGATTTACTATGTTCAGGGTCACTGTGGCCTTGACCTTTGATCTAGTGAGTCCAAAATAATAGGGGTTTTTCCTCTCAGGAACGCCAACCATTAACCACGTGGGGGCACGACGACGCTGTGTACTAAGGCGTACTGCACGTTGATGGTGCACTGTCTTCAACCAATGCTAACCCTGCTCATGTGGAGTCAGTAAAATGGGGAGCTGACAGTTGCTTGCCGTTGCTCGGTGGTTCTCTCCGGGTACTCCGGCTTCCTCCGCCCATAAAACTGCCATGGTCATGATTAGCCATTGTGCAGAAATATGTGACCTTAAACACAAATGAATAAATAAATAACTTCCTGACTTCCAAAGTCAGATCCGTGTCACATGAGTCTTAGATTTTTAGAGCTCATACAACAAGCTGAATAGTATATGTAGCCCTTGAAAAAAAGGAAGAAGCCCTTGAAAAACCCTTGAACTTTGAGAGCAAATTTTTGTATGAACCCTGTTGACGGATGACGGATGGAGAGCGATGAAATTAGCTCACCTTGACTTTGTCAAGATGAGCTAAAAAAGCCAGTTTTCCCAGTTAAGGCACCTAGAGTCATTGGTATGGAACTGACAAAAACATAAAACACTGCTTTTTTCAACAGTATGACCAGTACTGCTCATGTGGTATCTCTTAGCACTGTTAAAATGCCTAAAAACATCCAATATTGATTCTGTGGTGCTGTGCTTGAGCAGCAAGTATCCATTAGGGCACTTTCACAACCATAGATTTAATCCCCACAAATACCCATTCTCATAAAAAGTGTGAAATTGTGGAAAATATGTCTCCAAGGACGATGAATGAGATATTTGCTTAAAAAATTTGTTTTTTTAGTGTTTTGAAAGTCTACACAGAAATAAAAACTTACATACAAAATGAAAGATTTTGTTAGAAGAGCCAAGACAAGATTGTCAAACAGAAAAAAAACCTCAATGGACCCTGAGTTCTGCAGTACCTAAGCAAATCATAGGAAACTGAGAGAGTATGAGATTGACTTTAGTTTCCAAAACATACTGTACAGTCTTTCCTATTGTTTCTCATCAACTGAGGCTGCAGTATGGGGGGGGGGGAGGGACTTGATTCAAGGTGAGAACAATATTTCACAGCTGTTACTGTAGTTTTGTGCTGTAACATGGGAACCGTGACAACAACGCTCGATCTGAACAAAATTTGATCGCATCTCTTTAATTTTGGGATTCAAATATCTTTGTCAAGTATAACCCTTCAGATAACTTTTTCTGACCCCAAAACAGGGGGGCATGCATCAAATAAGAGGGCAACTTTAGTACTAGACTACTTTACTGGTAGCTGTGCACAAATGCCATTCACTCACATTTGCAACTCTATTGTGTTATTTTTTCCACTGTACCTCACCCCCAAATTTGTGTTCTAAAATACTCTTTGAATGAAGAAATTATTTTGTAACACTTTTTAACCCTTTACCAAATATAAAGGTCAAAAGCTGCTGGTGCTATTCACAAGTATTGCCATTCCATGTTCATTATTTTCTCGTTTTTTTGTGTCAAACACATAGCTTTGACACAAAAAATTAGTAAGTCAATAAGTTTGTGGGCAAGGGTAATCAGCTTTTCATGTCACATGTAAGTAAAGGGTTAACAGTATAATTCAGACAAACATCTAAATGCCAGTAAATAAAAGTGCAATATGGGTTTTCTGGCTATGGGTTTGAATGGTGATTTGGAAGGGGGTTGGAAGATTGGAACACCCCCTCTGCCCCTGTACTATGATGGGGAACCATGGTTTAATTACATTTGTTAATACATGTGTACATGTAGGGTACATGTAGGGTAAAATAGGTTGTTATTTGGCATTTGCTGGGGGCTGTAGTGTGCCACTGGAGGCTACAATTGCTCATTGCTTGCAATATATAGCCCTTATTGCTGATGATGACAAAAACATACTTTTCAAAACAATAAAAAAGTATTGTAAGGTGTGTGGTACCCCAATGAATTTTTTAATATGAAATAATCTCTCGAAATAATAATTAAATCAGGTTCGGAAGCCAAATTATGTATTTCCTTAATCAACCCCAATCCTATCAAAGATACATTTTACCTCTTTCATGTGACAAAAGAGTCATTTCTGCATGAGAATTCAACTTTTGGCTTCCACTGAGTTAAAAACATGGGAAATTTGTTCTTTTAAAGAAAACTGTCCAAACTGTGTCAAATGGCTTAAAAACTGCTGTTGCCTCCAATACATTTTTCTACTCTGTTTTGCCCTGTTACCTAAAGGAATTCATGTAGATTTTTTTGAAAACTAACCCAATCCCCAAATGAAACTAAAATCTGCATCAGCATGTAATACTTTGAGGAAAACATTGTCTCCTTTAACCATACAGCAAGACAAAGAGTGGTGTTCCAACCCCATGAAACCATATAAATGTCAATTTTGATTCAAAAATTGGGGTTGCAACTATATAATTCACCAATATCAATAGGCAGTACCATTTTGTCCTAACAACTGACGTCAAATTTTCTTCTACATACTGATGTGGCAAAATATAGCCCTGAAGGTGTCCCCCTAGTATGCCCCTTTTTATCAAAAACTAGGATAAAATTCACAAATTAATTGATGTTGACATACAGCTGTATAACAAACCGCTTGTGATATTAAATTTCTCATTTGTGATAATTTCTAAATCACATTCTGGCTTCTGAAGATATTTCACATTGCGCTTGATGAATGTTTTGCC
This sequence comes from Pictodentalium vernedei, assembly GCA_031216915.1. Classification (NCBI taxonomy): domain Eukaryota; kingdom Metazoa; phylum Mollusca; class Scaphopoda; order Dentaliida; family Dentaliidae; genus Pictodentalium; species Pictodentalium vernedei. Next base: position 776,082,584 of record CM062296.1, on the reverse strand, counting down.
ATTCTTGTGAAAAAAGCCTCACTTTCTCAGGTAAGACACCTAGAGTCATTGGTATGGCACTGACACAACATTAAACACTGATTTTTTCCAACAGCATGACCAGCTGAGCACTGCTCCTATGTTATAGCATAGCACTGTTAAAATGCCTAAAACCATCAAATATTGATTCGGTAGTGATGTGCATGTCCTACAAGTACATGTACCCACAAGGGCTCATTTACAACCTTGGATTTGATCCCCGCAGGCACCCATTCTGATAAAAAGAGTGAAATTAGGGAAAATAGAAAATACATGCATGCCTAGTATCCAGTGAGGATGACTGAGATATTTGCTTCAGGAATATAGTGCTCTTTAATGTTTAATATATTTGTGTATGTGTGTGTATGGGTGTGTGTGTGTGTGTGTGGGGGGGGGGGGGGGGGTCAATTGCCAGTTATTGAAAATGTAGAACTGTGCAAATGGAAACAAACCAACACTTTGCATGATGGACAGACAGACATGCAATCACATATCTTGAAAGAGACAGTCTACATGTACATAGGAATGGTATAATGGACAGACAGACATGCAATCACATATTTTGAAAGTGACATTCTACATGTACATAGGAATACTGACTGACATACAATGAAAAATATAGCGAGAAGAGCCAGGACAGGGTTATCAAAACAGAAAAAAACTCAGTGACCCTGAGTGCTGCAGTACTAAAGCAAATCATAGGAAACTGAGAGTGCATGCTCTGCTGTTAACTTTCTCATCAGCTGAAGAGTTTAGAATGGGTGGTAGAGGGACAATTGTTAATGCAGTTTTGTACTATAACATGGGGACCAACAGCACTAGTATCAGGCTACTATATTGGTAGCTGTGCACAGAAGCCATTCATTCACATTTGCAACTTTGTTACTTTTCCCACTGTACCCCCACCCACTTTCCCCAAATTTATGTTCCAAAATACTCTGTGAATGAAAAAATTGTTTTTCAACATTTTTAATCACTCACTCAATGTAATGGCCAAAACAGGCTAGCACCATTCACCGAAACAGCCATGCAATGTTCATTATTTTTGCACCAAAAAACATAGCTTATGACCCCTCATTGGAATGTGCTCGTTCAGCTCAATCCAGTAGGGGTCATAACTATGTTTTTGACGCAAAAAAATGAAAAGAAATTAGTTATTCATAAGTGCTATCTTCTTTTCATGTGAGGTAAAGGGTTAACATCATAAAATGGAGAAAGCTTCTATTAATCATTCACTCAATGTAATGGCCAAAACTGGCTAGCACCATTCACCAAAATTGCCATTCAATATTAATTTTGTTTTGCATTTTTTGGCATCAAAAACATAGCTTATGCCCCCCTTATTGGAATGAGCTTGTTCAGCGAATACAAGTGAAGTATGGGCGAATACAAGTGACACCCTTATTGGAATGAGCCTGTTCAGCGAATACAAGTAAAGTATGGGTTTTCTGGCTAAATGTTTGGATGGTGATTTGGGAGAGGATTGGAATATAACTGGAATCCCCTCTTTCACAAGTACAATGAGGGGAAAGCATGGTTTCATTAGATGTGTTAATAGGGTAAAAAAGGTGGTTTCATGTGTACATGTATTTGTCATTTGCCAGAGGTTATAGTGTGCTTCTCAGTTCTGGATGCCACACTTGCTCAAGATGCATTTAACTGCATTATTTTTGGCAATATATGGCCTTTATTGCCGACTGTGACAAAAATATAACTTTTCCAAAAATAAAACAGTATTATTCAGTCTGTGGTTCTCGAATGAACATTTAAAAGTGAAATATGTGTAATATCCAAAAAAATATAATTAAATCAGTGTTGGAAGCCAAAATAATGTACATTTACAATGTACATGTACTTATTTCCTATAATCAAACCCAGACCTTTCGAAGGGTAACCTACAAAACTTTTCCCTGACAAAAATACCCCCCCCCCAATCATTTTCACACAATGCGCAAAAATCCCCCCCCCATGTTTTTTCAGGTAAACAGAAATTCCTCCCTCCATAATTTCTGGTGAACAAACCCCCCCACCTCCCTAATTTTTTAGAAGGACATGTATATTTAAAGCCATACAAAAATGTCCAAAGCTTTTTACCACTTGAGGCCGAGCACTTGTCGCTTCAATCAATGCTAACTTTGCTTGTGTGGAGTTAGCACGTTGGATAATTGCTCACTGTTGCCAGGTGGTTCTCTCAGTGCACTTTAGTTTCCTTTACCCATAAAACTGCCCGACACGAGGTGACACTGGCTGTTGAAAGTGTCCTTAAACTCCAATAACTAAATAACTGTGTTGATAAATAGATATTGAGGCATGTTTTCTTGTAAATAGTGATGAGTGTTTATGTAATTTACAAATTAAATACATAAGTTTTTAAATCCTTTTGGACTGCCTTTTAATCTTTTGGTGTAAGAGGCCGGGTGGGGGATTTTTGTACTGCTCTTAAAATAATGTGAGAGAATGTGGTACAACTCAAAAACTGTGGGAGGAATTTTTGCTAAGTGTTTAAAAATGATTGGGGGTATTTTTTGTAGGGGGGATTTTAACCTACATTCTAATCCTTCCAAAGATACATTTTATCTCTTTCATTTGATAAAAGAGTAATTTTTGCATGATAATTCACTGCTTTCTTTAAAAACTAGCCCAATCCCAAAATAAAACTAAAATTTGCATTGGCAGACAATAGGAAAAATCTGTTTCATTTAACCATACTGCAAGAGAAAGAGTGGTGTTCACCACCCCCTCCCCCACCCCCCTCCACTCCACACAAAATGAATGTCAATTTTGATTTAAAAACTGGTGTTGCAGCTATATAAATCACCAATATCAATAGACAGTGCCATTTTATCCTAACAAATTATGTCAAATTTTCTTCTACATATTGATGCGGTAAAATATAGCCCTGAATGTGTTCCCTGGACCCCCAGCATACCTACTTTCATCACAAATTATGATATAATTCATAAATTAATTGATGTTGACACAAAACAAACCTCTTATGATATTAAATTTCACATTTCTGATAGTTTTTAAATCACATTCTGGCTTCTTAAGATATTTCACATTGTATTTGATGAATATTTTACAATATTTTAACAAAAAAATTTTTTTTTAAATCCCTCACATTTCTTAATTAAGGTACTTTGAGTCATTGGTATGGTATGTCTCTGATAAAACATTGCACATTGATTTTTTGAATTTTTTTTCCAACAGCATGACAGTGCAGGTCATATGTTATCTCATAGCACCATTAAAATGCCTGAAACCATCAAATATTGATTCTGTAGTGCAGTGCCAAATATTATTTAGAGGTCAGTTCTGGGGAGGTTGATATTTAGGCTTTTTAAAAGTTTTTTGCCATAATATTTGGAGAAACACACTCAAGACTAAATATCAGAATCCCCCACCTCCAGATGTTGGTCAGACGAGGAGGGCGACATTGACTAGTTCAAAGATGAATTCAGTTCTATTCTGGTTGCAATGCCTAAAGCATCCAGGAATTAAAACATTGTTTACCAAAACACAGAGGAAGTGTGCATGTAATTTAAATTGGAGTTCTGAGTGATTCTGGTATTTAGTCTTCAGGAAAACACGTCGGATCACAAAATTAGCTGGACGCCACACTGTAATTCTGACAGTTTTAAACTGACATTGTATTTTATCATTGGTAAAAATAGTTCATAGACTGGATCCTGTGAACTTGTGAAGAAAAATCTAGGAAATAAATGAATAGGTATCGCTGTTCGCGTGCATGTCTGTTTCTGTAAAATTTTACTGCAACAAGACTGCATGCCCGAGTTTTGAGAACAAAGATTTCCCCAGACCTTGACTCAACATAACTTGAATTCATCCGAACTCCAGCTGTTTCTGAGGAAATCGCGCTAAGTTCCCCACAAATGAAAAAGGCCCACTAAAAGTGTCAATAAATCACTTGTTTTATTTTTTATTCGTTGTCAACAATTTGTGAAGTACGGCAAGCCGGAAGGGAAATCAACTTACGACTTACGAGTTATGACTTACGACTTATGACTTACGAGTTACAAGCCGGAAGGGAAATCAACTTACGACTTACGAGTTATGACTTATGACTTACGACATTTTGATGTATAATTTGCGTATATTTAATTTGAAGCTTAGGAATATGAGAGGTGAAAACTTCAAAATAAACAAAATTCCATTTCTTATATAACCTTTTAATACAGTAAACTGTGTTGGTGCAGATATGTAGAATGCTAGATTAGGACTTCCTTGGAATTAAAGAGAGGTATGGAAGGAAAAGAGGTCAGAGGATTAGGGAAAGGAGTCGGGAGTATAGCAGAAGTATTTTGAGTATTACTAAGGGACATCTTGGAAAAATTGCTTCCCTGCGGCTTCCAGTCTCGGTCCTTTTTTTTGCTCCTGGTGGATACACTTTGATGGGTACCATCAATAGAGCTGGGAGGTTATGAAATTTTGCTTCGGTTTTGTTTGCAACTCGGTTTTGATTAAAGGATTCCGATTCGGTTTACGGTTACGGTTTCGGTTATCATGTAGGAAAAAATCAATATTCTGATTCTGTTTGAACAACCTCTCACATGCATAAGCCTTCTCTGTATCGTTATATAGTTACTATTCAGATTTTAATTAGCATCGATCATTATATAGTTACTACTCAGATTTTAATTAAAACATACAAATATGGATATCGTTAGAACCAGCTCAATGAGCTGGTTCTAATGATGTGCATATGTGTATGAGTTTTTTAGAAAATATTTAAATTAGTTGGTAAAGATGTGAAATTCTAGTATTTTTTTTAGTGTTTCGTGAAGAAATAACATGTCAGATGGAAAAACAAATTCTTCAATTCTCAAGTTTTGCCATGTACTAGTACTTGATTGATTCTCTTCCACATGTTGTCTGCACATCCACATTAATAACCTGAAATTTCGGTTATTGAAATAGTATTCGGTTCGGTTTCGGTTTCTAGTTTTAATAACACAAAACAACTCGATTTTCGGTTAATCTCCCAGGTCTAACCCTAAATTTTTAATGTGTCTGGTTTAAGGACTCTCGTCTTTTGACATGATTCTATCTGGAGCCATCGTTCCCACAAAACTCATAATGAGTGCGCAATAAGTGCCTAATGTGTGGTACATATGAGTAAATAGGTTTCAGCATTGGAGTCGTACGAGAATATACTGTACCCAACATGCAACGCGTTATGTCGTCACGCCGAAGTGTACAGATGACGATGACCACTATGCCCACCAGCTGAAGATCCAAACGCCCCCCCCCCCCCCTCAGTATACTACTGGGGTAATCAGGTAGGTTGCGAAATAATGGAATGTACATTTTGTTTTACAGATCTTGCCTCAATTAAAGAACGCCTTCAAGTTTTGAGAAAGAAGAGGAATATCCAGTTAAAATCCTCCGTAAGTGATCATAACCCCTACCCCCACACATAACACCTCACACGAGTAACTTCTCTTGAGCTCTTTGCTCCGACTGCAAAATGATTTCTTACCGATTGTAAAGATAAAACTCAGGAACGATTTCTGAATGCATCGTGATATTCTAGAGGCCAGCGTGGTAATTTTATTGGAGCAAACGGATTTCCCAGTATGGTGTGATTTACAAAGTTGAGGGAGGCTGGGTGGGGGTGGGGGGGGGGGGGGGGGGGGGGGGCAAAGAGCTCTTCAAGTTCATGGTCTTTTGTATTGAGTCACTATATCACAGGAAGAGAATAAGCGTCAACAAATCGTTCGACTTGGAGGCTTTTTTTTATCGATTTGGACAGTGTTGTGGGGGTGTGAATCTTTGACGTTTCGTACACATGACGTTTCGTACACGCGACGATTCGTACACAAATAGGACGCTTCGTACACAAAATTTGAACGTTTCCTACACAAGGTGATCGTTTCGTACACAATTTAAATATAAGTTTGTTTTATAAAATTATTCATTATTTTATTTAAAATTATTTTTTAGTTTCATTATATAAAATTTTTCCTCTTTTGTACATGATGTTGATTTTTGATCACATATTAAATAGATTCATTTCCTTGATCTCTTTGATTTTTTGTTTGATTCACTATTTGATTTTTAAGATAAGTCGCATGTAAGTTAGTGAGGACACAGCATCCAATCTCCCTCGTTAGGCTGACGGATGACCTCCAGCCTTCAAAAAACCACATATTGGTGGCATGTTTTTCCTTTTTGTAACCGCTGCGGCGCGACAATGCTGTAGCTGCTTCCAAACCAGCGTTACTGTTTGGATTTCTCTTCTTCTGATATACAGTAGGTTGTGATAAACAAAATATTAGATACTAATTGTAATATCAGGTGCTGAGTAACACCTTCCCCAATCAGTTATCAAGTCCACATACCCCAAATTGCAAACTGGCTTTTCATGTTGCGCAGTCTAAAACAAACGAACAAGGACAAAATAGCTAATTGGGTCATAAGGGATTCCAAGAATCCTTCATCGTCCCTTTGCACCTTCGGTGTAAGGATTATAATGGTTAATCTGCCGGATGCATATTGCTGCTATGTTATTACAATGGTCACTTGAAAAACAGGTAACAATTGAACCTAATTGCTAATCAAAATAGGACTAGTCTGTGATTTCATTTCGGAGAAATCTTTTTAGGCTCCTTTGAAATGAAACCACAGAGTAGTACTATTGTTAAGGGCAAAGAAAAAAAAAACAAGACAAAAATTTGCTGTAAATACAAAGTAAATAAAAATCGTGTTGGAATAAAATCAGAGAAATACAAAAACAACATGTCATTTTTGTGTTTTGCATGTATCACATTTTGTTTAAGATAAACATGGATTTATTTAAAATAAATCAATTTTATTCAAAGAAGAGTGATAAAAAGATGTGTGTACGAAACATCCTGGCACTTTGTGTACGAAACGTCCAAAAATTGTCGTGTACGAAATGCCCGTGTACGAAACGTCCTGCTCCCGTGGGGTGGGTGTAACTCTTTGTTGTTGATGAATATAAAGCTCGCGGGGCTAAGTTTGGTGCGCCAAAAGCATAGAGCAGAGTATTCGTCGCTGACTGATGTTATCCCTTGTATGTTTTTTGATGTATTCCATTGTATAGTAATAAGCAAAAATTCGGTTTAGTTTTTGTTATGCCTCTTCTTGCATACAAGTTCTTATACTAACATGAATGTATAATCTTTTCCTGTCGTTCCATATGTTATGCTATCTGTAGGTCAATGTTACAGAATGTAAATGTTGGCGTCTAAGTGGGGTGAGAGAAGGATTTGCGGGGTTAGTACAACCCCCGGCCTGTAACGATATAGCACTCCGTCTATACAACTTTCTTCTCGTGTCACCTACCCTGTAAAAATATACCGTATTTTTTATGGTAAAAGTATACCGGCAATCCAGTTGCCAGTATTTGTACCGTTGAAATTACGGTATACTGTAAACTGTCATACCGTAAAAATACAACAATACCGTCAAAATACGGTATACCCTAAACTATTATACCATAAACAATACTGTAAAATTGATGTAAACCGCAAATTGTTATACCGTGAAAAAGATCTCAACACCGTAGAAATTACGCTATACCATAATTTTTCTAACGGTAAAACAAAAAATAGACAATGTGTAAATTACGATATACTGAATTTGTTTTACTTCGTAAAACGACCACAATACTGTAAATGACAATGTGAAGATGAAGGTATACCATAATTTTACGAATAGAATGTAAAACTAAGGTAACACCAGAAAATTGACGACTTATTCAAATAAAAATTACTGCAACTCCAATATCACTTTTAAAGAAAAGCATACTATATGTAAAAATATACTTGCAGGGATTTTTTGTTCTTTTGCCCAAAATGATGACACTGAGAAAAAATTAATTTTCGGAAAGGTTGAAAACAAAATGACTTGAATACTGACAATCAAAATTCACAGTCTGAAAGACCATAAATTAGGGACTAAGGACTAGACCTAAATAACATAAACAATCAGAAGAAGAGTTATTATATTTGATATAGAATCTTTATTACCGTAAGATGACCAATTACATATCTTCAATACTTTGATATAAATTGTAACAAAATCAACAAAAAATGTATATTCAACAATATAAAACAATAAAAAAAATCAATGGTTTAACTGTGGAGTTGAAGGTTCTGGTCACCATGTGGATGCTGATGCTGCAACACACATATTCTCCCACCCAATGATACAGCAACATGCTAGATATAATAATAACTCTTTGGCCAGCCGCTGATTTGTCGCGGTCCTCATAAGAGAAGGCCATCATTCCCCCCTGAACCCCACCCCCTCTTCCCCTCCTCTCCTCCCAGCATTCAGATATAAACTGCTTAATAGTGTCCCTCACTTCCTCTTTTTCAATTTCTTCAATAAGCATTCCTACCCTCTCCCTCGTGTCCCCCTTCAGCCATCTATCCTTTGTTTCTTCACCCCACTTCTGCATTATTCTTCCAGTAAATTTTATTCTATGAGGTATATACTGTGGGCATTCCAAGAGAAAATGTTCCAGGGTCTCCACTACTCCAGAGTGGCACATTTGGCATCCCTTTCCCCATCTCTCCCAATTTTTCCCCGAAGCTCCAGTGATCTTGATCTCAGTTTGAACAGCAGTGACCCTCCAAAGGTGCCATCTAGGTACTTCTCAAAAGCTGGCTTTTCTTTATATTGTAACCCCTGCAGTGATCTTTTCACGCTAACCCCTGCTCGCCAGTTTCGATTGCAATCTTCCATGACTCTCTCTTTGACAAACCTTTTGCCTTCTTTCATTCCTACTTCTATGTTTGTGACCTCTATAGAGTAATTGTCCATTAGTTCCCTCACATGTTTTGACCACCCCGTTTCTATATTAGAATTCCAAATGGTATCGAGCATCAATTTGCACCACCGGTTGTCAGGCAGGTTTCTCAAGTAGTTAAAGTAACACAGTTTTCCCAAATCTACCCTGTCCTTGATTTTCATCCACCCAAGCTCCCCCCTTACTGCTTCCAAAGCTGCAGCATTACTCGACCCTGTTATCCATCTGCCGGCATCATTTTGAGTATTTTCCAACTTCTTAATAACGGTTTGGTTTAATGGAATCACGTCCGTGCCATACGTTATACTTGGTAAACCCACCCTCTCCCACAGTGTTTTCCCCACAAAGACCTTGTTGAAACTATTTTTCCCTAAAAGTTTTAGTTGGTTCAGAATTCTTTTCCCCTTCAGAATCAGTTTGGCTGAATAATCTGTACACCCCTCTTCCCGTTATATTTATGCTTACCCCTAGATACTCATACTCTCCCGTTTCTCCTACAGTGATTTGTTTGCTTTCCCCTTCGGGGATTGGGAACTCCCCCACTCTCCATCTCTTCGTCATGTCTACCTTGCGTCCAACGGGTATTACCTTGCTTTTATTTTCATTTAGTTCGAGCCGCCAAGTGTTCCCATATCTACCAACAATTTCCAGCAGTTTCTCTAGCCCCTGTTCAGTTCTAGACATTAACACCATGTCGTCCGCAAAGAATAAGCCTGGTATCTTTATGTCTCCAACATTTACCCCCTCCGCACTCTGAATTAGTTCGTCCCCTAAATCTTTAACATACAATGCAAACAAAATCGGTGAAAAGATACACCCCTGCTTGAGGCCTATATCCATAGGGACTCGTTTTGTAGTGATACTCCCTAGACTGAGTTGGCTTTGCACATCTGCATACAGTGCTTTCATGATTCCCACAAAGTCACCCCCCAGTCCGATGCCCTCGAGCTTTCGCCACATACCTTCCCTCCACACTCGGTCGTACGCCTTTTTCACGTCTAGAAATGCCAGAAACATCTTTTTCTTTTCAGCCTTTGTTGATTCTATCAGTTGGGTGAGTGTAAATAGGTGATCAGTGACTCTTCGTCCTTTCCTGAAACCATTTTGATATATTGGTATTATTATGGGAAGGTAGAAAGGTAAAGGATATTTCCGTAAATACAGATCATTTATACGGGCAAAACTACCCCTGGGATTTGTGCATATAGTAAATGGTTTTGTGTTTTAAAATTATATGCAAAAGACTCCAAAGGATAATCTCTGGGCCATCAACAACATACCCTGCAAGTCCCGTGGAAGTCAGCTCATTCAGCATGGAGAATATAGAAGGTATAATATGGTAAATGGTTTTGTGTTTTAAAATTGCATGGAAAAAACCCTCAAAGGCAATTCCGGTTTCAACCTACATACATCCTGCAAGTTTAGTGAAGATCCACCCAGGGACCTAGGCGAATCGAGGAACAAACAGACAAAAATACTAAATGGTTTTGTGCTTTAAAATTATATGCAAAAAACTACAAACGGTAGTCTTGAGGCCATCAACAACATACACTCATTCAGCATTATTATTTAATATTATTTATTGGTGTTTAACGACACATTAACAGCCAAGGTCATATCGTGTCGGTGGCAGGTTTATTGGTGGAGAAAGCCGGAAAGAACCACCGAGCAACGACGACTCATTCAGCATGGAGAATATTGAAAGTGTAGAATGATAAAGGATTTTGTGTTTCAAAATTTTATGCAGAAGCCCCTCAAGGACAATTACTACATGGGTCAATCTATATACACCCTGCAAGTTTGGTGAAGATCCGCCCAAGGACCTCGGAGGGGTAGAGGAACAAACAGACAAACAGAAATTCCAACTCGTAAGTCATAAGTCATAAGTCGTAAGTCATAACTCGTAAGTCGTAAGTTGAAATTCCAACTCGTAAGTCATAAGTCATAAGTCGTAAGTCATACCTCGTAAGTCGTAAGTTGAAATTCCCTTCCGGCTTGCCGTAGTGAAGTGTACGTTCTCAATTAAAATTGAAACTGGGCTTCAAATCTGACGAAACCGGCAACGGACGGCATTGGCACTTCGAACTTTCAAATAATAGCTAACTCGCCAACAACTACCTAACTTCGAGAGACACTTCATTACTTGATTATTTATCATAGTTTCCAGCATTCTGCAACAATATATTTTACATAATATCCTTTGAAAGGCCCAAAACAATTAAGTATCCGTTACAATGATTCTGGATTTTTTGCCAGTGGGAGAGCCACGCCGCCAGATGGCACCCCAAACTCTGTTGCATGGTATATAGAAAAATTATAAAATCATGGACACGTACCCATTACCTATATGCGCCCACGCCACTGCGTGGGTGTGCACTATTAATACTTATCTGCATGTACAATTGCATAACCCCGCCTGCGTAATATGAAAATTCAGCAGTTGAAAAAAAATTGTTTTTTGAAAAATTTCAACAAAACCATATCATGTGACCCCTCGTTGGAACGAGCTCGTTCCAACGAGGGGTAATCTGATATGGTTTTGTTGAAATTTTTTGAAAAATTTGAAAAAAGGATATTTAAAATAATAAATTTTGATATCGTCCGCGTTGGGTAAAGGGTTAACAAGTAACACAGACTGAACCATGCTGTATGAAACCAGCCAGTCTGATCCATCTTCCGAGTCAAAGTCTGGAGTTGTGTAATAAATGGCCAGGACAACATTAAAAACGAGCTGATCTTTGTATCAGTCACGCCTTTCCTGGACGGCCATTGATGTGAAATCACTCCCCATATACGCTTTTCACTGGAATTTCAGGGCGAGCGATTTTCCAGAGCCCCCGATGGCTGGTAGTCATCTGAGGTCGAAAGTAGGGCCTCAGGAGAACGTACGAAATTCCACTGCTAACCCTGCTTTTGTGGAGTTAGTACGTTGAGGAGTCCGACAGTTGCCCCCGTTGCCCGGTGGTTTTCTCTGGATACTACGGCTTTCTCCACCTGTAAACCTGTCTGTCGAAAGTGTCGTTAAACCCCAATAAATTAACAAATGAATAAATAAATATATTTTCGCTGATTCGATTCGAAACTATCTCGATTATTCGAGAACAATTCGAATCACAGGAAGTTTTTCTTTTCAGGCATTTTTATGCTGACATTCTGAAGATAACACATCATAAGATTAACCGTATCCATTCTAACAAGATAACACAATGAAGTCGGAAAATTCCTGAAAATGTAATTGTCAAGGTATAGCTTAAAGTTGCGATGTTTTGTTTAAAAGTGTATATATTTTCGATAATCTTTTTCACTAGGCTAAATATGAAGCGTAAAGATAGGTATATGACGAACCTCGAAAACCGATTTGTCACTTAAACAAACCGGCAATAGTTCATGCGCTGCTAATTGAGCGTAGACTTTTATGTCCATTACCACAGGTCTCGCGAACCCTTTTTAGGAGCTCTCTTATAACTGATATAGAAGTAAGAGAGGCCAGTATTCTCCTGCAGTAATTATCTGTGTAATTATGGCAAGTTAATAGGTAATTGTTGTAAAAACAGTACATCGCACATGTTCTGGACACACACCCATATTACGTATCTTGCCTGTCACCGAATGTAGTTCAGAACTCGACAAGACAGGGTAGGAAAGGAAAGCATCGAAATGGGCATCGGGGCGGTCACCCGTAACCAAGCCTCGGAGGTAGAGCGGCCGGTGAAATCACTGGAGAGACCAGTGGAGTCGAGTAAGGGTACACATGTAAAGTGCACAATAAAAGCCCCACAGGTTAACCCTTCGACGGCAGAAGTCAAGGGGTGGCTGAACAGAAGCAGCCAATGTATATGGATGAGAGGAGCATAGTAAGAATCGGTACGGAAGTAGAGCAAAATTTAGGAACTTTTGGGTCGGTCAAAGGGTGACCGTGCACCGGCCGACAAAGTAGAGCTGGCGAGTAGAGATAAACGGATGTGGAGTGGTTTACCACACAAGGTTTTTGAGGAGATGCCAAAGTATAAAGGGGCAAGCGAACGGCGGGGGGAGGTACTTTAGGCCAGAAAAGGCTGCAAGAGGTGGCCCGATTAGACACAATATCACGAGAGACGTAGAGTTAGGAGGGGCTCTGGGACTTGGTGTGGGGTACCCAAGGAGGGATTGGCAGGTGCTAATCTTCAGAGTGTTGCATCTGAGGCAGCGAGCTCGGGTACGGCAGGTGTTGGGTGTGGGGTCCCTGGTGGAGGACACGCCCGAGGAATAGGTCCAAGTGGATGAGGTCTAGTGGCTAGGAAATAGTAAGGGTCCTACCACCCATGGAATATTTAAAGGTAGCGCCTAAAAGGGCACGAGATCCGCTGACGGGCATGAGCCGGGCGGGGCACCCTATTCAAGGATGGGGCAAGTTAGTGAGATGATACGAGTTAGGGCAAGGCGCCCATTGGCTGGCTTGGGTCGGGGTGGATTCCGCTTGGTAATAAGTTTTTTTCTTACGTAAGTGTTGCGTGAGTGTACATATATGAGAGATAGGGTAGTATTGTATTTGCAATGGAGAGAATGAGAGAAAAAGTATAGGGGGGCCTGTTGGCTGCTGTGTACTGACGGACCACCTCCTGTTGTGCGCCAGTGGAAGTGTGTGGGCGAGTTGATGTGAGATGTGGATAGACTCATGCGTATCAATGGGGAACCGCGTCAAAGTACTGGGAGTTATTTGTGGTGCGCGTCAGTGTGCGCATGCGTGTAATTGTGTGTGGAAATTATAAGTATATTGGTGTAACAGTAGAGCGAGATTGTGAGATAGCTCTAAGAGAGAAGTGTGAAAGTGGGTGCACGTGAATGCTATCCCCTTGGTTTATTTGAAACAACTTAGAGTATGTTCCTTGGTAGGGGGTTGTCAAAGCAATAGCTTAAAGTTTCCAATTTTTGTTTAAAAGTGTATATATTTTCGATAATCTTTCTCACTGGGCTAAATATAAGCGTGAAGATGGGTATATGACGAACTCCGAAAACCGATTTGGCACTTAAACAGACCAGCAATAGTTCATGCTCTGCTAATTAAGCGTGGTATTTTATGTCCATTGTCACGTGTCTGGCGAACCCATTTAGGAGCTATCTGATAACTGATTAAAGAAGTAAGAGAGACCAGTGTTCTCCTGTAGTCAAGTCATTATTTGTGTAATTATGGCCAGTTAATAGGTAATTGTTGTAAAAACAGTACATCGCACATGTTCTGGACACACAACCATATTACGTACCTAGCCTGTCACCTAATGTCAGGATATACCGAAATGCGAGTCTTTCAACGGAACTTTAAAGCGAATATTAAATTAAGATATATCTAAGCGGCCAAGTTCAAGAGAGCTGATTAAACTGAGAATTAATGTGCTGGCGTTCTAAATGAAAATCGGGGGATTTCTAAAAAATATTATTTCTGTCTGAAGGTGTATAAGACTGTGGGTCTCATGCGAGGATATGGTGATGTCCCATGCTATAGGTTAGAGGGGGTGCCGCATCGGTGCGAATGTATAGGCATGTTGTAGTGTAATCTATCTCCCCAGCAGCGACAGTAATTTGAGGCGTCACGCCTAGTTTGCTCAATAGATCGCCCCTTGAGTGAAATAATGCGCCACCTGCGGTGCTGAAGCATTGCAGGTGGCGCCTTCGTCCACTCAAGGGACGATATATGATTTTTTTTTCTTCCTCCACCTTGTAGTACCTGGGTCAATTCTCATTTGAACCAGGTCCCGCTGCAAAGAAAACCACTGGATGAGTTGTCTCCACGAGAATCTTAGAACAGAAAATGCCATAACTAAGTTCGGTAGTGATGCCCTCAAAGCGATACACTTGAGAAATTTGAAAGTCCATGCATCAGAACCTCGTCCTATACGGTTCTAATATTAAGGAAGATACGCTGTACACTGGGTGCGTGCGCTGGTCGATGCCGAAATATCTATACGGCATACCATTAATCGCCTTGTTTATAAACTATCGAGTCTTTCAGAAACATGTGATAGACATGTCTACATCTATCTGAACGCGGGAGTAAATGGAACAAAGTAGACCTGCCGCATATTGTGACTGGGTTCACGTTGGAGATAGAGAGCACAGGTAATATAGCCGTAGTATCAAAGCAATTGATAAGTGAATTCGATTCGGCTTCGAATCTTTTGCCTGATTTAATCGAAATTCGTTTCTTTCGCAAAATCGTAAATCGTCGGACCCTAGTCGGTATGCCAGTTTACAGATGAGTTATGTACCACGAAAGGAAGTGCTAATTTGGTCTTTCAATAGGGAATGCATGATATGTTTTTACAAGAAATAAGCCGACAACACAGGGGCTAGGGAGGAGAGCAATAATTAGGGCCCCACAAATCTACAATGTCGGATACCGAATGGAATACTGAATCGTATCAGTCACATAATTTCGGATCAAACCGAATCTCGAATCGAATCTCGAACGGAATCCCAAATCGAACCTCGAATCGAATCTCGCTGCAGTTATTCCTGATTCTCAGAACCTAAAATGTTGTCAAACTCCACTCACATATTTTATGAAATAGCGAATCGTCTATTTGCAAAAAGGTCAATAAAAAATGTGGAATATTCCAGAATGGACTCAAATTAGTTTCGGAATCTCCTGAAACTTTTGTTCTATCATCAGGTATCCTAGACCGGAGACCTGATGAAGGAACGTAAGTTCAAGAGGAGACAATTGGTAGGATTTTAGGAATATCTCGAATCGAATTGTCGGAGCGATTTCGAATGGATTCGGAGGAGTTCGAGTCTTCGCAGGCCCTGGCAATAATATAATCTCACAGATCGAACTGTATAAATAAATTTTTACTAAACCTGACAGCAAATAAACAAATAGATTACCACAATTTAATTTTAAAATATATCATTTTTTTTTAAATTCGCCTTTCAGAGGGTGGAAACATTTCTTACGGAATATCGTCTAACAATGAAAAAACCTACGGAGTGGTGGTCGAGTGGAGAGGTTCCGTGGTCGAGGTTTACGGGCACTTTTTGGCAGTATCATTTTGAGGTTGATACTATCACAGCCTACAGTTCTATCGGGTGGGGACAGGTGGGGACGTAAAATGTAAGGCCGGTCTGTGAAGGAAAGCACACTCCGTGCAGGAAAAAAGATCGCTTAAGTAGCACTCGAGAATAATTATATCACGAAGTTGTCGCTACGGAATCTTCCTACATGCCCGTGCTATTGAGCAAAGAAGAAATATATAAGCTGAACAACTTGCTCGCTTTCCGTCTCGAATAAATGGGCTTAAAACTTCAGAGTGATTTTCTTCTTTTTTATTTCAATCCACAACACACTTTACGACATACAACAAAATGCAACAAAATTATGTTACATAAAATAAGCATATATCAGTAACTTGTTAAAAAGATAAGCAAAATACAATTTTTGTGTCAAAAAAGAAACACATGTTATTAAATTGAATAGAATCAGTTGTACACCTACACCCGCAAATGTTTTCACCATTTCTGGTCATTCTTATCCCTGATAATAGAAAAGCCTGAAAATAATTTTCAGTAGATTACTCGTATCCTGCTTTCTAATGGGAAAATTTAAGTAGTTGGTATTTGTAGTACAGCAGATGGCTTTCAGTCCAAGGGAAGTAGGAAACATTTTCGAAAGTGGGTGGGGCAGGGATGGGAGGAGTTAAAATTTTCCTTAACACATTAATGTGTTAAATAATTCTGCTTTAACGAGTTAAATGACGTTAAATGTTAAAATGAACAAAATTTTAATAACTTCGGCAATTTTTACTGATTTGAATTTTAATATGATTGAACTTACGTACAGTTCGTCTCTTGAGTTCCAATGTGTTCTATGTGTCCACTGGCATATAGAACACATTGGAACTCAGGGGACGAGTAGTACAGTTTTCTCAGGTTATCGTAAAATCGAAGATCCAGCGATGTTTTAATTTAAGAATACAATCGCTGCGGCCGTATCCTTAGAAAGAGACATCTACAGTTGTCGAATACATATCGGCGGGCCTACTTCGGTAACGTTGGCACGAGGGGTTCATGGTCCCTCCACCAAATCAATGGGCCGTCTATAACTGACGGACATCTAAATTATTCGTGTTCTTCAATTTCGTCAAATGGCGCAAAATTCGACGTCATCGACACGCGGGATCTGGCTTGCGAAAACATAAGATAACGACGCACTGCTACATTTTATACAATTATAATCTTCAAAGTTAGACGTTTTTAACTTGGATAAAAATTTTTAACGCTGTTAAAATAATTTAACACGTTAATATTGGAAACGTTATCTGTTCCCAGCCCTGGGGTGGGGTACTTGATCGTAGAAAGGCACCTCCGCCCTGATATCATTGGTGGACCATGTGTCTTAGTGGCACGGTAAGAATACAATACACAAAACTAATACTAACGCTCATCGAGAAAAATGCACAAATTTATCTACTGATAGGAAACAATATTTTGACCCTCTGTTGAATGTGGTTAAATATGGAGCCACAAATGGGTATTTTTCTCGACTTTAACCCTTTACCTAACGAATCGCCCGCATCCGCCTGCGTAATATCCAAATTGATCAGTTTAAAAAATTAATTTTTCAAAATATTTCAACAAAACTATATCATGTGACCCCTCATTGGAACGAGCTCATTGAGCTCGTTCCAATGAGGGGTCACATGATATGGTTTTGTTGAAATTTTTTGAAAGTTTTTAAAAAATATGATATTTAAAATAATAAATTTTGATATCGTCTGCGTTGGGTAAAGGGTTTAAGGCCATGAAGGAGAAAAATCAAACGAGGGAATATTGAGACCCATCGTCGCCTGAGTGTTATAATATCCAGTGTCCCCTAGTCAGACGACGACATATTAAGCACAATGAGCCTGTGCAACCCTTTTCCTCCTAATTACCAATAACATTAAAATAGTGGATTGGATAGCTTCGTGTTGTCTGACCGTCCGTCCGTCCGTCCGTCCGTCCGTCCGTCCGTCGTCCACTCACGCATCAACCCGACTAGAATCGAATAGAATCATCGGGACTACAACGAATCCAATTTTACAGGCTTCACGAGACCTTACATCAAAACGGAATTCTACTAAAGATATTCTACCAATGATAGATGTTTGGAAAACGCACGGCACTCTGCCTGAATATAGGGTTAAGTCGTTGAAGGCGATAAAAATGCCGATATGCACCACATCGAAACGCTTGACATTAACGTTTACAAGGCGTGATGTTGTCTTACATTGTTAGTTTGGGGTCGGGTGGTATAGAAATATATATACTACTTTGTAAACGTGTGGGAAATGTCTAACAAGTACTTTTCCATAACTGTTGTGGAGATGGATATAAAAACAAAAACCTCTGATGAAATGGATGGCATCAATCGATCAATTTAGAATGATATTACTGCGTGCGAATGAGACCGAGTTTCTTTGATATGCAGAGTTTCTACTTTCCATTGCATTGCGTATTGCACGCGTCTCCATCTGTCATTATAACTACAAAATTAGAAATTTGCAGAGAAAAAAGAACATGGACGAAATCGGACATTCGATTTTGGCAATGCGTGAAAATACCGCCTATCTGAAGACAGTACAGCTATTATTGGCAGAGGATGCGACTGGAATTGCAGATTTTGCAGCTGCTAGAACAAAGTCAGACACAAAACCTTGACATTAGAAGGCACACAACTAAAAGCACAACTGTTTCAATGACATAAACAGTGACTTTCTGACCAAAGTCACACTGGGTCCGGCTCAAATATCAATTACATTTAGATCAATTAAAATATATACTCTAAGATCAGTTGGGTTAAAAATTTATTTATTTACTGATTTGAATAATTTCGGCCATTTTTTATTGATATGAATTTTAATATGATTGAACTTACGTACAGTTCGTCTCTTGAGTTCCAATGTGTTCTATGTGCCCGCTGGCATATAGAACACACTGGAGCTCAGGGGACGAGTAGTTAATACAGTTTTCTCAGGTTATCGTAAAATCGAAGATCCAGCGATGTTTTAATTTAAGAATACAATCGCTAGGTTGAGTGAATATGAACCCAACTTTACCCATTTGATTTGGGTTGATTTATAAATTGATTATTAAAACGGTTTTTAAAATTTCAAGGCATCCACTCTGAAAAAAAGCTTGTTTATAAGTGCGGGGCGGGGGGGGGGGGGGTGGAGCTTGGTGCTGTTCCGGCCTAGGGTCATCGGCGGTCCGTGAAGATGAAAAACGTAATGCGTATAAATAGTTAAAAAAAGAATATAACTACTGTCTTTGAATAAGAGAACACGTGAGTGAGTGACAGCCGCGTGTGAAATCTTTGATTTCCAAGCAGTCACTCCTGAGACAGTTCTGCTAACCTTCGATTGGTTGCAATTCGTCTTTAGAAAAGCAAGTCGCACGACAACAGAAATAAAGAACACCGGAAAAGGGGTAAATATATTTAGAAAATCAAAAGTCACCTGCAACAGTCCATTTGATGATATAAAATGCTAAGAAAAGCTATCCCTAACTATGGTACTAAATATTAGTAATACATGGAGTGGTATTTTTTCAGCATCTTGATTTCATCACAATTAATGCCGAGAGTTGGTGCCAAAAGAAAACTCCAGTAACGTTGTTATAGGACAACTTTGTTAACCTTTTACCCAACACAGACGATATCAAAATTTATTATTTTAAATATCATTTTTTAAAATTTTTCAAAAAATTTCCACAAAACCATATCATGTGACCCCTTCTTGGAACGAGCTCAATGAGCTCGTTCCAATGAGGGGTCACATGATATGATTTTGTTGAAATACTGCTCAATCTGCATATTACGTGAGCGGGTGCGGGCGATTCGTTAGGTAATGGGTTAACTAGAATGGACATGAAGTATCTATAAGTAAAATACGGATTTTCATTTTCAGGATTCCAATAACTATATTACATAACTATGTTACATCATACTGAGAAAAAACATATATAAATGTAAAGAATTTGCAACAAACAACAACATATACTGTAAAGTCATTTACTCAAAGAACGGAGGTCAAATCAAATGAACATTGGGAAATTGGGGCAGAGCTCCATCGTGAGATCCCGATGTCGGCACAAGACCGTAAAAGGTACTTTCGAGACCAAATTAATATTGAAATGTTCTATCCAGTGACATTATTCAGGGCAGGTGCATGCCGAAATATCTACACGGCATACCATTGATCGCCTTGTTAATAAACTGTTCATTCTTTCAGAAACATGTGATAGACATGCCTACATCTACTTGAACGTGGGAGTAAATGGAACAAAATAGACCTGGACGCATATTGTGACTGGGTTCACGTTGGAGATAGAGAGCGCAGGCAAGATAGCCGTAGTATCATAACAATTGATAAGTGGATTCGATTCGAGATTCGATTCGGCTTCTAATCTTTTGCCTGATTTAATGGAAATTCGTTTCTTTCGCAAAATCGTAAATCGTCGGACCCTAGTCTATATGTCAGTTTACAGATGAGTTATGTACTACAAGAGGAAGTGCTAATTTAGTCTTTTAATAGGAAATGCATAATATATTGTCGTTACATGAAAGAGGCCACAAGGGCTAGTAAGTTGAGCAGCAAATAGGGCCGTCCAAATCTACAATTTCGGATACCAAATGGAATACTGAATCGTATCAGCCAGATAATTTCGAATCGAACCGAATCTCGAATCAAATATCTAATCGAATCTCCAATTGAATCTTGCATCGAATCTCGAATCGAATCTCGAATCCAACCTCGAATCGAATCTCCCTGTAGTTATATCTGACTCTCAGAACCTAAAATATTGTCAAACTCCTCTCACGTATTTTATGAAATAGCGAATCGTCTGTTTGCAAAAGTCAATCAATAATGTGGAATATTTCAGAATAGACTCAAATTAGTTTCGGAATCTTCCGAATCTGTTTTTCTGTCATCAGGTCTCCCCCACCGGAGACCTGATGAAAGAATGTAAGTTCAAGAGGAGACAATTGGTAGGATTTTAGGAATATCTCGAATCGAATTGTCGGAGTGATTTCGAATGGATTCGGAGGAGTTCGAGTCTTCGCAGGCCTTGGCAGTAATATAATCTCATTGATCGAACTGTATAAATAAATTTTACTAAATCTGACTGAAAATAAACAAATAGATTACCACAATTTAATTTTAAAATATATCATTTTTTTTAAATTCGCCTTTCAGAGGGTGGAAACATTTCTTACGGAATATTGTCTAACAATGATCACGGAGTGGTGGTCGAGTGGAGAGGTTCCGTGGTCGAGGTTTACGTGCACTTTCTGGCAGTATCATTTTCAGGTTGATACTATCACAGCCTGCAGTTCTATCGGGTGGGGCGGGTGGGGACGTAAAATGTAAGGTCGATCTGTGAAGGAAAGCACACTCCGTGCAGGAAGAAAGATCGCTTAATTAGCGCTCGAGAATAGTTACGTCACGAAGTTGTCGCTACGGAATCTTCCCACATACTCGTGCGATTCAGCAAAGAAGAAATGTATAAGCTGTATAGCCTGCTCGCATTCCGTCTAGAACAAATAGGCTTAAAACTTCAGAGTGATTTTCTTCTTTTTTATTTCAATCCACAACACACTTTACGACATACAACAAAATGCAACAAAATTATATTACATAAAATAATCATATATCAGTAACTTGTTAAAAAGATAAGCAAAATACAATTTCTGTTTCAAAAAAAGAAACACATGCTATTAAATTGAATAGAATCAGTTGTACACCTACACCCGCAAATGTTTTCACCATGTCTGGTCATTCTTATCCCTGATAATAGAAAAGCCTGAAAATAATTTTCAGTAGATTACTCGTATCCTGCTTTCCAATGAGAAAATTTAAGTAGTTGGTATTTGTAGTACAGCAGGTGGCTTTCAGTCCAAGGGAAGTAGGAAACATTTTCGAAAGTGGATGGGGCAGGGATGGGAGGAGTTAAAATTTTCCTTAACACGTTAATGTGTTAAATAATTCTGCTTTAACGAGTTAAATGACGTTAAATGTTAAAATGAACAAAATTTTAATAACTTCGGCAATTTTTACTGATTTGAATAATTTCGGCCATTTTTTATTGATATGAATTTTAATATGATTGAACTTACGTACAGTTCGTCTCTTGAGTTCCAATGTGTTCTATGTGTCCACTGGCATATAGAACACATTGGAACTCAGGGGACGAGTAGTACAGTTTTCTCAGGTTATCGTAAAATCGAAGATCCAGCGATGTTTTAATTTAAGAATACAATCGCTGCGGCCGTATCCTTAGAAAGAGACATCTACAGTTGTCGAATACATATCGGCGGGCCTACTTCGGTAACGTTGGCACGAGGGGTTCATGGTCCCTCCACCAAATCAATGGGCCGTCTATAACTGACGGACATCTAAATTATTCGTATTCTTCAATTTCGTCAAATGGCGCAAAATTCGACGTCATCGACACGCGGGATCTGGCTTGCGAAAACATAAGATAACGACGCAATGCTACATTTTATACAATTATAATCTTCAAAGTTAGACGTTTTTAACTTGGATAAAAATTTTTAACGCTGTTAAAATAATTTAACACGTTAATGTTGGAAACGTTATCTGTTCCCAGCCCTGGGGTGGGGTACTTGATCGTAGAAAGGCACCTCCGCCCTGATATCATTGGTGGACCATGTGTCTTAGTGGCACGGTAAGAATACAATACACAAAACTAATACTAACGCTCATCGAGAAAAATGCACAAATTTATCTACTGATAGGAAACAATATTTTAACCCTCTGTTGAATGTGGTTAAATATGGAGCCACAAATGGGTATTTTTCTCGACTTTAACCCTTTACCTAACGAATCGCCCGCATCCGCCTGCGTAATATCCAAATTGATCAGTTTAAAAAATTAATTTTTCAAAATATTTCAACAAAACTATATCATGTGACCCCTCATTGGAACGAGCTCATTGAGCTCGTTCCAATGAGGGGTCACATGATATGGTTTTGTTGAAATTTTTTGAAAGTTTTTAAAAAATATGATATTTAAAATAATAAATTTTGATATCGTCTGCGTTGGGTAAAGGGTTTAAGGCCGTGAAGGAGAAAAATCAAACGAGGCAATATTGAGACCCATCGTCGCCTGAGTGCTATAATACCCAGTGTCCCCTAGTCAGACGACGACATTTTAAGCGTAATGAGCCTGTGCAACCTTTCTCCTAATTACCAATAAGATTAAAATAGTGGATTGGATAGCTTCGTGTTGTCCAATTGTCCGTCCACCCACGCAACAACACGACTAGAATCGAATAGAATCATCGGGTCCACAACGAATCAAATCCAATTTTAGTGCTTCACGAGACCTTACATCAAAACGGAATTCTACTAAAGATATTCTACCAATGATAGATGTTTGGGTAACGCACGGCACTCTTCCTGAAAACAGGGTTAAGTCGTTGAAGGCGATAAAAAATGCCGATATGCACCACATCGGGACGCTTGACATTAACGTTTACAAGGCGTAACATTGTCTTACATTGTTAGTTGGGGGTCGGGCGGTATCGAAATATATATACTACTTTGTAAACGTGTGGGAAATGTCTAACAAGTATTTTCCACAACTGTTGTGGCGATGGATATAAAAACAAAAACCTCTGATGAAAAGAATCGCATTAATCGATCAATTTAGAATGATATTACTGCGTGCGAATGAGACTGAGTTTCTTTGATACGCTGAGTTTTCACTTTTCATTGCATCGCGAATTGCACGCGTCTCCATCTGTCATTTTAACTAAATAATTGTGAATTTGCAGAAAAAAATAACATGGACAAAATCGGACATTCGATCTTGGCAATTGTTGAAAATACCGCCTATCTGAAGACAGCACAACTATTATTGGCAGAGGATGAGACTGGAATTGCAGATTTTGCAGCTGCTAGAACAAGGCCAGACACAAACCTTTGACACAAGAAGGCAAACAACTAAAAGCACAACTGTTAGCAATGACAGAAACAGTGACTCTGTGACCAAAGTCGCATTGGATCCGGCTAAAATATCAAATACATTCATAACAATTAAAATATATACTCCAAGATCAGTTGGATTAAAAATAAATCCAAATCAACTGGTTTGAGTGAATATGAACCCAACTTAACCCATTTGATTTGGGTTGATTTAAAAATTAATTACCAAAACGGTTTTCAAGCTTTCAAGGCATCCACTCTGAAAAAAGCTTGTTTATAAGTGCGGGAGTGGGGGTGGGGGGGGGGGTGGAGGTTGGTGTTTTTCCGGCCTAGGGTCGTCGGCGGTCCGCGAAGATGAAAAAAGTAATGCGTATATATAGTTAAACAAAGAATATAACTACTGTTTTTGAATAAGAGAACACGTGAGTGAGTGACAGCCGCGTGTGAAATCTTTGATTTCCAAGCAGTCACTCCTAAGATAGTTCTGCTAACCACAAAATCAGTGGGTATTCCCCATATTTGTACTTATTCGCACTTTCGAGAGAAGTACTCCAAAAATGGTGTATACCGGGAGAGTGGGAGTGGGGGGGGGGGGGCGCATTGTGCAGGAACCCAGGCCTTGGGTCGACCGAAACCCGTAAAAATCAAAGAAAGTGTTCACAAGGTTGGCGGTGAAGAACACCACTGTCGTGACAACCGTTTGTTATTCCCAGTTCCCTATTTAAAATTCGTTATCAACCGACATCGATTGATAACGACTGTTGAATAAGGAACTGGGAATAAATAACTACCTACGGTTTTTAAATAGGTACCATTATTCTCTCATGAGAAACTGCGAGGATATTTAAGGTTTCCCAAACGACTGGAAGGCGCGAGTGAAAACTTATATTTCTTGCAGGTACAAACGAGATAATTCTGATGTCTGAGTAGTTACCAGAAATATCTCATGTGTAAATGCGACGAAATTTAAGTTTTCATACTCGGCTGGAAGGCACGTTTGAAAACTTGGATTCTTTTCTGTTAAGAATGAGATGACTGTGAAGTCTGCACAAAAACTCTAGGTTGTCTTTTCACTTTATGCTTTGCGATATTCCATTCCGAGATAGGCGAAACTCAGACTGTTAATAAGACAGAGGTAATGTAAAAAAACAAATGTGTGCACGTGCAAAATCTAGATCGCGTACTCGATCCTGTGTTTGCGTGAAAGACACATCTCGCCTTCCGTTGGTTGCAATACGTCTTTAGAAACGGAAGTCGCACGACAACAGAAATAAAGAACACCGGAAAAGGGGTAAAATATATTTAGAAAATCAACTGTCACCTGCAACAGTCCATTTGATAATATAAAAATGCTAAGAAAAGCTATCCCTAACTTTGGTATTAAAATGTTAGTAATACATGGATGGGTATTTTTTCTCAGCATTTTGATTTCATCAAAAATTAATACCGGGAGTTGGTGCCCGTAGAAAAACTCCAGTAACGTTGTTTTAGTACAGCTTGGTTAACCCTTTACCCAAAGCAGACGATATCAAAATGTATTATTTTAAATATAATTTTTTTAAATTTTTCAAACATTTTCAACAAAACCATATCATGTGACCCCCTCATTGGAACGAGCTCAATGAGCTCGTTCCAATGAGGGGTCACATGCTATGGTTTTGTTGGAATATTTTCAAAAAATGTAATTTTTCAACTGCTCAATTTGCATATTACACGGGCGGATGCGGGCGATTCGTTAGGTAAAGAGTTAACTAGGATGGACATGAAGTATCTATAAGTAAAATTCGGATTTTCATTTTCAGGATTGCAATAACTATATTACATAACTATGTTAAATTATACTGAGAAAAGAACATTTATAAATGTAAATGCAACAAACAACAACATATACAGTAAAGTTATTTACTCATAGAACGGAGGTCAAATCAAATGAACATTGGGAAATTGGGGAAGAACTCCATCATGAGATCCCGATGTCAGCACAAGACCGAAAAAAGGTACTTTCGAGACCAAATTAATATTGAAATGCTCTTTCCAGTGACATTATACTGTGCAAATCAATGATACCAGAATTATATTCGAATTGTTTTTGCTTTTTTTTCTAGTTGCATTCTATGGCCAAACGAATCGAAATTTAAGTATATTCTCGAATTGAATCTCGAATTGAATCGGGGAGTCCGTTGTCGACACCAAAAGCGAATCGAATTCGATACAGCACGGAACAACCTAATTTCGGATTGTGCGTACAGTCGGCAGACTGAGCACCCTAGTGTGGAGGTTACAAGTTATATTGCTACAACCATACTTATGAAGTGGGACGCTCTCCACTTTATAAGTACTGTTAGCTGTGATCCCGCGGTCCACTTTATAAATACTGTTGGGGGTGGGGTCCCGCGTGCTACAAATTAAGTACTGTTGAGCGTGGTCCCGCGCTCATCTTTATAAGTTCTGTTGACCGGGGTGTCGCACTACACTTTATAAGTACTATTGAGAGGGGTCCCGCGCCCCTCTTTATAAGTACTGTTGGGAGGGGTCCCGCTCTACACTTTATCAGTACTGTTGACCGGGGTCCCGCGCTGCACTTTATAAGTACTGTTCCCGCGGTCCCCTTTATAAGTACTGTTGAGTGGGGTCCCGCGCTCCTCTTTTTCAGCACTGTTGAGCGGGGACCCGCGCTACACTTTATAAGCACTTTTGAGCGGGGTCCCACGCTCCACTTTATAAGTACTGTTCCCGCGATCCCCTTTATAAGTACTGTTGAGTGGAGTCCACGCTCCTTTTTATCAGTACTGTTGAGAGGGGTCCGGTGCTCCTCTTTATAAGCACTTTTGAGCGGGGTCCCGCGCTCCAATTTATAAGTACTGTTCCCGTGGTCCTCTTTATATGTACTGTTGAGTCGGGTCCCGCGCTCCTCTTTATCAGTACTGTTGAGAGGGGTCCCGCGCTCCTCTTTATAAGCACTTTTGAGCGGGGTCCCGCGCCTCTCTTTATGAGTACTGTTCCCGCAGTCCCCTTTATACGTACTGTTGAGCGGGGTTTCGCGCCCCATTCACCCTCCGTTCTCCAGTTCCTTATTCGACAATCGTTATCAGCCCATACTATCGTGGGGTAAGGAATGTTGAATAAGGAACTGGGAATAAGTAACGGTTGTCACAACCTACGGTTTTTGAATAGGTAACATGATTATCACATGAGAAACTGCTAGAATATTTAAGGTTTCACAAATGACTGGAAGGCAATTTACATTTCTAGCAAGTGAGAACGAGGTAGTCCTGATGTCTGAGGAGTTACCTTAAATATTTGATGAATAAGCATTTTTATTTCATCAAAATTAATTCAGGGAGAAGGTGCCCGAAGAAAAGCCCCGTAGCTTAATTGACTAGAATGGACATAAAGTATCTAAAAGTGAAATATGGATTTTCATTTTCAGGATTCCAATAACTACATTACATTACATCATACCGAGAAAGACATGTATAAATGAAAAGAATTTGTAACAAACCAGTTGTTTACTCATAGAACGGATGTCACTTCTGATGAACACTGACAGAAAAATTAATATTGAAATATTTTATCCAGTGACATTATTCAGGGCAAATCGAAGTCTGCTAGAATTATATTCGAATTGTTTTTGTTCCTTTTTTCCAGTTGCAAATCATGGCCATACGAATCGAAATTTAAACCTTTACCTAACGTAACGGCCAAAACCGACCAGCGCTATTCTCAAAAATCGCCAATTAATTTTCATTATTTTTTTCATTTTTTGTCTCAAAAACATAGGTTATGACCCCTCGTTGGAACGAGCTCGTCGAGCTCGTTCCAACGAGGGGTCATAACCTATGTTTTTGAGACAAAAAATGAAAAAAATAGTTATTCAAGAATTATTTTTGCAAGTGTCGTCTGCTTTTCAGGTTAGGTAAAGGGTTAAGTATATCATCGAATCGAAACTCGAATTGAATCGGGCCCGATGTCCACATCAAATCCGAATCGAATTTGAAACAGCGCGAAACAACCTAATTGCTGGAAATTGTGCGTGCGACAGGCATACTCAGTACCCTAGCGTGGAGATTATAAGTCACATTGCTACATCCATACTTATAAAGTGGGTCCCGAGCTCAATTTTATAAGCACTGTTGAGCGGTGTCCTGAGCTCCACTTTGTAAGTACTGTTGAGCGGGGTCCCGCGCTCCATTTATAAGTACTGTTGAACGGGGTCCCGCGCTCCACTTTATAAGTACTGTTGAGAGGGGCCTGAGCTGCACTCTGTAAGTATTGTTCAGCGGGGTCCCGTGCTCCACATTATAAGTAATGTTCAGCGGAGTCATGCTATCCACTTTTTAGCACTGTTTTGCGAGGTTCCGCGCTCCCGTTTATAGGTATTGTGAAGTGGAGTCCCGCGTTCCACTTAAAAGAACAACTCTGAACAATTAAACATGTAAGGTGGTCAACATGTAGATAAGCTGCGTGAACCGAAAGGTTCTGAAGAGTGAACAAATTCGAACCAGGAAGCCAACTCTAAATCTATCCCAAATCACGCCATCTATGTCAACACTGAATCAAATATTCGAACATACGGAGGACCATACTGCATACATCAGCAACAAAATTGTACTCATATTTACAAATGCATACGTTTTATCTTGTACAATATTGTGAGCACAAAAGTGGTCTCTTGAGCAATCAGATCGCGACCCGAATTCAAAATGCTTACACCGGTGGATTGATCTGTCGTAAACAATATAATTTGAAGTCATGACCGCACTCCCCCAAAATACAATAAATAACCCGAAAATAGCATCCCAGTCCTTTTCACAATGTGTGATCCTATTGTGATGTTGGTAGGAAAGCCTATAAGGAAATTCCAACTGAATCGCAACTCAATCCCAATTCAGTTAAGATTCTCTTTCCATTTTTGTGATCGCAGTATTCTATCGCTCATGATGATTAACTCTCTCATGTTCACCCCCCCCCCCCCCACAAGCACACACCCCACGCACACACTCCCTTTATCAATGCCGATGACTCAATGGCAAACTTAAGCAAGTGATATCCAAGAAGTATTCATGGTTTTGTAAATGCGAATAGATTTGTTATGGAAAAACAGGATCATGACAAGTTTTGTGTTGCCCTAATTAGAATATTTCTCTATCGTATGAGAAGAGTTAAGGTCCAAGAGATTACGTTTCCTTACTCGAGCTGTACTGTGTTTGTTTAGAGGTACGGTCATCTTGTTTTCTTAAACACAGGGGGCGCGACGGCGCAGTGGTTACACAATCGAACTTCAAACCGAAAGGTCCCAGGTTTGACCCCCAGTGGTAACTGCGTTGTGCCCGAGGGCAAGTCACTCAATACCGATTGCTCATGTAGGGGCACGGTGCCGCTTTGTAGGCGTATTGCACGTCGATGGTACCCTTGTCTTCAACCCATGCTAACTCTTCTTGTGTGGAGTTAGTACTTTGGGGTGATTGGCATTTGCTGGCCTCTACTCGGTGGTTCTCTCCGGGCACTCCTCCACCAACACGACCTGGCCCTGTCTGTTGAAACTGTCATTAAACCCCAACAAATAAATTGTTTTGTACAATGAGCAAACTAGCAGGTTATTTCAACAACCAGTAGCAAACATATACTTGTGGTGACGTGATGGTGGGGTTGAGTGCCGATGGTAAACTCTCCACGCATAATGCGGTGGCTGATGTAATGTACATTGTACACAGGGACGCTGGAACCGAGATGAAAATGTGAGACGCAATCCAAACTGTTTTCCAGAAATACGTGTGAGATACGCAGAGTGACAGATAGAGATTAGACCAACATTATCTTTTCCAATACATGTTTGCAACATCAGACCATCATCGGATAATCGGGATGGGTTGGATGTGAGTTGTAACGCGCGATTCAAATGCAGTCAACTGAAACGCTATATTCTTTGTTGGGTTCCCGTCATTAGAAGGAATGAGGCGCACAAACTTTTTACTCTGAGCTCCTTGCACACGGATGGCGGATATTCCTACCGGATTGGACACTGAAATAAGTACAATTTGGGCGCATTTAATCCAATTGCCTAGCACCCCCCCCCCCTCAACCCCACAACATTGAATGGATTTTTTCTCTAATGAACTTTTGAGTTCAACAAAGATGAATTTTTCATGAAATCTCGTCATGGCTGCTTCCAGGCAGCCATGACTTGATCTGAGTGAAAAATATGTTAAAAAGACATATTAGGAGTTAAGATGTGTCCAAATAATTTATCATATGATTTATCTCTTCAACTGCCCTTGAAGTTACCCATACTTAATTGTAAAATTCACAGCAAACATACAACAGTTTTCTCCATGGAAAGTTGAAACTAGAAGTCCAGCCACTGTATTGTGCACTATTTTGAGGTAAAAACCCGCTGAGTAAGTGCACTTTTTGTCCCCATCAGAGTGCAACGTAAGCGTAACTTAATCCCTGTAAAAAAGCGTACACAAATCTGTACATTTCTATACTTGTACGTAGAGATCATTGATGCCATTACTAACCTCTGCTGGGATACATGTACATGCAGTGACGTAAATAGATAGTAAATTCGACTGCATATACGAAATTAAAATATTGGATAACCTCTGAATCGTAGCGCCATATGTGCTCCACTCGAAAAGTATTTT
Organism: Pictodentalium vernedei; assembly: GCA_031216915.1. NCBI lineage: Eukaryota > Metazoa > Mollusca > Scaphopoda > Dentaliida > Dentaliidae > Pictodentalium > Pictodentalium vernedei. The sequence goes on along the minus strand of CM062296.1, from coordinate 776,052,157 downwards.
TTATTCTTCATAAAGCCACGAGAAACACAAACTTTAAAAAGTTTGCAGGTGCTTCTTGTGTTTTATCCTCAGATATTCTAATTAACTGACAAGTGATAAAATGTATCCCACAGCGATCTAGTCGTAATCCATAATTCACATATTCGTTTTTTTTCTGAATGATTCTTATCGAAACATTTATAATCCTTCTGAAAGATAATAAATTATTTGTTACTAGTTTATTTGGAGTGAATAATTAGCGAGTATAGGATAATTATGAAATTATTCTGTAAACGTTAATAAGGCCAAATAAAAAAAATGAATTGATTCTCAGGCAATTTTCTTTTCAAATCAGTGAGGGAGGGAGGATTTTATTTATTTTTTTTTTTTTAATGTAAAGGGTTGAGTATACTCAGTAAATCCTTTTTTGCTGTCTTTCCACTTGAAAAAGAGAAAAGGTTGTATTTTAGTGTAATTTTAGTATACCTTTTATAACTAACTGCTGTAACAACAGCTAAAAGGATTTGTATTTTATTGTTCTTTTTAATGGTATAGATCTGTCAAACATCATGATCCATTAGAATAGGCCCCAGTAACCAATGCTTGGGGTAGGAGTCCTTTAAAATGGGAAACATGGCTCTAAATGATTGGTTAAACTTGAGTTATATCAGTGTTGCGGCCATTATTAGCCATTGTGCAGAAATATATGACCTTAAACACCAGCAAATAAATAAATAATTAAATCATGATCCAGTATATCAGAATTTTCCTTGTTACAGTTTATGGGAGAGTGCCTCTGGGCACTCTCCCATAAACTGCAACAAGAAAAACCAATTTTGTGCAAACACAGCTAAATAATTATATGTCGAGAAATGTGAAAAAATGACCATTCCATGTTTTCACGAATTCTTAAAAAAACATGACATAATAAAAATGTCTAATGAGAAGGTTCAAATCCAACGAGGGAGGGCCTGAGAATCAAAACATTATTTTTTTTTAGCCTAATACTATCTTGCTTAATTAATTAATTAATTAATTAAGTAAGTAATTAATTAATTAATTAATATATATATTTTTTAATTTATTTATTTTATTCATTTATTTATTTATTTATTTGTTCGTTTTTGTTTTAGTTTTTTCTTATCTAATATATTGGCGTTTTTTTGTCACTAAAATACTTAAAAGAGCCGGATAATATTTAATTAATTTATCGAGCTTTGACAGCAATAAAGCTACATCTGCAATGCTAAAGCATTGCAGGTGGAGTCCTGTTGCTCTAAAAAGACGATATATGGTTAATTTGTTCTCCTTTACAATCAGATTCCATTTGACCCTGAAATGTTTCATTTAGCACCAGAAAAATTATTTTGTCACCGAACAAAAATTCTACTTGACACCAAAACAATTCAGGCTGGCGTGAACAGTGTTGGCAAGAAACGGTCCAATTTGATTTGATGTGAGTATTTTGACTTCCAGGTATACAGACAGCTTCGGTTGGATACTCTTTCGGGTAAGCCTGGCTTGCACAAATTAGAAAATTAAAAATTAAATGACCCGAAAAAGGTTGACTTTTGTTTTCAATGCAACCCGCTTGTTAGTTCAGTTTTCTGCAGAGTGGGCAAGATGAATGGCAGGGAAATACTGATTTTATCATCTTCCAATAAGTACGTATTTAATTACTCGAATACAGCGTGTATTACGTTCCCCTGAAACAACATCTGTATCATGCAACTGCGGGATACAAGCGCTTGCTTACTTATAGTTTTGTTACGCTATTAATTGTAGAACCTTATGCGTTTTTGAGAGGTTCCCGCGATAGGCCGTTTACGTTTTTATACAGGAACAGGAAAAATTCTTCACAAAATTGTAATTGTTAAATTATTGACCCACATTTCTTTAACGTTTCTGTATCTTAATCGTTGGAAGCATTTGAGTTGACACAACACATCATTTGCGGGGCACAGTATTTATGGAATATGAAACAAAAGCGCTCCGCACGTTTATTCTGGATCGGGAAAGTTCCATTCAGCCTTAAAGTTCAGTTTTCAGAGATGAAAGTTTTTAGTGAAAATGGAATCTAAATCTGAAAAGCATGTTAATCAAGTGTTTGACACCACATACCGCAATTGGAAGATACATCTACCATCGTCATTATGCTTATGTACACAGAGTTATTGATATCCCTCTTGTTTCACGGCCTAAAACTCGACTCGAGATATGGGCGCACATGTAGAAACAAAAGCTCGTCTCTGATACAACATTGCGAACATAAACATAATGGTGATAATATATATGTACACCACTGTTGTCACATACAGTTGAAACTAGAAAGCCTGTCACAATAAGCGTTGAAAATACTCGTTAGCTAAGCGCTCCTTTCTGCAGAATAATGAAGTAGTCGGAAATACACAAGATAGTTTAGGCTGTGCACGGAAAAATATATTGTAGTGAGGTCGGTACTGAAATCACAAACTGGACCGAGTCCGACCGACCAAACAGAAAGAACATATTGAGACTACAGTGGGTGGAGAGTGGATTACTACTAAATCACTGTGGAATATATTTTTCACTGTGGTCCTTGAGGTAAAAATATGCAAGTGTTTTTGTGCTGTCACGAAAAATTCTAAAAATACGTTTTAAGTGGGAGTTGCGATTAAATAGTAATACACTCTTGTATTAAGTGTATGCAGTCGACTGTTGATATCTATTTACGTCGTTCATTGTCCAAGTTTCCCAGCAGAGGTTCGGAATGATGTTAATGGTCTTTATTTACAAGTATAGAATTGTACAGAGTTAGGCAGGCTGTTTTTTCTCCGGGAATTGAGTTATGCTAATAGTGCAATTTAACGGACAAAAACTTACTCAGCGCTCTATGACTTCAACGTCGAGCACAATACAGTTGCAGGACTTTTAGTTTCAACTGTAGATGGTAATATTTACGAAAGATTAGGATCGGGCAGCGGAACACATGCGCATTATGGGTCGAGATTTCAAAAAAAGAACATTGACAGATCAAAACAGAAAATCAGAATCAATAATCCGACATTCCTTTTCCGACCGCTGTTATTCAATAGTGCCGTGGGGGGAAACCGTAAATATTATTTCGATAGGATCGGCAACCAGTCGCAATTCCGTAGGAAGTCTCTGTTTTTGTGACAGTACCGTATACCATTATCAATGCTAAGACCGAGATGACAAGCCAATTAAACTGGACTGTATTTCCCGAGTTCTATGCACCAAGCTGATATATGCCATGTAGTAATACACTAGAAAAGGGATCACGAAGCCCTTTCCAGCAGAGTATGGCACCAGGCTGGTTCATAGAGTCAGAGAAGGCTGCCTTTAGTCGTGATTATAAAATAGATGATTGTTCTGAAAGTGTTTTCAAAGGAATGCAACGGGCAAATGATGTAAAATGTCTAGCTACTTGTCTGCGGATAAGGCCCGGGAATCTAGGCGAACGTACAATCAGTTGCCTTGATTTTCTTTTAATTAACGATAGGAGAACGAAACGACCGTTCACCCATTTTGCTGAGCCTATCATTTCGCTGTCCTAAACTAGGAGACAACATGCCTACAAACTTGAGCTGCGCCCTTCTCGCGTTTATAAATTGAAAAGGGGCCCTCTGTCGTGGGAAAAAATGTTGTACATGTTCGTCGTCCCTTCCTCGGACAGAACCATCATACACACTTTGAAATATTATTACCGAGATTCGCTTCAGAATTTCTTTTAATATCGCCTGCTCGTCCACTACCATTTTTTTCTTCGCGCAAACATGCATGTACACTGGGTTGAAAGGGTTAAACAAACTTTGAGAGTGGGTACTGAGAGGTCAGTATCAAGGAAATGCCAGATACCACAAAAACTGGCTTGAAAGAGGTGGGGGAGGAAGAAGAGAAAAAGCCAGGATGCCAACCTGGCAACATGGTTATTGAATGTGTCAAGTCAAATTAATTTCGTTCGAGCCTACCAGGTCTCTCGAAATATAACACCTTTTAGTCGAAATGTATGTTTCGTTTTGTCTTTCCTGATATAAATATGAAACCTGCCCGGGCTTTAAAGTTCGTTGTTCTAAACTAGGACACATCTGGCACACACACTTGATCAGCGCCCTTCTCGCGTTTATGAATTGAAAAGGGTCTCTCTGTCACGGAACAAACTTGTGGACTTGTTCGTCTTCCCTTCCTGAGACAGAGCAAGCATACACACTTTTTTAATGCTGTCCTCGTGATTTTCAGTCGAAATACAGACAAAAGAGGACTTGTGACAAAGAAAAGTAACAGGGGAAAGAGCGAGTATGAGAAAAGAGCCCTGCTGTGATCGCCTGTGGCAATAGTGACAACGCAATAGACTACGAAGGGAGCCATACATATGATCCAATTCAAACTAAAAAGCAACACAGCTTTCTCTGCATGAAAATCTGTTTCTTTTGTGGTCATACCAAAAACTGTTTTTGAAATCTGTTTTTTCATTTTTCTAATTTGAAGAAATACTGTAATATTTGTGATTATTGTTACGATGCAAATGACAAGACACACAGAAGCTAGTACTGCTTTTTTAAACACTGAGGCGTTAGTATGCATATTCCAGACACTGGGATAAAATATGAAGGGCACGCTGCCGAGTATAAATCCCAGTAGCCAACAACAAACAATTGCTGCAGTGAGTTTACCTTTGGTTACAAGAACGCGATATCGCAATGCATATCGCAAGATAAATAAGCGATCAAGAGCAAGAAGCATAAAATGCAACTGTGTAGTGATGAAGACACAAAAGCACACGTTACGAAAGGATGCGACAATATCTGAAGTTGAACCAAAATCACACTCGGAAAGATAGGCAACCATGGTCGATATGCTCAACAAAGTAAATATAATATTTGCAATTGAAACGCTGCTCAACAGAAACCTCAGTTGTAATAGCATTTGAGTGGCTAACATTAAAGATAAAAAGCAAATCGCATTTACTATAACAGCGAAGACTTGCACTGAAAATATAATAATAACATGAGTAACTGTTTGTGTCGGGCATCCCGTCTTCTCGGTGCCTGTTGCCTGCATGACCGTCAATCTTATATATTAATAGCACACTGGCGACGTCGATGGTCTTGTCGAAGATGAGAATATGTGCACTGAAATAAATGAGTTTATCATATGACTCGTCCGTTTTGTTCAATCAGTGATAAATAAAGCCTTCCGCCAATTTCATTAGTCAATTTCAAAACTAGACAATTTGATTGGCTGAACAAAATGCAACTGGGCCACATTTTCATAATTTGCATAATTAGAGTTGGGAGCTTTCATTGGTCAATTTCAAAACTGGACAATTTGATTGGCTAAACAAAATACAACTGGGTCACATTTGCATAATTTCAGTAGGGAGAATTTACGTTATCTGTCCTATTTAGGGTGGGTTATATTGTATTAATCTTTTACCTACAAGAAAAACGCCATTCATTTTTTTTATATTTTCACTTTTTGCTTCCAAAACATAGGTTATGACCCCTCATTGGAACGAGCTCGTTCCAATGAGGGGTCATAACCTATGTTTTGGAAGCAAAAAATGAACATTTTTAGTTATGCGAGGATGTTTTTTCCAAGTGCCGTCTGCAACTCAAGTTAGGTGATGGGTTAAAAAGTCATACTAAGTGGCTAATTTGTGCGTGTGTATGTCATATGATAAATATAATATGAAATTAGTGTTTTGCTCATATAATATTTATGAAACTCGTCCGAATTTTCCGTTTGAGCTCGCCAGAGGCTCGCCAAAACGCAAAATTCTTAGACGCGTTTCATAAATATTATATGAGAAAAAACACTCATTCCATATCCTCTATATATGTATCCTAAAGAAACACGAGTAACATCTATGCAGAAAATATACACTTAACACAAAATAGTCATTAAAGATAATTTTAGTTGATATAGTTCGGGGTATCCATCTCTTCAGAAATAAAACAATCTACAAGTGATCCTTCTTTTATACATTTGTAGAAGAAAGGCCTGAATTAAAAATATTTGCTGGCCATTCTTCTGGTAACATAAATTGTCACATAGTTATGATGTCACTCCTTATTCAACTGAAGTGATATATTTCCAGGCGTTGATAAGAGCATAAGCTGTATTCAACAAATATCACCCCAAGCTCTGCAACACCTGGACGATAAACGGTATCTTTCGAGAACAAAGGCGATGAATTGGGACAGTGTCAGCTCAGACATAAAAAAAAACCTCGTGAAAACATTTCAGTCATCTGTATTAAAGTATCTGAACCCATCCTCGCACTCTTCTGAACTTCCTCACCAGATGATATTACGTCGCCTGAGTGCAAGAATGTTCTATGTCCCCCGTGGGGCGTAGAACATTCTAGCACTCAGTCGACGATTATACAACGTTTCACACATAAAATAAAACCAAAACATTCGACAAAAATGACGTGTTCCGTATAACGACAGCAAGATTTTGTTGACTCAAAAAAAAGGTATTCAAAAGAATGAAAAGAAAATGTCAAATAAAGTTAAACTAATCGAGAATTGATATTGAGTGCTTATTGCTGATTGTGCGTTTTTTGTTTGTGCAGTGAAACAACACTGTGACAAGTCGTTTATACCTTATCAGCTCGGCTTCTTAACATACAATCGCTCGGGACTGTTCACTCGGGCAAAGCTCTCGTGAACACCCTCGCAATTGTGTAGTCAATATTACTTGCTTTCTATGGTGAAACCTCTACATTTTTAGGGAGGTGTGAATTTCTTATCTAGTCACATATGGATAATGGTATTTACTGGGATTTCCGGGTTTGATTATAAACGATAACATCACAAGTGAATTATGCAATCAACAATTGGGTCATGTATCCGTGCGCGCAAACGAAGACGCTTTGCTGAGGGTGTAATGGATACCTCATTGTTTTTTTTGTTGTTTTTTTTAACCCTTTACCTGACATGAAAAGCAGACGACACTAGCAAAACAAATTCTTGAATAACTAATATTTTCATTTTTTGTCTCAAAAACATAGGTTATGACCCCTCATGGGAACGAGCTCGATGAGCTCGTTCCAATGAGGGGGTCATAACCTATGTTTTAGAGACAAAAAATGAAAAAATAATGAAAATTAATTGGCGATTTTTTAGAATAGCACTGGCCGGTTTTGAACGTTACGTTAGGTGAAGGGTTAAATAATATAATTATCGTTAATAATGAAAAGTAATAAACAGAGTAATCGCTTGACTAGACTGGTTACGTGAAATACTTCATTCGAGGCGAGGGACTATATTGTAAAACACTCGTGCGCATTCGCGCATTCGTGTTTGTACAACGTCCCTCACCTCTCATGAATTATTTCACGTAAACAGTCCAGTCAAGCGATTGCTGTCTATATAGTCTCTAAAATGAACATGTGTCTGTTTTTGTGAGTTGTGTGTATAAACACGGTTTTCATGATTGGGGGTTGCTACCTGAAAGAAACCCAGAAGCTGTTAAGGTTTTGATTAAGAAATAGTCAGGTGGGAATTATCTGTCTGAACAAGGCAACTCCTGAAACAGCCATTCGATGGATAGGGCCTGTTTACCCTGCCCCCCCCCCCCCCACACACACATACAAACACTCATATACGCGGGGTTCTCCTCCCAAAAACAAATTAATTCTAATGTAGATTAGTCACATTTAGGCGTAAGCAGGACTGAACAAGAAAAATATAATCGGCAATTTATCTTACAAGAGGCAACAATTCAGCCTGAGAATTACAGTGTATGTAGTTAACATGAATAATTACCCCAAGTTGCAACATTAGCAGGGTGTCTCCATGTTAGTGACTCTTTGATAACCCTATAGAATGCCGCATGTACGCAGTGTAATTTCAGAGAAGTATACTTCCATGGCATGGTGGTGGTTGGCTGTGGGTGTTTTTGTAGCAGACAGGACAATTCCTTTTAGCCTCGATTTAAACTGGTCTTGGACTTATCTATAAAGAATGTTTCCTTCGCTAAGAGTGCTCTGTCATCGTTGCATTGAACGAATGGGAAAAAATTTTACATCTTGAATGTGTTTTTTGTGACCCGACACTCTCTTTCTGATGTAATTACTTTTCGCAGGGTTCTATTCTTTGTAGCCCGGACACTCTCTAACGTGCATGACGTATGGTGATGCACATGTGAAGGGTGTTTTCACAACAAATGGTGAGGTGGACTTTTAAAATTTGAATGAATTTCCCTCCATTTGGACCTCACGAGCTCCGCAACGTTTGTCTTAGTACTTAGATACCATTGTGGTGTGTGTTTCCTCCTCAAACTTCGCTCGTGTTAAAATTTGTTTGAGATTTGCTGGTTGTCTCTTATATTTGATTAGTTGTATTCGCTCACTGCCTTTTAACATGTCCAAATTGGATAGGATAGAAGGGAAAGGTACAGGATTGTTTGGCTTGAAGGTGTTGATAAATGTGAGAGTTTCGTTATTTTGATTCTTTTCTTTTGGAGTTCTGAATTCCACGAGATTTAGGGTGTTTGCTCTGTCAATACCATTCCTGATCATGTTGGCTGAATATCCGCGTTGTTCAAGAGAGTTTCTCATTTCGTTAAGTCTTTTAGTTGTAAGTTCTGAGTTTGTAACTATTGTGCAGAGATAGATTATAAGGTATATTTCTTTTTGTATGACCGGGGTGACAGGATCTGAAGCGCAGGTATTGTTTAGCGTCTGTTGGTTTGTGTATATTTCTGTTAGATGTAAAGCGGTCCATTTCCGAAGGACCATTCCGATTTGCCAGAATCTAATGCATCACTTTCCTCAGCCGACACGGTTATCAGCTGTCTCGCATGTTTTATTTTTTCCATAACCCAAACATAGCGCAGACTTCTGTCATCAATTCGCGATCGGGTACATTCGGGATTCGATTACCTCCAATGTCCAGATCGCCCAACATCACATCCCCGGTTTTCTCGACTTTAGTGTCGTCCGCGTATTTTCTGCTGATTGCACTCGAAACGTATTCAAGATCGGCCTCGAGACCGAACAGTTTGTTACCATTTATGTCAATCGCGGACTCCATCATTTCTCCTGATCGTTTGTTGAGATAGAGGGTGTCCACATGCTCTTTGATATAGGTCAGTAGTAGGAGATGTGGTAAACCGGCCCTATTCGCAGGACCTAGTGCAGCACCTAGGGAGTGACGTCATGTCACGGGACCCGGTGGCGCCATGTTTGGTTATTGTTGCAGCCAGCGTGAGTGGCCATCTTGTGACGTCATCTCCATAGTGATGCGTGATCCTAGTGCGCATGCGCAACGCATGTTGTTAGGGTGATATGTGTTCGGTCGTCCATTTTGTATACTGGAGGCCGCCATCTTGGTTTCTATGGTGGCACGTGGTTGCTATGTGACCCAAAGGCTTACAACAAGACGGGGTATGTTCGGAGGGTGTGTTCCTTTGAACAGTAGTAATTTCCCGAATCGTAGAATTACCCAAAACAACCCGGCAATCCCTCCAAATCACCAAAAACGACTTTATTTACTACGGATTCTTCAGAATCATATTTCGGACCGACATACCGTCAATTTTAATTGGAGCACGTAGTGCTATAGTACCGAGAGGGCCCCCGGTGGTAAGTTCGATTGAACTAGGTTACTTTTTCCTAGAATCCCATTATTATGCCTATTACAGATGCTACTCTAACACTAACAGGCTATCTCGTTCCAACTATCTTCGGTTCCCTCATCCACGTCTTACAATCACCGGTGCTTGATTTCCCATAACCTATATTCAGAGTTATCTCCCCTGTGTATAACAAAACTAGTAGCATTCCTAAAGTCAAGAATCTATCGAGTAGTTACTGATAAGTCATTGCTCGAACGACTCGAGTCCCATCGAGCAAATAAGCCATAGAGTATTTACTCGAATGAGTGACTCGCACATACGACTCTTAGCCTCATTTCGGTATTTGAGGATACCTATGACCTGGTATTGTATTATTTGAGGATACCTATCGAGGATACCTTCTGGAGAATCCCTTTTTGTGTCGCATGAGGCCATGGGGGCTATGAGAAAATTTACAATCCCTCTTAGCCTCATTTCGTTTGAGGCCATGACGGCCATGAAAAAAAATCCCTCAATGAGGTATAATTTACCCTTAGCCTCATTTCGGTACTTAACAACCATATCCCCTGGGACCCCAATTTCAGCACCCCTTTTTGGAAAACGTCTGGCATTCTGCACCCCTTTGTAGTCGTATAAGGCCATTAGGGCTATGAGAAAAGCCCTCAATGAGGTCTAATTTACTATCCCTCTTAGCCTCATTTCGTTTGAGGCCATGAGGGCCATGAAACATCCCTCAGTGAGGTCTAATTTACTGTCCCCCTTAGCCTCATCTAGGTATTTAACAGCCTTATCCCCGAGCACCCCAATTTCAGCACCCCTTTTTGGAAAACGTCTGGCATTCTGCACCCCTTTGTAGTCCTATGAGGCCATGAGGGCTATGAGAAAAGCCCTCAATGAGGTCTAATTTACTATCCCTCTTAGCCTCATTTCGTTTGAGGCCATGAGGGCCATAAAAAATCCCCTCAATGAGGTCTAATGTACTATCCCTCTTAGCCTCATTTCAGTATTTAAGGATACCAATGACCCAGCTCCTATACAGCTCCTATATGGCTCCTATACAGACAGATAGTCTTACCAACGGCTTCCATCTTATCTCCAAAGTTCCAAGTCCACTACTTGTCTATGGTCTATCTGCCCTATCATTAGCTTCTATAGTAGTCTTGTGCCATTGCGGCCTTGTACCATTACTATTGGCTACCATTATTCTGCCCCATGTCTCAACCATTAATATTGACTTATAAAACTCTCAGTCTGGACTATAACCTCGATCAAGGTTACCACATCTCCTACTACTTAGGTCTTAGATTTCGTGAGAGCAGAATCCACGTAGCATTCATTGACTGCGGTCAATTCAAAATCGTCATTGCTGATTTGTGACAGATTGACGGTCTTAATAAATCCGGCGTTCAGATCGGTCTTCTTTCATTTTTCTCATCGCTCAAAGCATCAACGACCTTTTGTTCAGCGACGTCTATGTATTGTTTGGTGGCAGCGTCTCTGGGATGCATTGGTCCTCCTAGATTCGATATCTTGTGAGAATTCGCGTCCACTCCAGAATTCATGATTTTTGGAACGCAGCGTTCTCTCAGAATTTAATTGAAACGTTTGTGCGATTCGTCAGCAATCGTTTCGATTTTTTGTCTAAATAATCCGTCATGTTTTCATCCATGTAATTATCTCTCACTTTCTTCTCGAAATCTGTAACTGTCTGAACTGTTCTTTTCAAGATTCGTATCATTCAAGTATGTAACAGACGTTCTTCCATCGCCTTCAACAGTGATCTTCCCTTCTTTCACAATTTCGTCAGTTCTTCCAAATTTATTGACTGTCATCTTTCTTTTTATTTTCTATCTAACTCATTTTTTTTATTAATTATTTTATATTTTGTATTTATCTTATATATATGTCACATTTGTTTTTTATTTCTCTCAATGTAAATCATTGAGGACGTATTGAAATTGATGTTTCGAGGACCATCTCTTAACTGGTAGAGTGCTAAATTATTGTTGGCCGTCAAATCTTGTACACATGTATTTGCCTTATTACAATATATGGGAGAGTGCCTATGAGCACTCTCCCATAAATTGTAACAAGGCAAACCCCTACAGACTAAATGATGTCACTTGAAAGATAATACAAAGCACATCCACTGAATATGAGCCTTCAAGCTGAAGTACCTGCACTTGAGAATAAAGTCCAAATATGGGCTTCCAGCACTCTACCAGTTAAGAATGTTGAGACACAAGTGTCAACAAAACACTTGATCGCGAGACTGTACACGTTCCGTATTATAATAAATCGATGATTTTAAATAATCCATCAATTCTTCAGGTGGTGAGATTCCATAGCTGTCGAAATAATAATTTCTTCTCGCATTCTTGAACCATGCTACCCAATGAGTGTTATCCCCGTCGAAATCGTCTAAATTGAAGATTCTGTATTCGTCACCATCTCGGGTTTTTCTGTGCCATACATCTCTCGAAATGACACAGCAAAAATGTTTTATTTTCAATGTTTTTACCACATCCAACACATCGATGTTAGGCAGAGGATATGTTCGTACTTTTCCATCTTTTTAACCCTTTACCTAACATGAAAAGCAGACGACACTTGCAAAAATAATTCTTGAATAACTATTTTTTTTCATTTTTTGTCTCAAAAACATAGGTTATGACCCCTCGTTGGAACGAGCTCGACGAGCTCGTTCCAACGAGGGGTCATAACCTATGTTTTTGAGACAAAAAATGAAAAATATAATGAAAATTAATAGGCGATTTTTGAGAATAGCGCTGGCCGGTTTTGGCCGTACGTTAGGTAAAGGGTTAAAATTGTTTAAATTTATTTTGAATTTAATTTTTTTAATGTATTCTTATTGTTATTTTATATTTTTATGTATTCTGTAAATTTTATTTTTCTCCAAAAATGTTTATTTTTAATTCTTTCGTATTAGTTCTGTCTCTTCAACATTTTGAATAATTTTTCTTTCATTATTTCCTTCAACATTTTGTTCATCTCTTCACATCGTCTCTTAAATCTCATGCATCCAAATGATTTTGTTGTCAAGTTTCTTTTCCTTCTTCTCTGTACGCAAAATCCCAAAAGAACACTGGAAATATTTTATTTTTCGTTTCGTCAAAACCAACTGTTCATTTTATTTTTGTTCCATTTTGTTTTTTTTAATTTATGGAGAAAAAATATATTTCTTTTGTTTTTTTTCTTTACTATTAATTATCTTCTAGATTTTCTATGTCTTCATCAGTTTGCAATGTTGTGTATTCATCTTATCCTTTTTGAATTTGAGCAATCGTTGACTTTGTGGAATAATGGCCGTAAGCTGACGTGCTTATTCCATCCGATTGCATGATTCTCTTATCAATGTCAGCCGAAAAACTAATTCTATTGATTATTTCCGTGCAGAGGTCATCCTTGTCGCTTTGAATCATGTTCATCTATCTGTACACTTCTCGATTTTCGAACAAAAATTTTCTATTATCTTCGAAACTGATGTCATTATTCGCAACGTTTCTTTCAACACCTTTACATTTCTTAATAGCCTTCCCATCTAAGTGGTAAGCACACAGTTTCGACTGTAAACCCACTCATTCTGTAACCTGTCTTTCTCCTGGCTTGTCTTTGAATTTTACCACCTCCTTCTCAATTATACCATATGGAATGTTAGATTTGTGTTCGCTGGGATAACTGCTCGTGTCGATCCACACATTGACATTCGGAGATATCTCTCAGTAAAAACTTCGGTCTCTATCTCGTAAGCCAGACTATCCGTTTGACTTTCGAATTGCATTTCTTCTTGATGTGTTCATAGTAAAATCGACACATCATCTGTTTGATGATGTCTGAGATGCACGTTCCTAAATAATATAGTTTGTCAAATGTTTCATGCAAAAGGCTCTTAGATCTTCATCAAAGCTGGTTCGATGTTTATAGTTTGGTTTCATAATTTTTTACCAGCTTGACTCTCCTTCGTAACGAGTCGAATGGTTGTCCCTTTGCTGATGTTTTCCATCGAATTTCCGCGCACAGAATTGTCCATAAGTTTAAAAAATCTTTCTCGAATTGGGTCACGGCCTGCATTCTCAAATTCGTGTTAGGATATATGCACTTCTTCACCCAAGGCTCTTTGTTGAACGATGTGATGTATTTCGACTAACTTCATGCAGAAATCTATGTAAATTTTCGGATTTTCAGAGTAGACTACATATTTACATTTGTTCTTTAACCCTTTACCTAACACGAAAAGCAGACGACACTTGTAAAAACAATTCTTGAATAACTAATTTTTTTCATTTTTTGTCTCAAAAACATAGGTTATGACCCCTCGTTGGAACGAGCTCAACGAGCTCGTTCCAACGAGGGGTGATAACCTATGTTTTTGAGACAAAAAATGAAAAAATAATGAAAATTAATTGGCAATTTTTTATAACAGCGCTGGCCGGTTTTGGCCATTACGTTGGGTAAAGGGTTAAATTAGAAACGAGTTTGTCGACTTTACTTTTAATTGTTCGGATGCTAAAGGATAATTGTTGTGTCGACCGTGTAACGTTTCGGGATATTCTAGATCTACCTCCAGCAGACAGGGATAATGTCTTCAGTTTTCCATCTCTGTGCTATTCTGGACGCATTTTAATTTTTTTGTCGGTAACGATGACTCATGGCCCAACCATATCAATTACAGCATCTTGATATGTTATGTATTTATGCAGTTCTCGTGCGTCGAATCATTCTTCCATGTAACAACTGTTCACTTTCGCGTATCTGTGAGATATCGTCAACACTCTGCCTCTCACACATTTTTTGAACATGAGCAACATGTCCACGTCGGATAAGATAATAATTCCAAGTTGATTTCAGTCACCTCCAACAGAGTGTCCCAAGCCAAGCCAGGGGTTGTGTAATATCAAGCCGGATCAAGATCGCAATGTCTCTAACAGACAAGTCCAAAATTTTCAAACATGTCTGCCAAAAGAAGGACATCAGTAGTAGTGTATGTTCCCCTACAGGTCTATTCTGGGGGACCTCGGTGGGGGACCTCGGAAGTGACTTCATGTCACGTGACGTAGTGGCGCCATGTTTGGTTGTCATGGTAACCCGCGTGAGTTTCCATGTTGTGACGTCATCCCCATAGTGATACGTGGTGTTAGTGCGCATGCGCAGCGCGTTTTGTTAGGGTGATACGTGTTTCCGTCGTCCATTTTGTATACTAGAGGCCGCCATCTTGGTTTCTATGGTAGCACATGATTGCTATGTTACCTAAGGCCTACAATAGGACAGCGGTATGTTTTGGGGGTATGTTCGGTTGAATCGGAGTATTTTCTGGAACGACTTCCCTGGATAATTACCACAAACAACCCGACAATCCCTCCAAATCACCAAAATCTACCCAAAACTACTTTATTTGATACGGATTCCCCAATTTATCGGCTTAGCACGTAGTGCTATAGTACTAAGGGGGTACCGGGGGTGCGTTCGATTGAACAGGAGTAATGTTCTGGCTTAGAATTCTCCCAGAATCCCTTTTTGGATCCCTATCCTATGACGTTTTTCTCATTAAAAGATACGTTCCTTTGGTCATTACACAGAATTCTCTGCTTCTATCTATATATGCAATAGTTTTCGTCTATCTGGCCATGTTCCTTTGTTCTAGAGTATACTCCAGTAGCGTAGAAGAGCCTATTAGTTGGGACAGCTTTGCTTATTATTACTATATTTAGCAATTTCTGGTCTATTCTTGTTAGTTCTGACCCTATACTCTTGTTGTTTCATTTATCTAGATAATAACCAACCAATCAGATTGCTTGATTTCCCATAACCTGTACTTAATCGTATAGAGTTATCCCCCCTGTGTATAATAAAAGCCTATATCCAATGGCCATATTCCATGGAATCCCATTTTTTGCAAAACACCTGTGGCTATGGAATCCCTTTTTGTCGTATGAGGCCATGAGGGATATGTAAAAGCCCTCAATGAGTCCTCATTTATTATCCCTCATAGCCTCATTGAATTTTGAGGTTATGAGGACCATTAAAAATCCCTCAATGAGGTATAATTTACTACGACTCTGATCCTCATTTCAGTCTTTGAGGATACCTATGGCATGGTATTGTATTATTCGAGGATACCTAACGAGGATATCTTTAGGAGAATCCCTTTTTTCTCGTATGAGGCCATGAGGGCTATGTAAAAACCCTCAATGAGTCCTCATTTATTATCCCTCATAGCCTCATTGAATTTTGAGGTTATGAGGACCATTAAAAATCCCTCAATGAGGGATTTTTAATACGACTCTTATCCTCATTTCAGTATTTGAGGATACCTATGGCCTGGTATTGTATTATTTGAGGATACCTATCGAGGATACCTATCGAGGATACCTTTTGGAGAATCCCTTTTTGTCGCATTAGGCTATCTATAAGCCCTCGATGGGTCTAATGTAGTCTTACCAACCGCTTCCATCTTGTCGCCAAAGCTCCAAGGCCATTTCAGGGCTATGGTCTATCTGTCCTATCATTAGCTTCTACAACAGGCTTGTTCCATTGCGGCCTTGTACTAGTACTATTGGCTTCTGTTATTCTGCCCCATATCTCATCCATTACTTCCTAGCTATACCTATCTCAGTCTGGTCTATAACATTGATCAAGGTAGAATCAGATTTCCCCCTGTATACATATAAAGCATTCCGTAATTGAGATTCCTAGCCGAGTCTGTAAAATTTGGATTCCGTGTTTTAACATCGACACCCGAGGGTATGGAAAGGAATTGGTAACACTTAATGACTACAAGACTCTGAACAGATACAACCAACCACTACAAAACAATTAAGTACAGATCCAACAGAACCAAGATCGAAGAAACAAAACAAAGTGATAGGAGGTCAAACTAGTCGGATTGATCGAACTAGTTGGACAGCATGAACAGATCTGATCAAATACAGCCAAGATGGAAGTGAACAAAACAAAGTGAACAAAGTTTAGAACTATAACCCCTAAATATAACCCAATGTTGCCCCCCTTAAATTGAACAAACCTGAATGAACCCTTTGAACTGAACAAAGTTTTCAACTGAATGAACTTTATGTAATTAAAACCCCTTTGAACTGTTTGAATGAACTCTAACCATTATAATTAACACCCTTTGAACTGAATGAAGTATAACCCCTAACTATTTCCCAATGTTAACACCTTTTTAAACTGATTGAATTTTTAAACTTAATGAAAATATAACGAAAGATGATCTGAATTTTTAAACTACAACCCATTAAACTAAATTCTTCCAATAGGGGAGGGGAATACCTTCGAGTGTCGATGTTAAAACACGGAATCCAAATTTTACGGACTCGGCTAGGAATCTCAATTACGGAATACTTTATATGTATACAGGGGAAATCTGATTCAACCGTGATCAATGTTATAGTCCAGACTGAGATAGGTATAGCTAGGAAGTAATGGATGAGATATGGGGCAGAATAACAGAAGCCAATAGTACTAGTACAAGGCCGCAATGGAACAAGCCTGTTGTAGAAGCTAATGATAGGACAGATAGACCATAGCCCTGTAATGGCCTTGGAGCTTTGGCGACAAGATGGAAGCGGTTGGTAAGACTACATTAGACCCATTGAGGGCTTTTACATAGCCTAATGCGACAAAAAGGGATTCTCCAAAAGGTATCCCCGATAGGTATCCTCAATAGGTATCCTCAAATAATACAATACCAGGCCATAGGTATCCTCAAATACTGAAATGAGGATAAGAGTCGTATTAAAAATCCCTCATTGAGGGATTTTTAATGGTCCTCATAACCTCAAAATTCAATAAGGATATGAGGGATAATAAATGAGGACTCATTGAGGGCTTTTACATAGCCCTCATGACCTCATACGACAAAAAAGGGATTCTCCTAAAGGTATCCTCGATAGGTATCCTCGAATAATACAATACCAGGCCATAGGTATCCTCAAATACTGACATGAGGCTAAGAGTCGTAGCAAATTATACCTCATTGAGGAATTTTTAATGGTCCTCATAACCTCAAAATTCAATGAGGCTATGAGGGATAATAAATGAGGACTCATTGAGGGTTTTTACATAGCCCTCATGGCCTCATACGAGAAGAAAGGGATTCTCCTAAAGATATCCTCGTTAGGTATCCTCGAATAATACAATACCAGGCCATAGGTATCCTCAAATACTGAAATGAGGCTAAGAGTCGTAGTAAATTATACCTCACTGAGGGATTTTTAATGGTCCTCATAACCTCAAAAATCAATGAGGCTATGAGGGATAATAAATGAGGACTCATTGAGGGCTTTTACATAGCCCTCATGGCCTCATACGACAAAAAAGGGATTCCATAGCCACAGGTGTTTTGCAAAAAATGGGATTCCATGGGATATGGCCATTGGATATAGACTTTTATTATACACAGGGGAGATAACTCTATACGATTTAGTACAGGTTATGGGAAATCAGGCAATCTGATTGGTTGGTTATTATCTAGATAAATGAAACAACAAGAGTATAGGGTCAGAACTAACAAGAATAGACCAGAAATTGCTAAATATAGTAATAATAAGCAAAGCTGTCCCAACTAATAGGCTCTTCTACGCTACTGGAGTATACTCTAGAACAAAGGAACATGGCCAGATAGACGAAAACTATTGCATATATAGATAGAAGCAGAGAATTCTGGGTAATGACCAAAGGAACGTATCTTTTAATGGGAAAAACGTCATGGGATAGGGATCCAAAAAGGGATTCTGGAAGAATTCTAAGCCAGAACATTACTCCTGTTCAATCGAACGCATCCCCGGTACCCCCTTAGTACTATAGCACTACGTGCTAAGCCGATAAATTGGGGAATCCGTATCAAATAAAGTAGCTTTGGGTAGATTTTGGTGATTTGGAGGGATTGTCGGGTTGTTTGTGGTAATTATCCAGGGAAGTCGTTCCAGAAAATACTCCGATTCAACCGAACATACCTCCAAAACATACCCCTGTCCTATTGTAGGCCTTAGGTAACATAGCAATCACGTGCTACCATAGAAACCAAGATGGCGGCCTCTAGTATACAAAATGGACGTCGGAAACACGTATCACCCTAACAACACGCGTTGCGCATGCGCACTAACACCACGTATCACTATGGGGATGACGTCACAACATGGCCGCTCAAGCGGGTTATCATGACAACCAAACATGGCGCCACTACGTCACGTGACATGACGTCACTTCCGAGGTCCCCCACCGAGGTCCCCCAGAATAGACCTGTAGGGGAACATACACTACTACTGACATCGTTTTTTAGATACAGATCATCATGATAATTTCTCATAGATTTCATGTCAAATATTTTTTATATTTTTTCAGCGTGTTCATAGTCGACATCGGAAATGTCAGAGTCGTATAATTTCAGATATTAATAATCTTTCGAAGATAGCATCCACTCGTCGATTCTATGCAAACCATCCATTAGGATAGACTCCTTTCCTCAATACGTTCTCCAATTGGCCCTCGTCTGGAAAGTATTCTGTCGTCATCTCGAATTTCTTCTTCCCAAATTTCCGACTGGTTTCTCGAGACTGGTCGACATGAATTTAAAACTATCTATGAAACGTATTTCGAATATGATATCAAATGCTGACATTTCTCCATTTATTTCCTTTCTTTGTTTTGTCTATGACTATCCATTTCGCGAACAGAAGGTTTTGTTCCTCGCTCTTTGCGATGCAGTTTACATTATCCTTAGCTGAATTTAACGAGATTTTTCATTAACAGATGACTGTCAGTATTTATTATAATTGCCAACAGTAGAATAACAAAATTCATTTCTGTCATACCCCAAAATTTAGGCCTGAAAGCAATGGGAAGCATTTTCTAGCACAGCTAACATCGGACGTACTCAATTCTAACCCACTTTCAGCCTGTGCTGGTATTTCAGCTAGAGTTAATCCAATGGGGATTTATTTTGGAAAAATAAAAAAGAAAATAAACTCGAAGCGTGCTAGAATAGACAATTTCGAAAAACTTCTTTTTCCACACAAATTTATCGCAGGAATGTGCAAAAGTGTTCAGATCGCTCGCTTCAAGCATGTGAGAATTTTGTTTTCCTATCACCACCTTCTTGCTCAATGTTATTTCAATGAAGATTTTATCGAGAACTGTATAGAAGATGATTTTCCTTCTTTCATTGAAAGAGACGGCAAGTGGGCCAGAAAATACGAAATCGAAAAAAATATTTTCCCATAGAAATTTCCCATAGGAATGTGTGAAGTGCCGCAGTCTTGACAGCCAACATATTTCTAATTTTCCAGTTATGGCCGTATTGCTACATTTTATTCTAGAGGGAAAAATTGAAAAAGTGTAAGAGATGGTGACCATGTAAAGTGCCATGACCGTGGAACCCATGAGATTTTTCGGCTGTGTTTTGCAGTTTTTCATCAATAGATGTGGTCCATTCGACAGAGATCTATCGAGTAAGAGAATATAATACCCCCCCCCCCTCCCACCCCCCATGGCCACAAAGACTGAAAAATGTAATATATTAAAATAGAGAAGAAGAAAAAATAAAAAAAATAAATAAATAAAATAAAATAAAATTTTGAAATAATTTTTTTATATATATATAAGACGAACCTGTGGAGTACAGACTCTGTTTTCGCCTCGAGTGAGGGAGACAATAGCAATTTCTACATAGGTGACAAAAAAAGAGAAATAACCGACGACAATAATCTTATCTTTGAAGATCGAAAAAATGAAGATACTAAAGGATTGTGAAATCTGCTCGTGCTGGCTAAACCTAACAATTACTCTGATAATGATTACAAAATGTACAGCGACCTCCTGATCTGCATGAATATCACGAGAAAAAAGAATGATTCCAGAGAGACGAGACCAATAGTAAGCAAAAGTTCAGAGTGGAAGAACGTGGCAAAATCCAAATGGGATGTGAAAAAAGCATTCGTCAAATCGGTCACCAGACAGGGAATGACAACTGCCATGATCTTCCCTTGCAATCATAATGCCCTGCTGGAGAGAATAGATCTTTTGATGGCGAGTTGAGAAGCCGGAAATGCCGGAGTGAGAAACGAGTTGGAGAGCATATGTTAAGAATTGTTGCGACAGAAGGTGTTGAATAGAGAAACTTATAAATCGATCATGAAAAGAGGGGAAGAGGAGAAATAAAAAATAATAGTAAATGAAATAGGAAGAAACCAAAAACTTAAATTAAATTACAAAAAATTAAATTATTTAAAAAACAAATAAGACGAAAAACAAAAGAAAAATATGTTAGTGGTAAAGAACAAAGATCAGAAAAAAAAAATTTGCAGAGCATTAGAAAATCGTGGAGAAGTGGTGAGAATGAAATTAAGTCGCCAAGGCTTAAGCAATGGATGCGACAAAATCTCTTGAACCAAAATGCAAATTAATAGAATGGCCAAAGCACATCACAATCGAAATGGATTCACTGTGAGACTGCGTGCTGCTCAATTGAAATATAATTTGAAAACTAAAGGTGGTTCCTTAGGATTGTTGGCGGGATTGGCCATCAAGATTTTACCCACCCTCACCAAAACCGTATTCCCAGCTTTGGGTGTAGGAGCTCTGTCGGGATTGGCCAGTTCTGGTGCGCAGAAAATAATTGAAAGTGGATTGTTTCTGATGCGAGGAAGAGTAGTGTGTTAAATCGAAATTGATGATAAAGGATTGCATCTGAAATGCGTGAAAGGTAGCGATGTATTTCAAGTTCGCAGAAATGGTCTCTGTCTGAAGAGAGGAAAGAATTTGATCGTCGGTCGAGGAGTGTTATTGGTTCCGAATTCTCCTTTTAAAAACGTGCCCATTCTCAGTGCGTTAGTATAAGACATTGTTTTGTGAAAGAAGAGGAGAAAAAATAACACAAAATATTATAAAAAAAAACTATGTATTAAATAAGATAGGAAGTAAATAAAATAAAATAAAATAAAATAAAATAAAAATGGAATTAAGAAGTGGCAATGTATGTCCCGACTTATCAGTGATTATATTACCAATGATGACACCCCTTTGTTAAGTAGGGTCAATGAATTTTGCATCAATCAGATTAATAAAATTCAACATTATTTAATGATGGAAAGAGATGGACAACAATCACTTAAAAAGAAGTATGCGCGAATGACAAAATTGGTGGATGGTCTGGATCTGACTCTCATCACCATATCCATACCCATGGGTTTGGATGTTACTGGAGTGAGTTTCTTATCAACTGTGGCTAACGTTCTAGTCATGGTGGTGATTGGGGGCGTTGCATTCACGGCATGGTTCTTAAACACGGTTGGAAAATTACTAAGTAAAACATTATCGTTGAAGGCCAAGAAACACAAACATGTCAAAGTTTTGGTATGTGCAAACATCAATTCCATAAGCAAAAGGATATCCACTTTTCTGAGAGACGGAAGGATTTCCGATGTGGAATATCGTTACATTCTCTTGGAAAGGGATACATTCGAGGCACTGAAAGAAGGTATGAGAAAAAAATCTCGTAAGATTCTCAAATAGGAGATGAAACATAATCAGAAAAGAAGCCAAGGAATCTTTTAATAAACTCTTGAGAAAAAATAACGATCCAGTGACAGATTTAAAATAAACAAAAATATGATGACATTATATATATAAGAAAGTAATAAAACAATTAAATAAATAAAAATTAACAAAACAAAATATGTTGCATATACAGATACAGATAACTTGCGAAAAGTACAGACTGAAAATAATAGACAGATGCTTCGCGGCACATGTAAAGTGTGCAGTTTGACTAAAACTAAATTCGTCAAAAGAGGTGGAGGAATGGTCCTCAGACTCATTAATAATCTTCCCTTCGAAATGCATCTGCCACTCCATCAACATACAGGACCGGGTACGAAATTGAACAAGAGATTGAATCAAGATCTGTCTCCAAAATCATGGGACAAACCAATCAACAGAGTGAATGGAGATGCCAACAGTCACGATGTCTGGTGTGCAAAGCTCTCCAACAAAAAGACTCTAAACAATGTGTACGACAAGAACATGTTGACAGATTTGAAAAACATAGTCAATGATCAATCCCACGATGAGAGTGAACTTCGAACATTCTGTAATCAGCAAACTCATCAGTATGAAGCGTTGATTCGGAATGGGAAATAAAAAAAAACAATTCACCGATGCATTAGTAAACGAACTGTACAAGTCCACAGAGCACAGATTTCAGAACAGAAGAGTATTTGTCGCACAGTTGGATGAGGCGTGAGCTGCCGATCTGGTGGACATACAATCACTGTCTTGACACAACAAAGGTGTAAATATCTATTGATGGTCATAGACGTGTTTTCGATATACGGATAGGTGAAATTGAAAAATAAATTGGGAACGAGTGTGGCTGAAGCTTTGAAAAATATCTTCACCACTTCTTCACGAAAACATGCAAAATTTTGAGTGGACAAAGGTCGAGAGTTATGTTCCTATTCGTCGACTTGTCAACATCCATTACACAGAAAAAGAGAAGGTGAGCGTGGTCGAACGATGGAATAGAAGGAGAAAATACTCAGATATTTCATGGCTAACTCGACTAAGCAATACAAGAGAATGCCTGTGGAAGCTAGCAATCCTCAAAAAGAAAAGGAAGTCTACACACATCTCTATCCATTAACGGTGGTTGTGGCGACAAAACGACCGAAATTTGCCGTGGGTGATCGAGTGAGAATTTACAAGAGGAACAAACATTTTGAAAAAAGGTTATACACCTAGATGAACAGAAGAAATATTTGCCGTGGTTCGATCCCATCACTTATGAGAAAGAAGCATTAGACGGTGAAGAAATCATGGGAATTTTTATGAACAACAATTGCAAAAGACAGCATTTTAAAAACATAAAAACCAAGGAGGGGAACAGTTATTTTGTCACATATATATAAGTAAGAAATAAAATAAATAGAAATAAAATAAAATAAAAATAATTAAAAAAACCCAGAATGAAATAAAAAAGGAACATATTAGACATAACTGAAGGTATAATAAGAGATGAAAGTATTCAAGAGAATGAAGTGCATGAATATTTACCCATGGCATGAACTAGCCTCAATAATGAAGGAGAGATAAGACTCAATATCGAAAAGCAAGATCTTTCTCCATCCGAGTGAAAGTTATCTCCAGATGGAGGGACGATTGAGGAAAAAGGATGGTAGCAATTACACCGATGATGACTTCACCATATTAGTTCATAACGACACAATGCATCTTTTCAACAGTATATTGTACAAACTCTCGGGTCAAGAGATAGAAACCATGTTTCATCCCTGTCAGGCAACTACGATGTTAGGACTTTTGAAATATGCAGACGACTTTTCTAAATCTGAAAGACTCAATCAGCTGTGGATGAAAGACACTAGCTATGATGCGACTGCCGACAATGTGTGTGTAGGCACGAGATTTAAATATGTTGTCCAAGCGTCTTTGCCTAGAGGAATGTTCTCGTTTAGGATTCCTCTGAAACACATTTTGAATTCTCCAAAGATTATGACAAACTCGTCTATGGATTATAACACAACTAGTTTGTAAAAAAGATGATGATAACATCATGAGAGCTGCCACAACAGATGTGGGCTAATTACATTTGAGCAAAGTGTCATGGTTCATGCCACATGTACTACCGAACAATGAGGAAAAATGAAACTCTTCAAGATTGTCGAATCAAAAAACAGATTACCTGTTGGATTCAGAATGAGACAGTGTTCCACCGTCGACTCAATTCTATTGGAGATTGTCTGCAAAATTTTCTTCTGAAAACCCGCATTTAATCATAGTATGATTTCAGACGAACAGGATCAGACCTGAAGAAAAGTATCCATCTCTATTCGATCATTGCAACTTGAGAAACATGCAGGTGATTCTCAATTCCATGAGATATCCGGCCATAGACTACAATGCCTAGTTCGAGTAGAACGACTTTTCTAGTCTGTACGGTGATACCACAGACTTCAGATCGAACTATCACCATGTGGACGCAAAGATAAGCAGTCTGCACGTAACACACACTGAATACAAGATGCTCTATCCCCATTCATGTTTGACGTTAGTAAACAGAGCGAGAAACTTGAGAACACTGTTGTGGGCATCATCATCAAGATGCAGCTTCACAGGAATGTACCTGAATGCTGAAGCTTTCGCATTTGTCATATCCAACAGAGTTGACGTTTCAATTGGATGGAAGTAAAATGGCTGCCTTTCAATAAAAAATATAAAACAACTTCAAAAAACTGAAAATAACGTCAAAAAACCTAAAATAACATAAAAAATTTACAAATGTAAAATAAAATTTAACATAATATAAGGAAGTTTGAGAACTCTCTTATTTTATTTCCTTCCAGTACTTCACATCCTCGATTCAATTAAAAGTTCATTCCATAATTTTTATATATTAAAATTATCGCATTCAATCAACACAGATATTATATAAGAAGAATCTTCAAGATTAGTCGTTTTTGTCTTGAAATTAATTCTATCTCCCTCTTCAAATCTCAAAGGTGTTTCGAATTTGCTCGTATGAGCATATTGATTCACCACCTTCTCGACTTTATATCAATATTTTTCTATGCCAATTACCACCACGCTGACAATGGCTCTATTCTTGAAGTTGGTAGAAGTCAGTCTCTTTTGAAGGAAGTGTCTTCCTATCAGCATTGGATATCCAATCTGACTGTGTAGCATAAGATTCTAAGGCAATCCTTTCTTCTACTAACACGGCTATCAACTGTTTCGTGTATTTTATTTTCTGCATAACCCAAACCATAGTGCAGGCATCCGTCATCAACTCGGGATTGGGTACATTCGTGAGTCGATTATCTCCCATGTCCAGATCGCCTTCCATCACATAACTGTTTTTTTTCTTTAATGTCCACATATTTTCTGCTGACTGCACTCGAATCGTATTCTGGATTGTACTCAAGACTGAATAGTTTGTTATCGATCATGTTGATACCCGACTCCATCGTTCCTCTCAATCATTTGTTGAGATAGAGATCGTTCACATGGTCTTTGAGATAGGTTTGAGATTTGGTGATAGCAGAATCCACTTAGCATTTATTTGGGGCCCTGCGAGTCAGATATTTTAGTTCAAGTTGATTCTCAATTCGATTCTATTTAAAACTGGCAAGTCATGTCATTTTTGAGTCAATTCTTATAAAACCGACAGCCCGATTTATTCTCAACAGAGAAGGATGTAACATTCTTTAATCATGTAAATTGTGTAAGAAACAACCATTTAGAACCCCGTTATGACTTATGTATAATGCCAACTTTACTAAAGTCATGATGAGGCATCAGTAAATCGTGTTGGTATCACTTAACAGTATTACAAAGAGGGTTTTGTAACATATTTTCCTATTTCTTTCATGGCCAAACTGGATTATGGCATCGTTTAAAGAAAGAACTCACAATGAAAACTCTGTCGTCTATCGGACCGAACTGACTCGAGAAAATGGACATCCGCAAATTGGAGAGGACTCGAGCAGATTTTGCATTCCGACTCGAGATTTTACTCGACATTCGAGTAATTGCAGGGCCCCACATTTATTGACTGTTGTCGATTCGGTATCTTCTTCGCCGATTTGTGTCAGAATGACGATCTTTTTAATCCGGCATTCAGATCGGTTTTCATTTCATTTTTCTCATTCTAAGTATCGACAATCTTTTGTTCCACGACGTCTACATATTGATTGGTGGCAGCATCTCTGGGATGCACTGGTTCTCCTAGATTCGATTTCTTGTGAGCATTTGAATCCACTCCTGAATTCATGATTTTTAGAACATAGCATTCTCTCAGAAGTTGAGTGAAACGTTTGTGTGATTCGTCAGTAAAATGTTTCATACTTGCATCACACGAATCCACAGGATTTGCCACATTCACCAATCGTTTAGATTTTACATCTAGATCATCGGACATGTTCTTATCTAGGTAATTATCTCTAATACGCTGCCCAAAATCTGCAACTGCCTGATCTGCATACATTTTAGTCGTGGCGTCACTGAGGTCAATTAGTTCTGTAATGGTATAAAGGTCCTTTCAATGTTCGTATCTCCTCACGAAAGGATTGTTCAGGTATGTAACAGACACTCTGCCATCACATACAATGGCGATCTTTCTTTTCTAATAATTTCATCACCAGTTCTTCAAAATTTATGAACTGTCATTTTCTTTAATTTTATATGTAATTTATTTTTATTTTATTATTTTTTTTATTTCCTATTATTTAAATGAAGTGTTTTCTCTCTTACAATGTAAATCATTGAGGATGTCTTGAAAATGATGTTTTTTATTTTGAATTTTCATTTTGTATTAAAAAAACTCCTATAGTTCTGCATTTTTAATCATTTTTTCGTTCATAATGTCCTTCAACATTTTGTTCATCTCTTCACATCGTCTCATGCAATCCAAATAATTTTGTTGCCAAGTTCATTTTCACACTTCTCTGTACACAAAATCCCAAATGAACATTGGAAACATTTTATTTTTTTTTCATTAAAACTAACTGTACATTTTATGGTTTGTTTGATTTTGATTTATTTTTTTATGAATTTATTGATTTAATATGTTTTTTTCCTTTTGCTATTGATTATCTTCCAGATTTTTTTCTATGTCGTTATCAATTTCCACTGTCATGTATTTGTCTAATCCATCTTGATTTTGAGGAATCATCTACTTTGTGGAATAATGACCGTGAGCAAACATGTTTATTCCATATGATTGCTCAATTCTCTTAACATTGTCAAAGCGATTTTATTCATTATTTCTGTGCAGAGATTATGCTTGTCACTTTGAATCGTGTCCGTCGATTTGTCCATTTCTCGATTTTCAAACAGACATTTTTTTACTCTTCGAAAGTGATGTCATTATTTGCGACACTTCTTTTGACACCTTTACATTTCTTAATTGCCTTCCTATGTAAGTGGTAAGCATATATTTTTGACATTAAACCGACGAATTCCGTCACCTGTCTTCCTGCCGCCTCATCCTTGAATTTTCCCACCACCTTTTTATTCACAACCAAAGGAATATTAGGTTTATGATCACTGGGATAAGGGGGCACAGTGGCATTGTGGGAACCAGTTCTCATCAGAGTGATCGATTCCGACTCCTGCATTGTATCCTTTACCCTGATTGTCTACATGGCAGGCATGATGACGCCATGTACAAAGACGTACTGCACATCGATGGTGCACATGTCTTCAACCAATCTAACCCTGCTTGTGCTGCTGTGTGGAGTTACGATGGTAGGGAGATGGCAGCTGCTTGTTGTTGCTAGGTGGTTCTCTCCAGGTACTCCGGCTTCCTCCACCCATAAAACTGTCATGGTCATGATTAGCCATTGGGCATAAGTATGTGACCTTAAACACCAATAAATAAATAAATAAATAAATCACTGGGATAATTGCTTGTGTCACCATGCATCAACATCTGGAGATGTATCTCGGTAAAAACCTCTGGTCTCTATTTCATAAGCCAGATTTCAGATTTTCGCAGTAGACAATGTATTTACTTTTGTCATTTAAATTTGGAACGAATTTATCTTTATTCATTTTCGTTTGTTCAGGTGAAAAAAGATAATCGTTGTATGGATCAGGTAAAGTTTTGGGATACTCTAGATCCACCACCAGAAGACAGGATTACTGTCTCCAATTTTCCATCTCGTGATTCTCGACCCATTTGAAATTTCCTGTCAGTAATGGAAGACTCATGGTCCAACTGTATAAATTATTAGCATCTAGATATGTTTTTCATTTACTCTGTTCTCGAGCATCGAATCCTTCTTCTATGTAGCAATTGTTCGCTTTCACATATCCATACCTGTTTCGAGCATGAGCAACATGTCAATGTCAAATAATAATTCCAAGTGGAGTTCAGTCGTCTTCAACAGTGTGTCCGAGCTCAAGCCGGGAGCAGTGTAATACCAAGCCAGATCCAGACCGTAATGTCTCCAACTGACGTCTCGAAAGTTTTCAAACACATCTGCCAAGAGAAGGATGTTGGTTTTCAGTCACAGATCATTTGAATTTTTCATGGATTTCATGTCGAATATTTCCCACACGTTTTGGGCGTGTTCATAGTTGACGTCAGAAATGTCAGCATCTTATATTTTTTAATAAAAATGTTATTTAGAAGGTTGCTTCGACTCGTCGAATCTATGGAAACCATCCATGTAATCATAGGGATAGATTGTTTTCCTCAATACGATCTCCAATTGGCACTTATTTTTAAAGCGTTCAGTCGTAATCTAGAATTTCTCCTCTCCTAAGTTACCAACTGATTTTTTGAGACTGGTCGACAGGAATTGAAAACTATCTCTGAGATGTATTTCTCTCTTGACTTATGACATTTCTCCATCTATTATTTTTTCTTCTTTTTGTCTATGACTATCCATTTCATTAAAGAAATGTATTGTTCCTCGCTCTTCACAATGCAGTTTATATTTCCTTCCCTTATACTACTTAGATTCTTCATGAACAGATCACTGTCATAACCCAACAGATTGTGAAATATCATGAGAAAGAACTTATCATCTCGATATTTTAAATTGCAATTACTGTGCACAGCACTTCGAAATTTACCCGCACAGTGATTGTGATCTCTTACTTTCTTGTATTTGGATGCCAAAGTTTCAGCGAACAGTTGTCTTATTACTTGTCTACAGTCCTGACATTTGATGGCTCTCTTATTCTTTCATTTGCTAATTTATGATGATCATCTTCACAGGAGTTTTAAATTGCTTGTATATGTTTTTGATTTGCAATTTCAAGTATTCCGCAAATTTTCGAGACACGTCGTCATTGTCTGACTGTTTCATATAGGTGTGCGGACCCGAAGGATATCGATCATTGAAAGAACATTTTATGTAAAAACAATAACCAGGCAGATTCATTACTATAGGATATAAGGCACATGTGACAGCCCATTTGAAGCATTGAATGTCTTCTTTATTTTCCATGTTGATAACAGCCTTTTTTATTTATTATGAAATAAAGCAATTTTATATATGAAGACGTTCACAATGGATCGTACTTGTCGATATGAATTTCTAGATTCAAAGCTTCACAAAATCTCCAATTGCTACCTTCGTTTTGATAATTCACCATAGATTAAATTATTTTTTCTTTCATTTTGTCAAAGATATCAGACATAGAAGAGCCCTTGGTCACGTTTTTTTGCTAGTTTGAAAATAAGCATTTTTTCCATTACATCATCCATGTTCAGATCGATCTTCTCCATCCAACACATTAATTCCATTTTCGTTTTAATACCATTGTCTTGCATTCCATGCAATAAATCCAACACATTAGGTTTTATCTCGTTCAAGAAGTTTTTAGGATGAAAGTTTTTTTTATATCTTTGACATCAAATGTTTTGAAAAATCCCTTGATGGCTGATCTCATTCTATTGATGTTGGCAAAAAGTGTTTGCCCATGACTTTTTCTTTACCTAGTATTTCTCCTATGTCACCATCATTTTTTTTCCGCATTCAGTCATCGCTGCTTTTATGTTTGGTAATTGTTTTTTTCTTCTCTTTTTCATTTCCACCAATTGAATCAAAATGTTTTGTTTTTGTTTCCTCTTTCCATCCAATGTTGTCTAGTTTCTCATCTCATCACTTCCTGATTCTTCTCCAAGCATTGATTTTATCAACTCATTTTTATGTTGCGACCATACACCTTTCAAACCCAAACAATGCACTTTAGATCTTAATTCTGGCACCGTTTACTCACTAGTCACAGCCTTCATCTGTGGTTTGGTTCTATAACTCGACGAATTTGTGATGCTGAGATTCCTAACATAACTTCTCATTTGAGCTAAATTGGCCGCTTCTGATCAAATGACATTTTTTTTAATTATTAGAAATTGTATTAAATGCTAAAAATTAGATTTTATACGTTATTTTTTTATTTCCTATATATTGTATAATAAAATCACTAAAATCCAGTTTTTTCGACTTAAGTATTTTATCACAATTTTCGAGCTTATTTTCTCAAGAAATCTGTAGAAAATTATGTTTTCCACTAATTTATAACAAAAAAAAAAAGAAATATTTGTTTTTAAAATCAGTGATTGTTTTTTTTAATTTTTTTTTATAGCAAATAAAATAAAATTAAAAATAAGTTTTTAAAATTAATAAAAATCTAATTTTTTATATTATATGTATATATATAGGAAATAGAAAAAATATAAACTGAGAACTTATCCTTAGAGGAAATATGCAGCTTTGTTCGAATTGTCATAACCCAAAATGTTGAGGGCAATTGTGGGATTTCGATTTTTGAAATGATCGATGTTACATAGCTGAGCTGGAAATTCATACAAGATCAATCTAAATTCTTAGAAGTCTCTACTTACATCGATACTCTCCGTGGAAGCTTTTCGATGGTGTATAAGGCGGATGTAATGGCCAATTTGATGCACTGACTGTCTTCTTTATTTTCCACATTGATCAAGCTTTTTTATTTTCTATGAAATAAGGTGATTTTATGCACGAAGATGTTTGCAACGGCTCGTACTTGTCGATGTGAATTTCAAGATTCAATACTTCAGTGAATCTCCAATTGTTACCTTCGTTTTGATACTGCGCCAAAGATTGTATTATTTTTTCTTTCATGTTATGAAAGATATCAGACACTGAACAACCTTCAGTTGTAGTTTTGAGTTTGAAAATAAGCCGTTTCTCCCCAACTTTGCCCATGTTTGGATCAGACACTTCAATACTATTTTGTTTTTGATACCAATGTCTTGCATCCGATGAAATAAGTCCAACATACTAGGTTTTATCTCATTCAAGAAATGTATGGGATAAAACTTTTTCATACCCTGAACATCAAATGTTTTGAAAAATCCCTTGATGGTTTGCTCTCATTCCACGGGAGTAGGCAACAATTGTTTGTGTATGACTTTAGCTCGGAATTCTTTTTTGCCACCATTGTCACTATTTTTTCATTATTTTTTTACTTCAGCCATCAGTGCTTTTATGATAGTGTTATGTTATCTTCTTTTTTCTCTTTCTGCAGTTGCAAACTAAATCGAATTGTTTTTTTTTGTTTTCTCCCCGTCTGTCCACTCATTTGATTCACATTTTCCCCCTTCGAGTTAACAAACAGTCTATAAACTAAAATCTCTTCAACGATCATGCACCTTTCAAACCCAGCTCACATGCTATAGACTTTAATTTGGGTATTTTTTTCTGACCAATCTCGGTTCATATGACTTCAACAAATTTGGTGTTTGGTTCTGTAACTCGATGATTTCGCGATGCCGAGATTCTTCATGTAACTTTTCTATTGAGCTAGACTGTGCGTTTCTAATAAAAATGACAAATACTTTTTTATAAACTTCAAAATATGTGTTATAATCTTTCAAAATTTTTATTTCTTTTATATATATAAAAAATAATATAAATTTTCAAGTTGTTATATAAATTTTCAATATTTTTTTCCTTTACAAATCTTTTAAATTTTATTAGAAATTTCATTTATTTTAAACTTTCACAATTGATTTGCAAACTTTCAAAAATGATTTGCAAACATTCTTTTTTTCTACTTTCTTCCAATCGAATTGGAAGATGATGAGGTGATAAACTTTCAGAATAAATACGAAAATTATAACATGTGATTAAACCTCTCTGAACATCAAACGGAGTCGGAAAGATTTGGAAAAGACTTGGAAAAATTGTGATTGGAAATCCAGAAAGAAGAAGAGAAAGATTTCGAGGATATAGACTATATTCTGATCTACTACAAAGACAAGGCATTTCCCAAAATCAATAAGCATGTTGCAGATTGACTCGGAAAAGAAGCTCTGCACAATGTGGAAAAACTAACGAAAATAGACATGGTCATCGAAAAAATAAAGAGGGAGATTGACAGCTCGAATGCTAATAAAATATAAAATTTGTGAAAAAAATGTGAAAAACAACAGAAGAAAAAATAAATATTTCTTAAATAAATGTTTATAATATATCAATATTCTTATTTTTTTGTTTTCCTGTTTAATAATTATTTTGAGTTGGATATTCTCCATCCAGTAATAAATGCAAAATACTTCCTTGATCGTAATTCATGAGATTTCTCAGCCTTTTCCGAAACTGCTCAATTCCGAAATTCAAAAGCTGTGGTTGCCCTCGTCATTTGATAATTGTCTTCCACCACTCTATCACCTCTTCCTCGTGGGGCTTCTTCAACACAGATACAAAACACAGGACTATGGTATCTTTGTGTTGTGCCTCGATAAACCCTTCTGACATACTACCCGGACATCTCTCGCTCATCGCTCAAGGAATGTTTTAATCTCTGAGTTGGGCACATGCCCTGTAGAAGACATTTCTCATGCAGAAGATCTCTCCTCATATTTTCAACTTTCTCCTTGGGATCTTTAGTCTTTAAAAATGACATGGTATTGAAAATTTAAATTTTTTTAAAACATTTTATTTTAAATTCTATTTTATTTTTTTCCTTCTTTTTAATAATATATGGAAAAAAACAAGCCATAATATACGTATTCCTCCATTGAAGACACAACCATGATCGATTTTGTTGGTGGGAGGAGGGGGGAAATTTCCACTCTCTCTTCCTTGAGATCACAACCAAGCCATAAAAACACTCTAAAACACCGGCGAAAAATTATATGTTTTTTGCAATTTTGACAATTGGTAATCTTTCACATACGAGAGATCACAACCAAATTGGTGAAAGTCATCGCTGGAATACCAGATAATGTCGACCAAAAATTACACGTTTCGGCATTTGGCTCGTGATTTGTAATCTCACTTCCTAGAATTCTCAGTGAAATCAATGAAATTGACTGAGGGAACACCTAAAAAGCCGAGTGAAAAAAACATGGTTTAGTTTTCTCATCTGCTGAAGATTTTTCATCTCGGGTTGATGGTATCTTCTCTGTCGTCACTGTCATCTTGTGAGAATAGATACAATGAATTCTCAGACTGGGCCAGAACTGGTTGATCTTGAGATTTTCTGAGAATTTATTTTTGCTCAATCTCAGAGATTCGATGGACCAGAGGGAATAAATATTCGACGATTCGATCTTCGACTAGAAATGGTCGCATATCGTCTCATGGTATACTGGCCCATTTAGCGAGAAGTCTAAAGCTGGCCATTATCGGACATGGGATGATTGCTAGGGAAAATAGGCTCGAAAATTGCGAGAAATTACCCAAGTAAAAAAACGAGCTTTTGCTAGGCTAGAAGACTTAATTTACCTCTACTTCTGTGATTTAATTGCCACAGTCCTTCATACAACCAGCATATCTCATTGATTAAAAATGATCACTGCGATGTGCTGTGGAGTTGACCGATATTGTATGAGGATATGATTGTAAATAGTTGATCGCCGTCATGTTTATGGGGTTACACATCACATCACAGTTTTTTATTATAACAATGCTCTGTGAACTGGTCACAGTTGAACGTGTTCTGCATACTTAAATTCTTCTAATTTAGACAAATCACTTTGAACTTTCCTTTTGATTCACGCATTACTTTTTTAATTCATTTCTGACAGTCAGATGCAAGCGAAAAAATAGCAAGTTAAAGTTTCTGTGGAGAGATTCTAATAGACTTGAAGAATAATTTGAATATATGAGTGGTGACTGTGATTGGACAGATTAGAATATGAATGAGAAATCTGGAGAATAAATGATTTCTAACAGATTAGAAGCTATATTGTTCCAGTTGTAACCCTGTTACAATAGCATTCACAGCCCTGAGAAAAGTGTTTCAAAACATTTGAAAATCCTATTTAAATTACTGGAAATATACACATATATATTTTATCCTGTACTTTCTGGCGTTTTTGTGAAAAACAAAGCTTCGAAAGAGAAAAGAAGGTTATCGTGCGTTTTTTTCGTGGTAGGCAAAACGGTTTTCTTCGTTAAATGGCATCTCAAGACTTGTTGTGCAATATTCAATAACATCTAGTTCTATGTATGGCGCGCCAAGGCCTTCAGGTCCAGTCCGGATAAATTTTTCTGCCTCCAGTGAAACCTTTAGGTGTGTTTCTATTACTATGTTTTACCGTTAGAAAATACGACCCAATAATGGAGATAAACTCTTCAAAATACAGTATATCCATAATAAAACTGGATAAAAAGGACGCAAATTATACATTTCAAACTCAGCTGAGTTTATATTAACCCAAACCTATTGGATTGAGTGAATAGGAATCCAATTGGGTTCATATTCACTTAACCCAGCCAATTTGGGTTGATTATTAACCCATTTGATTTTAGAGTGTGCTGCAAAACACTGTCCGTAGCTGACCTGATATTGTACTCTGGAATTTTTTCCACCTTGATAGAACTTCAAGAAATTTGCTAGCTGTCTTGCACAAATTCTGTTCTAGGGGTGTGTCACGTCCGTACTCCTACAAGTGAGACAGATCTGAAAAAGAGATAGATATTTGTGTTAACAATAATTTTTCAAAGTCATCCATAGGAAATTCTACCTGTACAATTATTCTCATGGCATTATATGTGTGGTGACTCATTCGTTAGGAGTATATTCGTTGTGTGCTTGGACAAGACATGTAATCTCAGATGCCCAAATGGACGCACGATGTGTTAAGGCATACTACACGTCGATGGTGCACACGCATTCAACTGATGCTAACGTTACCTACAATTGAAACTAGAAGTCCTGTCACAACTAGCGCAGAACATACTTGTTTGTTAATGCGCTTCTAACTGCAGAAAAAATGAAGTCATTAGAAATAACCAAGAGTGTTTGCACTGAGCAATACAGAATATATTGCGCTATTAGCGAGCTAGGCAGTGGAATCACGAACTGTACCGATCAAACAGAAAGAAAATATTGAGACCACAGTATGTGGAGGGAGAGTGGATTACTGTGGGATAGATATTCCACAGAGTAATTATTTAAAACTTCTGAGAACGAAACAAAAGAAGCACTTGAAAACTTTCAACACATGTGACGAAAGTTTGCAAGTGTTTCTTGTGCTGTTATGAACAATTATAAATATGCTTCGAGTAATAAATGTATGGCGCTGCCATTAAGTACCGGGTGGTAATCCGCTCACTTCATTATGTATATGCAGTAAAATTTTAATATCTATTTACACCGTTACATGTACATGTATCCCAGTAGAGGTTAGGAATGATGTTAATGATCTCTATTTCCTCGTACACAATTGTAGAGATTTTGGCACTCTGTTTCCTCACAGGAATTGGGTTACGCTAATGGTGCAGTTTGACCGGGACAATAGTGCCCTTACTCTGCTAGCCATTACTTCAAAATAGTACACAATACAGTCACAAAACATCTAGATTCACGTGTAGGAAGGGTTAATTAGTTGGAGAGCATGAGAGTTAGTCGCCACATTTATAATAATGGCCGGGTCACAACATAAGTCGGAAGTCAAGTTTTGCCAATCGTTTTTACATCTGTTGCCTACTTTAAATAACTTGCATATGTATATCATTAAGACGTTTACCCGATTTGAAAGGGTGCTTCAAAGGGAGTTCTGTTGCTACACGTAGATATGTTTGACATAAACTGTTTTCCTCTTTACAAGTTTACTCTGTTCTATTCTCTGGACTTATTCGGTAAGTACATAATTATTATATCTACACTTTCAGTCTACAAGTTGGTAAAATCAATAGAATAAGCATAACTGACCATCATTCACTGCATTTGATATCTCTGAATGCCAAAAATGCAGATAACAATGTACTACACAACTCCGTCATTACGCAGATAAGGGTGTTTGAATATAAATATGAGAACCATAGCATTGGATTAATACTGAACGAAGATCAAGTCAACTTATATTCAAATTTGGAAAATTCATTTCGCCAGCTTTTGAAGAAAGAAGAGAAAAAGTTAAGGAGTTTACTCTGATATATGGCAAAAGCAAGATATTTCCGAATATCGACAAAGGTGTAGATCGACCACAAAGAAGAAACAAGTAAAAATGTGGAACGGTTAACGAAAGTAGACATAGTCATTGAGAATCTACATAAAAATGTAGAGGGGGAAGTGACAGGTCGCATAGAAATAAAAGATATGACTTTGTAAAAAAACATAAAAAAAAACAAAAATTGTAAAAGAAATTTTGAAATCCTTATTTCCATTTCGTAAATAAATGTTTATAATGTCGATTTTTAATTCTTTTTTAAATTTTTTATTTATTTAATTTTTTTCTTCATATTTTATATTTTTTTCTTCATCTTCTCACGAATTGGATACAATATCATTACAGTCTCTCCTCT
The DNA here is from genome assembly GCA_031216915.1 of Pictodentalium vernedei. Taxonomy (NCBI): domain Eukaryota; kingdom Metazoa; phylum Mollusca; class Scaphopoda; order Dentaliida; family Dentaliidae; genus Pictodentalium; species Pictodentalium vernedei. The sequence continues at coordinate 776,015,285 of CM062296.1, read as the reverse complement.
TTCCTTAACAAATAAAAGTCTGTTGCGATGATAGGTGTCATCACACTCATTCATGCAAACCTTTCAACAGAGAGGGATGTAACATTCTTTCATCATGTAAATCACGTAAGAAATAATATATAATGCTGACTTTACTAAAGCCATGATGAGGCATCAGTAAATCTTATTGGTATCATTTAACAGTATTACGAATAAAGTTTTGTAACATATTTTCCTATTTCTTTCATGGCCAAACTGGATTAGGGCATATTTTAAAGAAAGAACTCACAATGAAAACTCTATCGTTTATCGGGACTGAATCGACTCGAGAAAAAGGACATCAGCGAATCGGAGAGAAGTTGAGTATGACCTCAACAAATTTGGGGTTTGGTTCTGCAACTCGACAATTTCGCGATGCCGAGATTCTTCATGTAACTTTTCTATTGAGCTAGACTGTGTGTTTCTAATAAAAATGACAAATATTTTTTTATGAACTTCAAAATATGTGTTATAAACTTTCAAAATTTTTATTTCTTTTATATATATAAAAAATAATATAAATTTTCAAATTGTAAGATAAATTTTCAATATTTTTTTCCTTTAGAAATCTTTTAAATTTTATTGGAAATTTCATTTATTTTAAACTTTCACAATTGATTTGCAATTTTTATATCTTTTATATTTCATTTTATATATATACATACAAAAAATAATATAAATTTTCAAACTGTTATATAAATTTTCAATATTTTCTCTTTACAAATGTTTTAAATTTTATTAGAAATTTCATTTTTTTTAAACTTTCAAATTGATTTGTAAACTTTCAAAAATGATTTGCAAACTTTCTTTTTTTCTACTTTCTTGCAATCGAATTGGAAGATGTTGAAGTGATAAACTTTGAGAATAATATATATGAAAATTATAACATACGATTAAAACTCTCTGAAGATCAAACTGAGTTGTTTTAGAGTTGGAAAAATTGTGATTAGAAATCCTGAAAGAAGAAGAGAAAGATTTCGAGGATATAGACTATATTCTGATCTACTACAAAGACAAGACATTTCCCAAAATCGATAAGCATGTTGTAGATTGACTCGGAAAAGAAGCTCTGGAAAATCTGAAAAAGCAAACGAAAATAGACATGGTCATCGAGCAGTTACACAAAAATAAAGAGGGGAGAGTGATAGCTCGCCTGCTAATAAAATGTATAATTTGTGAAAACAAGAGAAGAAAAAATAAATATTTCGTAAATAAATGTTTATAATATATCAATATTCTTATTTTTTTGCTTTCCTGTTTAATAATAATTTTGAGTTGGAAATTCTCCATTCAGTAATAAATGCAAAATACTTCCTCGATCGTAATTCGTGAGATTTATCGGCCTTTTCCGAAACTGCCCAATTCCGAAACTCAAAAGCTGCGGTTGCTCTCGTCACTTAATAATAGTCTTCCACCACTCTATCACCTCTTCCTCGTGGAGCTTCTTCAATACAGATGCAAAACCCAGGACTATGGCGTCTTTGCGTTGCGCCTCGATAAACCCTTCTGACATATAACCCGGACATCTCTCGCTCATTGCTCAAGGAATGTTTTAATCACCGAGTTGGGCACACGCCCCGTAGAAGACATTTCTCGCGCAGAAGATCTCTCTTCATATTTTCCACTTTCTCCTTAGGATCTTTAGTCTTTAAAAATGACATGTTTTTCAAAATTTAAATTTGTTTAAAACTTTTTTTATTTTAAATTTTATTTTATTTTTTTCCTTCTATTTAATAATATATAGAAAAACCAACACATAATATACGTATTCCTCCATCAAAGACAGAACCACGACCGATTTAGTTGGAGGGAGGAGGGGAAATGTTCGCTTTCTCATCCTTGAGATCGCTATCGAGCCATCAATACACACGAAAACACCGACGGAAAATTATATGTTTTTTGCAATTTTGACGATTGGCAATCTTTCACATAGGAGAGATCACAACCAAATCGGCCAAAGTCGTCGCTGGAATACCAGATAATGTCGACGAACAATTACACGTTTTGACATCTGGCTCGTGATTTGTAATCTCACTTCCTAGAGTTCTCGGCGAAATCGATGAAATTAACTGAGGGAACACATAAAAAGCCGAGTAAAAAAAAACATGGTTTGGTTTTCTCATCTACTTAAGATTTTTCATCTCGGGTTTACGGTTTCCTCACTGTCGTCACTGTCATCTTGTGAAAATAAATGCAATGAATTCTCGAACTGGGCCAGAACCGGTTGATCTTGAGATTTTCTGACATTTTATTTTTGCTCGATCTTGGAGATTCGATCGACCAGAAGGAATAAAAGCCCGCAGTATCTATTTCGGCGCTTCCTTTTTTGACTCGAAAAGGTCGCGTATCGTCTCATGGTATACTGGCCCATTTTGCGAGAAGTCTAAAGCTGGCCATTATCGGACATAGGATGATTGCTCGAGAAAATTGCGAGAAATTACCTAAGTAAAAAAACGAGCTTTTGCTGGGCTAGAAGGCTTAAATTTCCTCTACATTCTGTGATTTAATTTCCACAGTCCTTCATACAACTAGCATATCTCATTGATTAAAAATGATCACTGCGATGTGCTGTGGAGTGGACTGATATTGTATGAGGATATGATTGTAAATAGTTGATCGCCGTTATGTTTATGGGGTTACACATCACATCACAGGTTTTTTTTTATAACAATGCTCTGTGAACTGGTCACAGTTGAACGCATTCTGCATACTTAAATTCACCCAATTTAGACAAATCACTCTGAACTTCCTTTTTGATTCGCGAGAGATTTTAATAGACTTGAAGATTAATTTCAATATCTGAGTGACGACTGTGATTGGACAGATTAGAGTATGAATGAGAAATCTGGAGAATCAATGATCTCTAACAGATTAGAAGTTATATTGTTCCAGTTGAAACCCTGTCACATAGCATTCGCGGTCCCGAAAAAAGCATTTCAAAACTTTTGGAAATCCTATTTGAATTACAATTAATAATTGAGATATACGAAAATATATTGTATCGGGTACTATCTGGCATTTTGTGAAAAACAAAGCTTCGAAACAGAAAATAAGGTTATCATGTGTTTTTTTCGTGGTAGGCGAAACGGTGTTAGTCGTGCTTCGTTGAATGGCATTTCGAGACTTGTTGTGCAATCTTCAATACATCTAGTTCTATGTATGGCGCGCCGAGGCTCTCAGGGCCAGTCCGGATAGGTTTTACTGCCCCCAATGAAAGCATTAGGTGCGTTTCTATTACTATGTTTTTACGGTTGGAAAATACGACTCAATAAGAGAGACAAACGCTTCATAATACAGTATATCCATAACAAAACTTATACATTCAAAACTCAACTGGGTTTATATTAACCCAAATCAATTGGATTAAGTGAATAGGAACCAAATTGGGTTCATATTCACCTAACCCAGCTAATACGGGTTGATTATTAACCCATTTGATTTTAGAGTGTAGTGCAAAACACTGTCCGTAACTGACCTGATATCGTACTCTGGAAATATTTCCACCTTGACAGAACTTCAAGACATTTGCTAGCTGTCTTGCACAAATTCTGTGCTAGGGGTCTGTCACGTCCGTACTCCTAAAAGTGAGACAGATCTAAAAAAAAGAGATAGATACTTGTGTTATCACAATTTTTCACAGTCATCTGTAGGAAATTCTACCTGTACAATTATTCTCATGGCATTATATGTGCGATGACTCATTCCTTTGAAGTATATTCGCTGTGTGCTTGGACAAGACACGTAATCTCAGATGCCCAAATGGACGCACGATGTGTTAAGGCGTACTACACGTCGGTTGTGCACCCGCATTCAACCGATGCTAACGTTACCTACAATTGAAAGTAGAAGTCCTGTCACAACTAGCACAGAACATTCTCGTTTGTTAATGCACTCCTAACTGCAGAAAAAATGAAGTTGTTAGAAATAAACAAGAGCGTTTGCACTGAGCAATACATAATATATTGCGCTATTAGCGAGTTAGGCAGTGAAATCACGAAGTGTACCGATCAAACAGAAAGAAAATATTGAGACCACAGTATGTGGAGGGAGAGAGGGTTACTGTGGGATAGATATTTCACAGAGTAATTATTTAAAACTTCTGAGGACGAAACAAAAGAAGCACTTGCAAACTTTCAACACATGTGACGAAAGTTTGCAAGTGTTTCTTGTGCTGTTATGAACTATTATAAATACGTTTCGAGTAATAAATATATGGCGCTGCCATTAAGTACCGGGTGGTAAACCGCTCACTTCACTATGTATATGCAATCGAATTTTACTATCTATTTAGGCCATTACATGTACATGTATCCCAGGAGAGGTTAGGAATGATGTTAATTATCTCTATTTCCTCGTACACAATTGTAGAGGGTTTGGCACTCTGTTCCTCTACAGGAATTGGGTTACGCTAATGGTGCAGTTTGACAGGGACAAAAGCGCCATTACTTCAAAATAGTACATAATACAGTCACAAAAACATCTAGATTCACGTGTAGGAAGGGTTAATTAGTTGGAGAGCATGAGAGTTAGTCGCCACATTTATAATAATGTCAAGGTCACAACATAAGTCTGAAGTCAAGTTTAGCCAATCGTTTTTACATCTGTTGCCTACTTTAAATAACTTGCATATGTATATCATTAAGACGTTTACCCGATTTGAAAGGATGCTTCAAAGTGAGTTTCGTTCTACACGTAGATATGTTTGACATAAACTGTTTTCCTCTTTACAAGTTTACTCTGTTCTATTCACAGGACTTATTCGGTAGTTACATAATTATTATATCTACAGCTTTGGTCTACAAGTTGAGAAAAGCAATAGAATAAGCGTATCTGACCATCATTCATTGCATTTGATATCTCTGAATGCCAAAAATGCAGATAACAATGTACTACACACCTCCGTCGTTACACAGCTAAGGGCGTTTGAATATAAATATGAGAACCATATCATGGGATTAATATTGAACGAAGATCAAGTCGACTTATATTCAAATTTGGAAAATTCATTTCGCCAGCTTCTGAAGAAAGAAGAAAAAAGTTAAGGAGTTTACTCTGATATACGGCAAAAACAAGATATTTCCGAACATCGACAAAGGTGTAGATCGACTCAAAGAAGAAACAAGTAAAAATGTGGAAGAGTTAACGAAAGCAGACATCGTCATTGAGCTTCTACACAGAAATGTAGAGGGGGGAAGTGACAGCTCACATAGAAATAAAAGATATGACTTTGTAAAAAGCATGAAAAAAAAAAAGATGTAAAAGAAATTTTGAAATCCTTATTTCCATTTCATAAATAAATGTTTATAATATCGATTTTTAATTCTTTTTTAAATTTTATTTTATGTATTTTTTTCATCCCCTCACGAATTGGATACAATATCATTACAGTCTCTCCTCTTTCCTTAACAAATAAAAGTCTGTTGCGATGATAAGTATCATCACACTCATTCGTGCAAACCTATCCAGGTGAAATATCGGTAAAATATTTTTCCATTGTCTTAGGAAGATGTTTTGTGTTCTCTCTTTATAATATTCCATCATGATATTGCGCTATTCATCATAGTCTAAACAATATTATTATTTGGAAAATTAAACTCTTAACGGTTACAAACATTGACAGCGAACAGCAATATAAAATACAAAAAAGTAATATAGAAGGTCAACACAATAAAAGAGCAGGATTCGACAGCAAGCTTTAAGCTTGTTGAAAGTCGTCTCCTGCATAGTGGCAAATTTACACAGTTCCTCTACAAGACTCAGGTGGGATCCAATATAATTTCACATTAAGAGTAGGAAGAGAAAAATGAAACAACAGTTAAGACAGAGTGGCGAATATATACAGTTACGTATGTGGATGGGTGATTGCAATGTCGACTCAAAGTGGAGACCAATGGTTTGTATCTAGGGTCTGCAGTGCAGACATGTCACACATCAGTGTTCTTTTGTGCGTCCCATTCTAAGGCGATGCGAAGTTCGGCAAGGGGAATCACAATGATAAAATCCGTACAGCCCTATGCCCAAACACCGCATTGACCGGTATACCACCCAGTCCTGCAACTACAACCAGCCGATTACTGATTAGGAGAGCGGTGTTGAAGTTTGGTGTGAACGCTAGTTCCGCTGAACGGCCGCCCCGCTCGGCGAACACCAAACTTGAAAACTGATTTCGCGACAACAATTGCCGAGAGTCTCGGCAACTATCATCACGAATTGACACAACCAATTAATAGCGTGTCAGAAGATATTTACGTGGACAGACCACCAGGCGTTTCACGGCGGATGTTTGTGTAGCGCGGACAGTGTAGGAAGTAATGCTCTATTGTCTCTATTTCACCGAAAATACAAAGCTGAGTCACTGAGATGTGATTGTTAAACAAATGTTGACTAAGATTGCTGCATCCAAACCTAAGTCTACAGTACATTATTTGACCTTGCTGTTTTCCGGTTAGGAGAGAGGTCAAATGGGATGGGGGCGGCCTTTGGTTACTAGTAAGATGATTTTGTAACGCTACGGGTTATTGTATCTGCTGGATATCAATTGGAAGTTCATTCGAAAGTCTGACTGTTGAATAAAGGAATGCCGTCTGACGTAACACGGCCAGATATGGTGGTAGGTTTATGTATACAGCGTTTCTTGTGTTATAATTCGATAGTCTACATACTGGCCGGGGGAGCAGCTTACAAGGATAGGCTGGTATAAGCTTATAAAACATCTATGAAGTAGTGTAGGTTTATGTTTGTTATGTCGAGGTTCAAGGGATTCTCGTCCACATTCAATTTCGAGCTGTCTTCGCGAGGCATTTTTTGTGGCCCTTGCAACTAATCTTGCAGACTCCAATTGGATGTTTTCGAGCCTTCTGCTTTCTTCAGCCGTACAGTTCCCCCACACGCAGCCATATTCCAAGAGGAAGGAAAATAGATTGTTTGAAGTGTTTTCCAATCTCAGATGTATTTGTATATCTTCAAAATATTTACGCGTCTCCAAGCGTTATCTGTTATATTATTAATATGATCATTCCAGTTTCCACGATTATTAAAAGTAAGACCTAGGTGTTTATGTGAAGTGACTTCCTAGATCGGTTGTTTAACCATTCTCAGTATCGGTTGGAGTGGGAGATTATTAGTCCCCAACGGGAACCGTAAGGGGACTATAGGATTACACTCCGTCCGTCCGTCCGTCCGTCCGTCCGTCCGTCCGTCCGTCTGTCTGTCTGTCTGTCTGTCTGTCTGTCTGTCTGTCTGTCTGTCTGTCTGTCTGTCTGTCTGTTTTTTATGTTACCACCTCTCCCTCCAACATGCTTTAAGCTACACCTTTCATATTTGGTACATGGATAAATGGTTCTGAGGGGATGATGCACGCACAAATTTTTTTTTTTAAAATCCAAGATGGCGGAATGGCGGCCATTTTTGTTGTGTTTTTAAAGCTTTTTTCTCTATTTTCATGTTACCACCCCTCCCACGAACATGGTTCAAGCTACACTTTGCATATTCGGCACATGGATAGAGGGTTGGGAGGGGGTGATGCACTTTCAATATTTTTTTTTCAATATCCAAGATGGCGGCATGGCGGCCATTTTTGTTGTGTTTTTAAGCTTTTTTCTCTATTTTATGTTACCACCCCTCACTCCAACATGGTTCAAGCTACACTTTTTATATCTGGCACATGGATAGAGGGTTGTAATGGGATGTTGCACGTTCAATATTTTTTTTCCAAAATTCGTCCGTCCGTCTGTCCGTCCGTCCGTCCGTCCGTCAGTCTGTCTGTCTGTTTTTTTATGTTACCACCTCTCCCTCCAACATGCTTTAAGCTACACCTTTCATATGTGGTACATGGATAAATGGTTCTGAGGGGATGATGCACGCACAAATGTTTTTTTTTTAAATCTAAGATGGCGGAATGGCGGCCATTTTTGGTGTGTTTTTTAAAGCTTTTTTTCTCTATTTTCATGTTACCACCCCTCCCACCAACATGGTTCAAGCTACACTTTGCATATTTGGCACATGGATAGAGGGTTGGGAGGGGATGACGCACTTTCAATATTTTTTTTTCAATATCCAAGATGGCGGCATGGCGGCCATTTTTGTTGTGTTTTTAAAGCTTTTTTCTCTATTTTATGTTACCACCCCTCACTCCAACATGGTTCAAGCTACACTTTTTTATATCTGGCACATGGATAGAGGGTTGTAATGGGATGTTGCACGTTCAATATTTTTTTCCAAAATTCGTCCATCCGTCTGTACGTCCGTTCGTCTGTCTGTCTGTCTGTCTGTCTGTCTGTCTGTCTGTCTGTCTGTCTGTTTTTTATGTTACCACCTCTCCCTCCAACATGCTCTAAGCTACACCTTTCATATTTGGTACATGGATTAATGGTTCTGAGGGGATGATGCACGCTCAAATTTTGTTTTTCAAAACCCAAGATGGCGGAATGGTGGCCATTTTTGTTGTGTTTTTTAAGCTTTTTTTCTCTATTTTCATGTTACCACCCCTCCCACCAACATGGTTCAAGCTACACTTTGCATATTTGGCACATGGTTAGTGGGTTGGGAGGGGATGATGCACATTCAATATTTTTTTTTTCAAAATCCAAGATGGCGCATGGCGGCCATTTTTGTTGTGTTTTTTTTAAGCTTTTTTCTCTATTTTATGTTACCACCCCTCACTCCAAACATGGTTCAAGCTACACTTTTTATATCTGGCACATGGATAGAGGTTTGTAATGGGATGTTGCACGTTCAATATTTTATTTCCAAAATTCAAACTGGCGCCATGGCAACTATTTCTGTTGTGATTTTTAAGCCTTTTTCTCTATTTTATGTTACCACTGCTCCCTCCAACATGGTTCAAGCTGTACTTTTCATATATTGTACATGGATAAAGGGGTTGTGAGGGGATTATGCATGCTCAATATTTTTTTCAAAATCTAACATCTGTCTGTCTGTCAGTCTGTCTGTCTGTCTGTTTTTATGTTACCACCTCTCCCTCTAATATGCTTCAAGCTACACCTTTCATATTTGGTACATGGATAAATGGTTCTGAGGGGATGATGCACAGTCAATATTTATTTTTCAAAATCCAAGATGGCAGAATGGCGGCCATTTTTGTTGTGTTTTTTAAGCTCTTTTCTCTATTTTATGTTACCACCCCTCCCTCCAACATGGTTCAAGCTACGCCTTTCATATATGGTACATGGATAAAGGGTTGTAAGGGGATTATGCACGCTCAATATTTTTTTTCAAAATCCAAGATGCTTATATACTCTAGTGTCTTCTGTGACAAAAACATCTTATGTCACAAAAGCGCCGTAGGGGACTAATACCACCTCGGTGGTCAAACACTTGTTTTTTCTTGTGATTGTCATGGTTACTGTTTGGATGGATTAAATGTCACAATCCATTGATTGGGCCACCTTTCTATTTTCGCTAAGCCAGTAGACATTATTTGTGCCGAGTGGATTGGGTTCTCCACTACAATAGATAATGGTGCGTCACCATCAAATAGTCATGTATCAGAGTAAATATCATCGAAAATATCGTTGATATATACTAAAAACAGTAACGGTCCTAGAATAGAACCCAGGGGAACACCAGTTTCAATATGTTGCGAACCGGAGGCGTGCGAACCTTTTGCTACCTTTGTTCTCTTTCTTTGAAATATGATTTGAACCAATCTAGGAAAGAGCATCTTATGCCAATTTTCTCTAGTTTATATATTAAACCTTCATACCAGACCTTATCAAAAGTCTTACTCAGAGAAATACAAAATATAATTCGTATCTCTTTCTGGCTGTCCAGAGTGAATATCAGTTAGTTGGTAAGCGGTGCAGGCAATAGGAGTAAACCCTGATTGAAACGTAGACAAAAGATTGTTTGACTTGAGAAATTCAAAGACTTTAATAAAGACACATTTTTTAAAACCATTCTCAGTGACTTAGCTAAGAACAGAGATTGAACGATAAGTAGTTACATCAGATTCGCCTTTGCTCTTGAATACTGGCGAAACATCTGCCAGTTTCCAGTCTTTATGGCAGTAGGAATGGTGAAAGTATTCATTCAATAGTATTGTTAAAGGGCCAGTTAGACCTTGTTTACAATCTTTCAGGATATTTGGACTGATACCGTCGTTACCAACTGCTTTGTTGCATTTGAGAGGGCTCAATGTTGTTTTGACATCATCCCCAGTAAGATTGATTGCATCTAAAGTCGGCCTCGTGGGATTTAAAGGACATGGTGGTTGGTTACGCTGACTGTAATCTATATTTTTGCCAGTGAGATAAAGTGATCATTAAATGCTTCAGCCTTTTGCGCTTCAGATAGTAAAGCATCACCATTTTTCTGGATGACTGGAATAGTATATTTTGAATTATGCTTTATAAGTGCACTGGAGGTTTTCCACCATACATTCGAGTTTGTTAGGGGGTTAGCTACCGTATTTTGAGCTTTGGTAATATAATTCTCCTCAGCTTTCCAAACAACAGAGATTGTTTCATTACTTTTTTCCAGTATGCAGCCCAACAATTGGGTGTATTTTGGTGTTTTGACTTTTCATTGAGACGACGACGTTATCTTATGGGTAAGCGCACCTCATTGTGCATCCACTTCCGTTCACTTGGGCGGGATGTGAATACTCGATTGACTATATATTTAGTAACCAGAGATTGTAAAATATTTACTAGTTTGTCACATCTCTCTTCAATAGATGTATTATGGATAAATACTTGCCAGTCAACAGCGGTCATCTCTCCCATTATACCTGTATGGTTTGCGTGGGGACGTGGCTAGAGGTTTCCGATTGGAGTGGTGTAGGGTAGTGGATTTCCAACAAGTGAAATGGACCGGGATGGGGGACGGATAGATTTCCCTCCCGGCCCCTCCCCCAGTTGGAAATTCACTACCGAGAAAAATTTTGAAAATGAAGCCATGAAAGGGTGTATAACATTGATTCTAGCAACTAAAATGTCAACACATTTATGAGAGAATTATCAGGTTGTTATTAGTATTTGGTATTATTCTGGGAATGGAATGTGTGCTAAACAAATGCTCAAGCTGAGAATTTTGAGCAATTCACAATGTCCTAACATTAAATCAGATCTTATGTGGGAATGATCAATTTTCGATGTTTCATCATTTTGTAACTGTGAATGATGGAATTAACTGAGGATAACGATTTTATATTATGCGATTTTCTTCAAGTGAATTTCGAGGATTTCTTTTATTACGATAAGTAAACGTACTATAGAAATCTCGTACCGATTGACATCATGCATACTTATGAAGCTCGATATTGACTACACTGTAGTTGTAAATAGTAACAGATGGAATTTTTGCCGATTTGAAACCGAGTTGGCATTTTAGGAAGTAAAGGAGACATCCGCATCACGAAAGAAGCACTACAAGCCAGACAGATGGAATTTTCAACTACTCATGACTTGCTCTCCAAATTGCCAACTATAAGAAATTTTGGCCAGGATTGGGGAGGGGGTGAGACCCCCCCCCCCCACCCCCCTGTCGCCACATCTCTGGGTTTGCTTTAGTAAAGTCCCCAATCTGACGAGTGTGCTTATTTGTAATGTTTGTTTCTTTTTGGTGAGATATATCAGTTTTTATGATCATGTTCACCGCTAGCTTACACGATCAGCGAATAGGGTTTAGGCAGTCTCACTTTGTGTATCGGAACTGTTTCAATACAGAGGAATAGGTCTAGGAGAGAAGACTAATTTTCGGTTATATACGTAGGTAATACTATTTGCTGCTCTACGGACCATGACCTGGATATTTTTTATATATATTTACGATTGTAAGAGAGTTGGTCTTCATTAAAATCACCCCGTTCCTACTATATTTTCAAGGTTAATGGCAGTTGCCCTGTCAAAAACTGAAATAAACTAAATGAGTACTAATTGACCAGTTTATTGAAAAATGGCACGGAGATGTTCCATCATTTTACTCACATATTATACATTATCCTGCAGTTGGAAAGTATTTGACAAACCTACCACATTATCTGTCAAAATATCTTTTGAAAATTAGTACTGCAAATCACAGACTACCTAATGAAATAAGCAAATGGAATAAATTTAAAGAAAATAATAGTATGGTATTTTGTGCAATATGCTCGAACGTTGGTGACGAGTATCACTTTATTATTGAGTGTTATCCTATCAGAGATTTACAAGAAAAATACCTCCCTAAATACTGTTGGGAATAACCATAACATATTATGTTCTATGGTTAACTAACATATGATAATAGGAACCCCATAGCGGGGGCGAAGCCCACGTTGGGGGTCCACACGCCTCACCAGATAAATGTGTTCCAGAACAGAATTCTCTTTTGCGTTAAAACATTGTTGTGGATTGGACTGTAAATGTCGGAGAAAAAATCACGTACTTCCGGTTTACAGTTATTGCCTATTCAATTGCAATTGGTTTACCCTCCCCCGGGATTTTTTTGGGCCGATATCAACACTATGACAGCTACGTACTGTAGTATTTGAATACAACTTTTCAACTATTCACATGGTTCAGAATTCATTGGATTTTATGTATTATCCCTTTACCCAACGTAACGGCCAAAACCGCCCAGCGCTATTCTCAAAATTCGCCAATTAATTTTCATTATTTTTTTCATTTTTTGTCTCAAAAACATAGGTTATGACCCCCTCATTGGAACGAGCTCATCGAGCTCGTTCCAATGAGGGGTCATAACCTATGTTTTTGAGACAAAAAATGAAAAAAATTAGTTATTCAAGAATTTTTTTTTCAAGTGTCGTCTGCTTTTCATGTTAGGTAAAGGGTTAAATTCGTCTACATATACAAAAACATCAAAACCTGAGATGTATTCATAAATACATGCTGAGTACTTTTTCAATAGCTCATAAATATGGAGTTATGAACTACGACATGACAATATGCTTTCATAATTCATATATATATATGTCCTTTGACTAAAGTATTACATGAACAAAAATAACTTTAAATACTGATATTATAATGACATTTGTAAACTAGACGGATTGATTCTGTGTAATTACGGTCGGGCTTTTCCTTCCCATTGAAACCCTTGCCCTCTCCGAGACAGACCATTAAGATTTGTTGAAACAATTTCGGCCATGAGATGAAGTGAATTGAAACAACATGACTATTTTCACATGATTTTGGTTGATAATAACATTTCACGTTTACAGTTTACAAGCAGTGGCGTAGTCGGAGGTGGGTAACCCCCCCCCCCCCCCCGAAAGGGACACTTTCCACTGAACAGCATCTTGTCCGACTGAAAGTTTGTCATCCTTTTCTGTGACTTCTCTCAGTTATTATAAACAACTCAAGAACACCGAACTGTCGTGTAATACACCACTGCAAAGTTGATTCATTCCCAGTGGCGGCGCTACGGGGGGGGGGGGGGGGGGGGGGCATGGGGGCATTTGCCCCCCCCCCCCCCAACAAAGGCTTTGTCCTCCCAGTTGCCCCCCCCCCTCCAACCATCTCGCGTGCTGCATTTCCATCCACCCTCACACACAAACACATTCAGTCACGCTCTCTCTCACACACTCACACCCCTCTCTTTTTTTATTCCCAATAATTTCCCATACACACTTAGCCCAAAGCCTCAGGCTAGCTGATGAACACATCCAGGCAGTAGAGATTTAAAGACTCGGATGCAGATACTTATAAGTTATATTTAAGTTATGAGCCAACAAAGGCATGTCTATCCATATCCCTTGTCTAAAAAAATTCATGGATTTCGCATTATGACAGACGGGCATTGTGAGTCTCTCTCTCTCTCTCTCTCTCGCGCACAGACCCACCAGACGCGGATCCAGGATTTTTTGAAAGGAGGACCGCTAATTACCATTACATTTAGTCGAAACTTGGACCCAAAGTCCGTAATATAATTTTTTGGTTTGGTACGTCCACAGGAACAAAAGTTTGGACTACCTCATAACAAAGCAATGATATGATCCTTTACGTATTTGTCCCCCTTCATGGGAGTCTGCCCCCCTAGTTGCCCCCCCCCCCCCCAAAAAAAAAAATTTCTGGCGCCGCCACTGTTCATTCCCCTTTTTGCTGACGCCGGGAACTGCTGGATACGTTGGATGAATCAAATTTGATGGGATATAATGGTGATGAGTGCTATCGTTTTCGAAAAGCGAGATGGCGTACTCTGTTTATATTTATATGCCATTATGGGAGCACGTCAGCGTCGATTCAGAAATGCTCTCAGATATCATTTCTCTTTCGATCTCACAGCTTGTGCCGACTACCTGTGCCACATAATAACAAGGCTACTCATAGTCACAAAATCTGAAATCTACATACTGCGATTTGTTCTAATACAAGTATCGGGGATTTACTCAAGTAAACAGCAGTGGAAAACACATCGTGTTGCGGTCGGTCGGAATTCACTTCTTGTGAGTGTGAACAGGATCTCTAGCCGTATGTAATTTACTAATAGCATCGTTATTGAACGGACAAGAAGCTGCGAATTTGAAATAAGTTGACCTTTAACAAAACCATAATGCTCGTTTAGAAAACAATACCGGTACAATACGGCCGTCGTAGACTGGCCTCTTTTTACAAAGCAGACAAAAAATGTCCCTAATGGTCAAAGTACTGGGCTATGTCACGCTTCTACATCCTCCCGTTAGTTATGCTCCAACCTACACACCCAAATATTACCCAAAATATGGGATTCCAACACCGATTTAGTTAAAGTTAGATAAGGGCATCGCATTACAATTTCAAACTAAAATCATAACCGTTGACAATTATAGATTGTTCTAAATTTGACTTTGGTTAGGACAAATATATATTGAGCGTCATTATTGCTATCGACTTGCGATTTTTCAAAATAAACAGTGGTACGATTTCACAACAGTCAACAGAAAAGTGGTAATCTTCTTCATCAAAATAAATGATGGTATTTCGAAAATTGTGATCTTGTTTTATTAGAAACGGTCGATTTATGCCAAACATTGATGAGTTATTTTAAAAAAGGCTTTATTCCAAAACTGGTTGCAACAGCTGTTTTCTAATACCATTTGTGTGGGAAGTGAGCGCAATTGCCATATCGAATGACATCCAAAGCACGGCAGGTTCTCCTGGTTAATCATAGCAAACACAGGCAATGTTTCTGCCAATGGACCTCCGGGTTATCCGGAGGTCCATTGGCTAAAACATTGCTTGTGCACAGGCCATATGTACAGAATTTGATAGCCATACTATGGTCATGACGCGTAGATTAACGCGCAGATCGACGTGCAATTTGTGCGCATTTCATGGCAGGACTTCTATTTTTAACTGTAGTTTTAAATAATTCTTATTTCGAATACAGGAAATCTGAAACAAATTTGGGTCAAAATCTTGTGTCGTACATATGTTCCATTCACGTGTTAAACAATATGTCTCAAATATAAAGCCAGGGATAGACGAAGGAATGAACTTGGCGATGTTTTCGTCTATTTTTCAGGATACAAACAGTTTGGTTGTCTGTGGCTGTTAACTTAACGTTAACTCCCAAATGGAGCGATTGTGTGAATGTTTTCTGACGTTCGACTATCATAACAGAGCGGTATATTTTATCAGAAGAAAATGAATTAAGGGTACACTATCGAATGACAGAATGCGTAGTGAAATCATAAATATCATAGTTTATAATTATCCGTATATTCTCAACTTCCGGTGATTATTTTATCGTGGTCAATAAAGCTTTGCCAATTAGTGAATCGATTGAAAGATGATACAGATCTGTTCGGAATAACAGCAAAACACGTGGACAGTATAGCTATTATCTACAGTAGTAAAGTAGGAGGGCCCCGCGATTCCATGAATTTGAGACCTGGTCTGGAATTTTACAAATTTGTAAATCATCCTCATGCAATATGTTATATTTCAAACATGAGCACATTTTTAAATTTTAAAATAATTTACTTGAAAAAAGTATTAACCGACATGGGAGAAACCTAGTGTTCAACCGATTACCAAAAATGGCCGGTGACCGATTACAGGTTATTTGACCGATTCCGATACCGATCACGATTATAATAGCGTGCACTACTAGACAAATCGAGGCTCGAAAGAACTACATTAAAATTGAACTTTTTTTCACAGTATTAAACCCCGTTTACTCCGGTCCAGTAAAATTACCAGCCACGCACACTTGGACGGTAAATGTAGCTCTGACAGCCACGTTTACCACCCAAGTGCGCACAACTGGTAAATTTTACTGCGACCCGAGTCACTGGAATGCAGCCTTCACTTTTCCAGTATGACTTGACGATTATCGCAGGTTTGCTCAGTTGTTAGCTTCACGTGTCGTTTAACTTGTATATCCCGTAAAGGGGCGTCTAGTGAGATTACGAATACACATTGTGGTGTGCTTTTGCACCTTTACTGAATGGTATTTATTATTATTTATTAGGGTTTAACGACACATTAACAGCCGGGATCATATCATGTCGGTGACAGTTTTACGGGTGGAGGAAGCCGGAGTACCCAGAGAGAGACACCGAGCAACGACGAGCAGCTGTCAGCTGTCATCGTAACTCTGAACTCTGCACCGCGGCACAGACAGGGTTAGATTGGTTGAAGACATGCGCACCATCGAAGTGCAGTTCGCCTTAGTACACAGCGTCATCGTGTCCCCATGTAGGCAATCAGGGTTAAGTTACTGAATGGTATCATTGACATCATTTTATATTAACAATTGATCAATTGTAGAAGATAATAAGATGAAGTTAATGAAGCATCACACACAAATGCTTGACAACAATCTGTTGAACCGATGTTCCATGGGCCGTTTCTGTTGTCATCCGATTGCCCACAATCAGCCGATTGTAGTGTCCGATTCCGATCATCGGTTTAACACTAGATAAACCTCCAGTGTAAGGTGTTAATAAACTTCAAATTGCGGTCGAACAAAGTAAACCTCTCGTTCTTAGATCAATACAACAAAGAATGGACAATTTAACGAAATACATGTTTTGAAGCGAGCTGTATCGCTAAGTACAGTTTGACGACAGGTAGGGGTAGGGGTTCTGGATTACGGCATGGCATCCTTGAATATAGACACAGTGTCTTGATTTGAACGTATATGTCAATCACGCTTCTGAAGTTCGTAGATGGCAAAAACGAAAGCTTCTGAGCAGTTGTTTCAGAGAAGAGTTTATCCACAGTGTTGACGATCGGACTCCACGGCAAACCTTTCTGCCAGACAGGGACTTGGTATAAGCAAACTTATAATTCTGTCTAGCAAGAAAGGTACGTCAAATATTGATACTTTTGTGGCGGTGGTTTGGGAAAGAAAGATCGCTGAATGTTTTCCCATCACTCAGCGCTAAAACGTGTCTCAATCTGGTGGTGTGTGTGTGGTGGGGTGAAATGACAAAATTGAACAGCCATTCGTACAATGATTTAATACATCGAATGTGAAGGCATTTCGAGCAGTGGTATGGTTGGGGATTGCTGAAAATTGTTTTTATTCAATGCGCACGGTTTGATATCGGACCCATAACACATGTAGATATGCCCCTAGATATGCCCCGGTGAGTTGATTTGAACAAATGTGAAATACATCGTTACAAACGATATCATATACCACAAATAGAAGAATTTGTTGAAATGACTATATGAAATATTGAACCTTTCAGAGCAGTAGTTTGGGTAAAAAGACAAGTTTTTGAAGGGTTTCCATGAACTTGTTAAATATACCCCCGGGTAGTGGCGTTATCCGCAAATGTTTCACGAAGGGGGTTTGTTTGAGAGATTTATAGGACGGGGGTGGGGGGGGGGGGGTTGCAGGTGAAGGGAGTCTTTTACCTAAAAAAACTGAACTGAGCTTGAGGGTGTGAATGTGTGAGTGAGAGCTTGACTGGGTGTGTATTGGGAGAATTTAAATAATGTTTTCTCCAGATCCTCTGTAACAAAATATCTTGGGTTAAGGTTTGTATTCAACTGTGGTGAGCATTCATAATGATAAATATCAGCAAAATTCAGTCAATTCAATGCCTGGATTGAGAAACATTTCTAGCGTTCATTCAATGGAAACGAATGTGTATCATTTTTTGACATTCATGGATGGAATATTTCAGTTGGTCGTAAAAGCGAAACGTTGAAATGAATGTTTTTTCGACTAACTGAAGTACTCCAGTCATTAGAATCTAAACATAGTTGATGCACTCGGGGCCGGGGAGATGAACTTTGGGCCCCCAGGCTTAATTCTGTGATGAGCCCCCTTTCAAAATTGTCGGAATACTGATGGACATGCCAAAGGCATCTGGTGTGAGTGTCGAAGGTACGATCGATGACAGGAGGGTTGGGGTGAGGTCTGACGACATGAGAGTTTTTAGCAGATGGTTTCAAATTTCCAAGTTCATCAGTGAGTATCCAGTGATCTAGAGTTATAGCATTTGACGGCTCAAATGTTGATATGATAACTTTATTACGTCAAGTTGATTTAACTGGTAGCGTGCTGAATTATGTTTGTCCATAAAATTGTGTACACATGTCTTTGCCTTGTTACAATTTACTGGAGAGTGCCTGTAGGCACTCTCCAATAAATTGTAAACCAAGGCAACCCTTCCAGACTAAATAATATCACTTCCAATATAAATACATAGCACATCCACTGAATATGAGCCTTCAAGTTGTGGTATATGCATTTCAAAATAAAACCCAAATATGGGCTTCCAGCACTCTACAAGTTAATAAAGTTATTACTTCAAGAATCAGGCAGTCTAAAATCAAAACCCCTGGTCAAATGCAGAGCTCCATTCACGACACAGCCTCCTTCTTAAGTCAAAACCTTGGGGAAATCTAGTCCAAACATGGACTGAAAGCCCGTATTTTAATTTTGTGGTTTGGTACTTGAAAGGACGTACCAAACCAAAAAATGGAATACAGTCTTTCGTACCATGTTTAGAATAGGAGGCCAATTCAATAATCCTGGACTCTTGGGCCAAACCCCCTCTCCCAACGTTTCGGGCCCAAAGTTTCACGGCCCTGTATTTTTTTTATTTTAGGGCCACGCCAAAATAGCGTCGAATGTCTTATGGTATTAGACTTGTGGCGTGAGAGTTTGGCTTAAGGCAAGAAAATGCCTTTAATTTTTTAATCCAAAAGCCATTGTTTAAAAATCTGGTAGGCACGTAGCACCCCAATATTTGACCCCAGGAATTTCATTTGGAATAGGGTTCCCAATTTCTTGATTTTTTTCTGAATACGGTACCAACAATCCTGAAACCGAGAAATTTCCCGATTTTTCTCCTGTCCATTACCTCTCTACTGTAATTAAGACTAAGTGACCCAGGCAAGGTAACAATTGTCGGCAAACTTTAACGAAGTTTATGGGGTTTTATTAATTAATATGAAAGAAAACAAAATGAATTTGCGATATTCGTGTTAATCTTCATCATATACTTCGACTTCAATATAATTATCTTTCTTCATAACAATTATTGGCTGGTTCGCGAATCGCCGGACACGACACATATAGTGAGGCAAGCCCGAACGTAATGTTACAAGTTCATTTAGGTTATCAAAAAGATGCGGACACAGTTCTTAGAATTTCGACAGGTCAGATCGCACACTTGCTTAGCTATAAGTCGCAGACTCAGAGTGGGACCTAGCCTCTGTCTAAGTTGTACGTTTTTTTCCTTTTGGATAATTTCGAGAATAGTAACGATGTATGCTGTAATACTGTGTTGTGTAGAAAACTATTGGTAAATAGGAATTAATGGAAGGAAACCTCAAACTCATCAGAAGATTAATTTTGCATCAAAGTGACAAGAATTACGAGACGGAAATTTCCGGTTCATGTTGTTGAAAATCCCGATATCGGGTCTGCCAAAAAGGCAACAGGGAACCGGGAATTCCCGGTCCCGATGGAAACCGTAATTTGGATTTGGACACAGATGCATGTCATCCTTCCCAAGAAAAGAAAGATCCTTATTGTCAAATAATGAAGTTCGTGGGGCTGTGGGTTGTCAGAAAATTGTTTCATGTTCTTCCCAATATCAACACTGTTAAAATGCCTCCCCTTCCTCCTCATGTGGCGCTCCTTAGTAAATCAATCACACATTTTTGTTTTTACAAAAAAATATACTTTGAAACTTTCTGATTATTCTCTTCTTTAGGATGCATCATATCAAATATTGGAATTTGTGATATGCTCTTTTACAAGACGAGGCGATTCAATGTCTTTTTTCTTTTCTAACCTGTCGGGGTTCTCATGTGAGGCGGCTATTTTTAGCTCAACTTTGACGAAGTCAAATTTGAGCTATTGTCATGGCCCGTCGTCCGTCGTCCGTCTGTCCGTACGTCAACAATTGGCTATGGCTCGGGCTAGAGGTCGTATTTATGAACCGATCTTTACGAAACTTCTTGTGTACCTTTGTTATGACCCTGGGACGGGAACGAGTGTTTTTAGGTGTGGTCCGAAATTCAAGATTGCTGCCAGCGGCCATTTTGTACCGATGATGCAAAAATCAGTTTTTTGTACAGAACTTCTGTATGAAAGTTCTGATTTGAATAAAGTTTTGTATAAATGTTTAGTACCATGGGATACATCACATATAATACGGGTTTTTTTCTCGTGCGTAAATTATGCAAATTAGACTGACTTTGATTTATTTAGTGTTACTTTCAGAGCTGTAAGTGCCAAGCTGCTATGGCTCGGGCTAGAGGCCGTATTTATGAACCAATCTTTACGAAACTTCTTGGGTACCTTTGTTATGACCCTGGGACGGGAACGAGTGTTTGGGGTGTGGTCCGAAATTCAAGATGGCTGCCAGTGGCCATTTTGTACCGATGATGCAAAAATCAGTTTTTTGTACAGAACTTCTGTATGAAAGTTCTGATTTGAATAAAGTTTTGTATAAATGTTTAGTACCATGGGATACATCACATATAATACGGGTTTTTTCTCGTGCGTAAATTATGCAAATTAGACTGACTTTGATTTATTTAGTGTTACTTTCAGAGCTGTAAGTGCCAAGCTGCTATGGCTCGGGCTAGAGGCCGTATTTATGAACCAATCTTTACGAAACTTCTTGGGTACCTTTGTTATGACCCTGGGACGGGAACGAGTGTTTTGGGGTGTGGTCCGAAATTCAAGATGGCTGCCAGTGGCCATTTTGTACCGATGATGCAAAAATCAGTTTTTTGTACAGAACTTCTGTATGAAAGTTCTGATTTGAATAAAGTTTTGTATAAATGTATAGTACAATGGGATACATCACATATAATACGGGTTTTTTTCTCGTGCGTAAATTATGCAAATTAGACTAACTTTGATTTATTTAGTGTTACTTTCAGAGCTGTAAGTGCCAAGCTGCTATGGCTCGGGCTAGAGGCCGTATTTATGAACCAATCTTTACGAAACTTCTTGGGTACCTTTGTTATGACCGTGGGACGAGAACGAGTGTTTTTGGGTGCAGTCCCAAATTCCAGATGGCTGCCAGCAGCCATTTTGTACCGACGATGCCGAAATCTGTTTTTTGTACAGAACTTCCATATGAAAGCTCTGATTTGAATAATTTTTTGCATGAATGTTTAGTACCATGGGATACATTACATATATTACAGGTTTTTTTCTTGTGCGTAAATTATGCAAATTAGGCTAACTTTGATTTATTTAGTGTTACTTTTAGCACTGTGAGTGCAAATCCCAATACGGCTTGGGCTAGAGGCCGTATTTATGAACCGATCTTCACGAAACTTCTTGGGTACCTTTGTTATCACTGTGGGACGAGAAGGAGTGTTTTTGGGTCCAGTCTGAAATTCAAGATGGCCGCTAGCAGCCATTTTGTTCAAAATTAAGTGCAATCAGATTTTTGCGCAGAATTTCCAAATGAAAGATCTGATTTGAATAAATTTTTGTATGAATGTTTAGTACCATGGGATACATTACATATAATACAGAGTTTTTCTCGTGAATAAATTATGCAAATTAGGGGTCCGGGTGGGACTTAGAAAATTTTGGTCCAAAATCCGGAAATTAGTTTTTTGGTTTTTTATGCGTTTTGGTCAATTTTAAGACAAAAAAAAATTTTTTTTTTTACACTGAAAATTTGGGGTCCGGGTGGGACTTAGACAATTTTGGACCAAAATCCGGAAATTAGTTTTTTGTGTTTTGATGCATTTTGGTCAATTTTAAGAAGAAGAAGAAAAAATTTTAGTCTGAAAATATTTTGTTTGGGACTGAAAATTTCCACACAAAAATAATAATCTACAATGATTGGTCTTAATCTGTAGTCCATTACAGTCACCTTGTAATTCTTTTATTATTGTTGACTGGGCCAAAACAAATACTAATTCCTGTCATATTCATTATTCAGTTATCTTGGTCACAGCAAGTACTAATTCCTGTCATATCCAAGTTGAGCTACAGAGTCATTGACTCTTTCATTTATTGTTACGCCCACAAAGTAGCATGAAGAGAAAACGATCAACTGGGTGCTTTCTGGGCAGTGTGTCAAGGTTAACGGCGGATATCAACTACTCAGATATTTCTTTTGACACCCCTAGGTTTTTTTCCAGAGAGGTTAATGTACTTCTGAACGATGTAAACAATCATATCATGAAGGAAGATGTAGTTACCTTCCAAGGAGCATGAAAACTATAGAATGATTAGACTGTAAGTGGATCGACATTACAAACTTTTGTTGAACAAAATTTAGTTGACCAAGGTTTGTGGCTTTGGAAATGACCAGAGATGGCTGTAATTGGCAAATATATTTGGTATTTTCTTTATAGCTTTTGATATTCTTCTATAATTTTACCTAAAAGGGCGGTGTATTGGGAAGCAGAAGGACTTATTTGTGTACTCTGTCCTGGCTTTCCGACGAAAGGGCTGGTTTAACTTTATGTCTCTTAACATTGGATTTCACGGAGAGTGATTGTTTAACACTTGTCCGATTAATGACAATGCCATGTTGAATATTGCCTAGCGACCGTGACCGAATCTAGATGGGGTGTCGGTTTGCCATCTCCCACTGACCATGTCAGTCGGGAACTGTTATCTGTCAGAAAAATTATAGGATGCTCGGACGTTAACTGTTTCTATGAAATCCGCTAATTCAAAAAATGATATTACCGTACATCTGGAACTTAATTAAGAACACC
Organism: Pictodentalium vernedei; assembly: GCA_031216915.1. Taxonomy (NCBI): domain Eukaryota; kingdom Metazoa; phylum Mollusca; class Scaphopoda; order Dentaliida; family Dentaliidae; genus Pictodentalium; species Pictodentalium vernedei. The sequence continues at coordinate 775,992,150 of CM062296.1, read as the reverse complement.
CTGAAATGTTTCACAACAGTGAAGTTGCTGTTACTGATTATTATATTTTAATGATTGCTTTGTCTTGCAGTACATTTCATCTAGTGATACATGAGGTTTCTGGTTATAGCGTACCGCAAACACATTCCCTCTGCCACGTGAAGCATGCTTTTCACGATTGTCACAATAAAAAACTATATCCACATGCAATATCGGCGAATAAAACAAGCAAATATGTCACTTCTTTTATCAATCAATGTTGACATGGCAAGGAGGAGACTGTCAGATGCACTAAGATGGCAAATCGTTGGCATGCATGCAACAGTTGTGTCATTCAAAGCTATTGGAAGGACTTTCCGAAAACATCAACAATCCAACGATGTTAATGACGGTGTTGTCCTTTTCCCACAAGCACTCCCATCGCTGCATCCTAAAATGTTTTGAATGTCTTGCTTTGTTATTGGATATCTAAAGAACATTTGGCCACAAGTTGTTCTCCGGAAGTAATATTTTGTTATCAGTTCTGGTGCGAATACGGTAGCAGACTTTCAGGAACCAGTGGCGCATGCTGTCAACTCTATTAGTTGATTACATCTATGTTTCGTGTTCTAAACCTCCCAATCTTCATTTTGGGTATATTTAATTTGAATTTAGGGAATATCAGAGGTGGGAATTTCATAGTGAACAAATTTCCTTTACTTATACATAACCTTAATTATCCATATGGGGGCGCAGTGGGTAGAGGTGCAGGCTGCAAGCGGAGAGGTCCTCGGTTCGAATCCCACCTGTGGCAACCGAAGTGTATCCTTGGGCAAGACACTTCGCCCCCATTGCCCACGGGGAGCACGGTGACATTGTGTACTATATCGTACTGCACGTCGACTGTGCACTGTCTTAAACCAATGCTAACCCTGCTTGAGTGGAGTTAGTATGCTGGGGAGCTAACAGTACTTGCTCGCCGTTGCTCGGTGGTTCTCTCCAGATACTCCGTCTTCCTCCACCCGTAAACCTGTCGAGGTCATGATTAGCCATTGTACAGAAATGTGTCCTTAAACCCTAATAAATAATTATCAACATATCTTTTTTGGAAACTTGAATTGAGTTCTCTCCCTTAGACTTTTAGTGTAATTTTTACTTCCGTTTGTCAAACTGCAGCGCGACCAATCATTGCCCACAAGCACGCTTTTTATGCGAACGAATCAAATAGTTGTTTAACTAGTGTTTACTACGCTATCCGCAGTAAATTCGCAATATCCTTCCGCCTTATTTTTCATTCATGCTAATCGCAATAAATGCAAAATATCCTCCCGCCTTATATTTCATTCACGCTATTCGCAATAAATGCATAATATTCTTCCGCCTTTTATTTCATTTGAATTGTTTGTTGATGGGTTTCAGTTGTTGAATTTTCCTCTTTGTATGCTGCATAACAGTATGGCAGTGGTTTGTTTCCTGTGGTGCCCAAAACTGGTTTGGGATTTATAAAAGAGCGCATCGTGTCCCTCCACATGGCGGGCAAAATATCTGTTCAATTTGTGAGGTGTGTGCACATTCGTCACCATGGATGTTATGAGGCAGTAATATGCATTCTGCCCCTAAAAGCCTAAATTCAGACTATGTACAGCCTTACGGTCCCAAACTTAGAACACGTCCACGGGTTGAATTTTCGGATTCAGTAGTATTTGAATGCAGCTGTTCAACTATTCAGATGTGTTCAGTATTCATAGGATTTTATATATTATATTCGTCAACATATACAAAAAAATGAAAACTTGAGATGTATTCATAAGTACTTTTTCAATAGTTCATAAATTTGGAGTTAAGAACTACGAAATGGCAATATGCTTTCATAATTCATATATATATGTCCTTTGGCTAAAATGTTACATGAACAAAAATAACTTTAAATACTCATGTTAGAATGACATTTGTAAACTAGACGGCGGGATTCTGCAGAATCACGGTCGGGCTTTTCCTTACCCCTTTCAAAAGAGACCATTAAGATTTGTTGAACAAAATTCGGCCAAAGGCTAGTAAGGCCATGAGCTGACGTGAACTGAAACACCATGCAGGACTATTTCCACACGATGTTGGTTGATAATATCCTTTCACGTTTACAGTTTACATGCAGTGGCGTAGCTAGACGTGGGTATCCCCCCCCTCCGACACAAAAAAAAACACAAACATTGGAGACAAATAAATGCAACAGACTACAGACACCTGCTCCCGGACCTGCTCCCGGACCCTTGACGAAATAATGTATAGAAAAAAATATATCCCCTTCCTATACGTGTAAATTTAATATATAAGGGGGAGATATATGTTTCTGGGTTTTTTATTTCGCCAAACGTCCAGGAGGGAGCATGTGCCATTGACCAGACCTCATAATGACAATGCTAGTCAGCTGAACATGCCCATATTTTCATTTAGACACAGATTCAGAAATTTGCATCACTGCGATTTGTTTCAAATATAAGTATTGGGGTTTCACTCAAGCACACAGCAGTGGAACATACATCGTGTCACGGTCGGTAGGAATTTACTTCTTGTTAGTGTGAACAGGGTCTCTAGCCATATATAATTTATCAATAGCATGGGTAATAAACGGACAATAATTTGCGAATTTGAATAAGTTGACCATTTAACAAAACCATAATGTTCGTTTTGAAAACAATACCCGCACAGTTCGGCCGTCGTGGACTCTCTTTTTCCACAATTGAGCAATATCTCCACGGACGTAATAACGTTAGATTCCAAACACAAATTATAGGATTAATCGTCAAAGATTTAGTTAATGAACCACCGGGTACCACCCGGTGCTTCATTAATTAAAATGTTGTCGATGATGATTTTTATTACCTGGTAAACGCACGCGTGGACATCACTGTCCATGCGTAGAATGTGACCAGTCTGCGGCGATTGTACTGTGTATTTCACATATTATTCGTGTGAACGCGCTCGTATTGATTACATAAATTTACTCGAAGGCGAGAATTTATAGAATAACAATGCAACAGTTTTTCATCCCAATCTTTTTATCCGATCATTCATGGAAATTTCCGGCACTGAGCAATTATTAATCGAAATTAGGTCTTAGAGAAATCCAAAATTAATGTGAAGTTTGTGTAAATTTGTTTCTATTTATAGAGTGTTCGTCATGGAAAACTTTCACGATATTTGTTCTGTGGGTATAATTGGAAGTATAACTGCGCTAATTGGAAATAATCAGATTGTTTATCTAATTAGCGCTAATGCGCAGTGGTTGTTCGCGGCATTCAAATTTGAGAATGCAGCTGAGGTATTCAAATAGTTCCACGTGCATCAGAAATTATAACCTGCGGATTTCTGTTTACATCTGATCACTTCGGACAAATTCGTTTACATCCTCGCATTGTTGAATCTTCTTCAAATTCGTCAATGTGAAAGCTTTTTAATCACGGATTTAAGTAATTCTTTTCAGCTTCTGACACACAACACTTTGCAAACAGTAACCTTTTAACCCTTTACCTAACGTAACGGCCAAAACCGGCCAGCGCTATTCTCAAAAATCGCCAATTTCATTTTTTGTCTCAAAAGCATAGGTTATGGCCCCTCGTTGGAACGAGCTGAATGTTTCATGCTCTCATATACCTTGGACGTTGGGTGCATCCTTTGCCATGGCTATTTGTTCAAGGCGTTCTGACCAATCAAAAGACCAAATTTATCGGGATATAGGGACAATCTACTTTGACAGAAATGAACTGAAAAATTTGGACCGACGAACAAACCGCAATTATGCATATCAATTATGTACGTGCTTATTAGTTCACAAACAAGTTGTGGGACTGACCCTGAACTAGCTTTATCTGTAATGTGAATCGCTACCAACACATCGGCAAGTGGATTGTCCTCTCAACTTTCAATATCCAAGAATGAGCATAAAAACCGCTCGCAAGCTCGCTATTAATGGCCCGCCGGATTTACCCGGTGGTCCATTAACAGAAAACTTGCGAGCCGTTTTTATGCTCTTTCTTAGATATTGACCAGCTGAGAGGAAAATCCACCTGTGGGTGTGATGGTAGCGATTCACTTTACAGATGTTAATGAGTCAAAGAATTGGAAAAGGTGTTAACTAATGATATGGCTTACAATAAAGACCAATTACTTACTGCTGTTTAGTAGAGTATTTATGATTGTGTGCAAGACTTAACGTGGCGAAGTCTGCTCATTCTGTGGTGACGTTAAGTACCACCCTACAAGACGGTGATCAGTACTTAGTCCGAGTCTTGCATGGGTGAGGGTATGTAAATATAAAAGTGGCGAAGTCAGCTCATTTTGTGGTGACGCCAAGTACAACCCCGCAAGACGGTTATCCCGTACTTACTCCGTGTCCACAATGGGGTGGAAGCAAGTTCAGACCCCAATCCACACGCAAACGATTCCTGGGAACCAATTTTTAAGGCAGCCAAAGGTGTGAAGTTGCATTGTGAAAATCGATTTTTTTCGGGCAGTGTTCATATTTTTTGGGACAACATAAACGCCCGAAAAAGATGAGACTGCCCTAAAAATCGTTTTTTTCCGGGCTATTTCAATCAAAACATAAAATTGTTCTCAGGTGCATTTTACTCTACTATGGCAAACCAAGAAATCAAAAATTCAATGATGAGACCCCCCTCCCCCGATTCCCACAGCCCCTTATTTAAGATTTGCGTGTGCTTTTGGAAGATAGTCGTTCGGAAATATTTACTTATTTGTTGCGTTTTAAGTTTTTGAATTTTAATAATTAAAGAATTTCACATCAAATTTTATTCTTTGTTTTTTTCAGTTTGTACATTCACAGTTCTGTAGGTGACGCGACAGGGCGCCAACCGCAAAGTAATTAACTGCAATTAATCCCAAGCATACAAGTATGCAGAAATATGAATACGATGTGCAGGTAACGAATGGTCGCCGACTATTGGTGTTCACATTAATTTTCGTTTTCATATTCCAATGTATTTGTATGTTCGAGACAAATGGAAATTAATTACTTCATCGATGGCTCACAGCGAGACGTGAAGCTTTTTAATTATTACCTGCGCAGTCAAGTGTGAAAATGTAGGGGCGACAACTCGAAATTTAATGCCTTGCTCAGCCAGTAGAAATAGATCAGTATGGCACAGCGAAATGGGTGGGTCTATCTTGTTTTTGCGGAGAGGATCAGTAATAATTTAATCGAACAGCCCCTAAGGGATGTGAGATTAAATTATCATTGATCCTACTGTTCTACTCGACATTTATCATGCTATCTACTCGAATAGCCTCAAGTTTTGCTTTTCTTATTATGCTTCAAATGCACCGTAAACTGTCAGGGACACATCGTGTCAGCCAGTTTAATGGGTGGAGAAAGACGGAGTACCCGGATAGACCCACCGAGCAGCTTCGTGCACCTGTTGGCCTCTGTGGACTATAACAGTAGTAGGAGATGTGGAGATCGGACCCTATTGGCCGGAGGGAGAGCCGGAAGAGGAAGTGAAGTGGTAGAATATGTGACGATCGGCCACTATTGGCCGGAGGGAGAGCTGGAGGTGGACGTGAAGTAGTAGGAGATGTGGAGATCGGCCCATATTGGCCGGAGGGAGAACCGGAGGGGGAAGTGAAGTAGTAGAAGATGTGGATATCCGGTTGTATAAGCCATGTGCTTTTACGACAATTATCCTGCTAGTCCCCATCAGTCCCAAACAGTCCCCTCCAGACCCCATAAGTTCCCACCAGTCCTCAAATCACCAAAAGATGACTAAATTTGATATGGATTCTTCAAGAATATTTTATAGTAGATCAGCATGGCCTCCAAAGAAATGAGGTTAAGAGGCATAGTAAATTAGACCTCATTGAGGGATTTTCTCATGGCCCTCATGGCCTCATACGACAAAAAAGGGATTCACCAGAAAATATCCTGTATAGGTATCCTCAAATAATACAATACCAGGTCATAGGTATCCTTAAATACCGATAGGAGGCTAAGAGGGGTATTAAATTAGACCTCATTGAGGGATTTTTGCATGGCCCTTATGGCCTCAAACGAAATTAGGCTAAGAGGGAAAGTAAATTAGACCTCATTGATGGCTTTTCTCATAGCCATCATGACCTCATACAACTAAAAAGGGGTGCCGAACGCCAGACGTTTTCCAAAAAGTGGTGCCGAAATTGGGGTGCCTGGGGATATGGCTGTTAAATACCGAGATGAGGCTAAGGGTGATAGTAAATTAGACCTCATTGAGGGATTTGTTCATGGCCCTCATGGCCACGAAGGAAATGAAGCTAAGAGGGATAGTAACTTAGACCTCATTAAGGGCTTTTCTCATAGTCCTCAAGGCTTCATACGACTGAAAAGGGGTGCCGAAGGCCAGACGTTTCCAAAAAGGGGGTGCTGAAATTGGGGTGCAAAAGGATATGGCTGTTAAATACCGAGATGAGGCTAAGATGGATAGTAAATTAGACCTCATTGAGGGATTTGTTCATGGCCTCAAACGAAATGAGGCTAAGAGGGATAGTAAATTACATGTCATTGAGGGCTTTTCTCATAGTCCTCAAGGCTTCTCGGTACATAGCGACTCTCGGTACCATGGTATGGCGGTCCTAAATAGGATTCTGGGGGAAATCCGTACTAAATAAAGTCAATTTCGGTAGTTTTAGTGGATTTTGGTGATTTGGAGGGATTGTCGGGGTTGTTTGTGGTAATTAGATTTACTCCTATTCAATCGAACATACCTCCGAACATGTCTCTGCCCCATTGCAGAAAATTGGGTCACATAGCAACCACGTGCTACCATAGAAACCAAGATGGCGGCCTCCGATACACAAAATGAGCGACGGAAACACGTATCCCTTAACAACACGAGCTGCGCATGCGCAATCACATCACTATCACCATGGATATGACGTCACAAGATGGCCGCCCACGCGGGCTACCATGACAACCAAACATGGCGCCATAATGTCACGTGACATGACGTCACAACCGGGGTCCTGCCAATAAGGTCCGGTTCATTCCTCTCCTACTTCTTCACTTTCCCCTCCGGCTCTCCCTCTGGTCAATAGGGGCCGATCTCCACATCTCCTACTACTTCACTTCCCCCTCTGGCTCTCCCTCCGACCAATGGGGGCCGATCTCTACATCTCCTACTACTTCACTTCCCCCTCCGGTCAATGGGGCCGATCTCCAGATCTCCTACTCCTTATGGCGTCTTTGTGTTCCTTGGAGTAACAGGTGTGCGCCTAGATCAATCCCCCTGACATTCAGCCCGAACATCTCTCGCTCATCGCTCTTGGAATGTTTAAATGCGCGGGCTCGGCACACGCTCTGCAAAAGACATCTCTGAGAAACTTCTCGGGCAGAAGATCGCTCTACATATTTTTTTTTATTTCTCCTTAGGATCGTTAGTCTTTAAAAATGACATGTTTTACAATATATAAATGTTTCTTTTTTTATTTTTTATTTTAAAGTTTATTTTATTTTTTCCTCTCTATTTGATAATAAATAGAAAAAACAACATTTCATATATATATTCCTCCGCCACAGACGGACAGAACTGCGATCGATCGAATTGGAGGGAGGAGGGGAAATCTCCTCTCTCTCATCCTTGAGATCTCTACCGAATCGACCTCGTGAGCCATAAAAAACTAGAAAACACTGAGGGAAAATTACCTGTTTTGCAATTTAGGTGATCCTGGATCTTTCAAGTACAGGAGATCACAACCAAATCGATGAAATCCGTCGCTGGAACACTTGAGAATACCGACAAAAAATTACACTTGTTGACATTTTGACACGCGATTTCTCATTTCACTGCCGAGAGATTCTGCATACTGAAACTCACTCAATTGTGACAAATCACTTTGAACTTTCCTTTTGATTTGCGCATTACGTTAATTCATTTCTGACAGTCAGATGCATGTGTAAAGATGACAAGTTAAATTTCTGTCCAGAGATTATAAGAGACTTGAAGAATATTTTCAATGTCTCTGCGACGACTGTGATTGGACAGATTAGAGTATAATTGAGAAATCTGGAGACTAAATATATATGTATGATTTGAAATTATAAAGTGGAGACCAAGGGTTTGTATCTGGGTCGGCAGAGTAGACTTGTCACACATTAGTGTTCTTTTGTGCGTCGCATTCTAAGGTGGTGAGAAATTAGGCAAGGAAAATCGCAATGATAAAAGCCTACAACCTTACGCCCAAACAAGGCAATGACCGGTATACCCCCGGGTCCTGCAACTGCAACCAGCCGATTGCTGATTAGGAGGGCGGTGTTGAAGTTTGGTGTGGTCGTTAGTTCCGCTGAACGGCCACCCCGCTCGACGCATACCAAACTTCAAAACTATATCATGATTTCGCGACAATTGCCGAGAGTCTCGGAAACTATCACCACGAAACCTTGACACAACCAAGTAATAGCATGTCAGAAGATATTTGCATTGACATACAATCAAGCGTTTCACAACGGATGTTTCTCTAGCGCGGACAGTGTGGGAGGTAATGTTCTTTTGTCTCTATTTCACAGAAGGTACAAAGTGGAGTAATTGAGATATGATTGTTAAACAGATGTTGACTGAGATTGATGCATCCAATTCTCAAGTCTATAGGCCGTTACTCAACTTTTCCGGTTGAAGTTATAGTTGAAATGGGATGGGAGCAGTCTTTAGTTACTAGTAAGATGAGTTTGGAACGCTAAGGGTTGTTGTATCAGCCCGATATCAATTGGAAGTCCATTCCAAAGTCTGACTGGTGAGTAAGGGAATGTCATGAGACGTAATACAGGGTGAGATGGTTCAGGGACCGACCTGGGCATGCGCCAGTACGTATTTGGCTCTGAAACATCAGGACCTGGCTCTTAAATCTCAGAAATAGGCTTCTCAGTTGGCGCGTAACTTCTCAGATCATATTTTAATATTCTTTCGATGGATAATCGAGAGAGACACTCTTACATGTATTATATATATGATTATCATTTATCATTGTTTAGAGTGCTTAAGTTAATACTTCAAGTCTTAATTACCAAGCATTAATCTTCACTGTGGTTTCTGATCAAGTCTTGGCTGCCTACGTAGGCAGCCAAGACTTGATCAGAAACCACAGTGAAGATTGATGTTTGCTATAGTGTACTAAATTAAAATGATGAGAGCTATTACCTACTTGCTGTGTGTGTTACAAACAGCAGTGTGACTCCGTAAATTGAAATCTGGCGCATGAATTGAAAAAATAGGCTCCGAGGCTAGAGCGTATTTTAAATATTTATTTCGGATTTAAAGGATAGGGTAGTAGGTTATGTCGGATTTAAAGGACAGGGTGGTAGGTTATGTCGGATTTAAAGGACAGGGTGGTGGGTTATGTTGACTGGTATCTATTTTCGCCAGTGAGATAAAGTAATCATTAAATGTTTCAGCCTTTTCTGCGTCAGATAGTAAAGCATCACCATTGTACTGGATGACTGGAATAAAATGTTTTGAATTTGGATTCAGTCCACTGAGGGTTTTCCACTATACCTTCGAGTTCGTTAGGGGGTTAATCAGCGTATTTTGAGTTTCGGTAATATAATTTTCCTTAGCTTTCCAAACAGCTGAGATTGTTTCATTACGGCTTTTTTTCCGGTAGGCAGCCCAACAATTGGGTGTTTTTGACGTTTTGCCTTTTCATGGAGACTACGACGTTGTCTTATGAGCAAGCGTATCTCATTGTGCATCCACTTCGGTTCAGTTAGGCGAGATGTGATTACTCGATTGGGTATATATTTAGTAGCCAGAGATTTTATAACATTCACTAGTTTGTCACATCTCTCTTCAATAGATGTATTATGGACAAAATGCTTGCCAGTCAACAGCGGTCATCTCCCCCGTTATACCTGTACAGTTTGCGTTAGTATAGTCCAATATCTGACGAGTGTGTTTATTTTTACAGTTTGAGTCTTTTTGGTTAGATGTATCAGTTTTTATGATTATGTTCACCGGTAGCTGGTACCGTACAAGATCAGCGAAAAACGATTCAGACAGTCCCACCTTGTTTGTGGGAACTGTTTCAATACAGAGACATATGTCTAGGAATGAAGAAGAATTTTCAGTAATATACGTAGGTATTACTATTTGTTGCTCTGAGGAACATGACCTGGATATTTCGTATATATGTTTACGATTGTAATTTGGTCTTCATTAAAATCACCTGTTATAACTATATTTTGAATGTTAATGGCAGTTGCCATGTCAATAGACAGCTAAATATTATTTCACAATGCAGCGGGAATGTTGGGTGGATGGTGGAATGCCCCCAGAAAGATAGATGTTGAGGTATATTACTGATATTGAGCTATCTTAAGGTACATTATTACTGATGGGGTGGAGCTCACCGAGGATCCAGGTTTAGATTCTACATCACCAGAAAGAATAACCAATTAAAAAAGCCAGAGAAGTGCAAGGTAACAAGTAAATTGAGCTGCTTCGGAAAATGCCGAGAAATCTCACGAATTACAATCGAGGAAGTATTTTGCATTTATTACTTGAGAAAAGGGGAAACAATTTAAAAAATAAGAAAATTGATATATTATAAACCTTATTTACAAAATAAAGAAAGAAATTTAGCATATTTGTATTTTCTCTTTTACAATTTATTTATTTATTTTTTCTTTGCTTTTTTACATATCTTTTATTAGCAGACACGTTGTCACTCTCCCCTCGTTATTTTAATGTAACTATTCGATGGCCATGTCTATTTTCGTTAGTTTTTTTCACATTTTCCAGAGCTTCTTTTCCGAGTCGATCTACAACACTTTTATCGATTTTCGGAAATATCTTGTCTTTATCGCAGATCAGAAAAAAATGTCTACCTCCTCGAAATCTTTTTCTTCTTCTTTTAGGATTTCTAGACAAGTTTGTAGTGTACGCCGACTTCGAATGTTTCACGGCGAAGATGGGTTCGTGTCAGCCCGACGATCATCAGGGTTACACTGAAAAATATCCGAAGCACATACTGTCTGGATAAATTGTTTCTACATGAAATGTTATTTCGGCGGTCGACATTCTTCGGGTCCGTTCATCTATACGAAACAGACGGATTATGACGACGTGACTCAAACGTTCGTAGGAGATTTGGAATCTCAAATCAAAAAAAATATACGAGCAATTCAACTCCTAAGAAGATGATCATCACATAAAAAAATAAAGACTTTAACCCTTTACCCAACGCAGACGATATCAAAATTTGTTATTTTAAATATCGTTTTTTAAATTTTTTCGTTCCAACGAGGAGTCACATGATATGGTTTTGTTGAAAGTTTTTGAAAAATAATATTTTTTCAACTGCTGAATTTACATATTATGCGGGCGAATGCGGACGATTCGTTGGGTAAAGGGATAAGAGAGCCACCGAATGTAAAACCTGTAGACTATCGTTCACCGAAACATCGATACAAGAAATTGAGAGATCAAAATCACAACACGGGTAGATTTCGAGACGATTACCTGGCGATAATTAGCTAAATAGAATATCGACCTGCTCAAAGTTCAAGGATACGACGAAGGTGTGCGCAAAGGCGTCTCCTGCTTGATTATCGTCTGCCGACATCTAGTCCAACGCCCAGTTTTTATGGTATTATCAATACCTTGTAGGATCCACACTTATTATGTTTACAAGATGTTATAAGTATTTGACCATATCGGGGCCGTTAGGCTGGAATATATTATGGCCTTCCAATGTCACTCATACGATGCCGCGACTCACATTGGGAGCGCGGCGGCGCAGTGGTGACAACAATCGACTTCAAACCAAAAGGTCCATGGTTCGATCTCCACCAGAGTAACTGTGTTTCATATTTGGTGTACAACATCTCTTACGGCGGGGGGGGGGGGGGGGGGGGGGGGCGCATTCAAGTTTGTTCAAATCGAGTCCCTGCCTTGATATTTGGGCTTCCTATGGGAGCCCAAATTTTAACGTCGTGCAATAAACCTTTATTAACAAAATATTATCGGTGTATTACTGAATATAAAACATCAGCACGGAAAATGTTGACTTTTGCTCTGGTACCCTCATTTGTTCTGAAAGCCCCGTGAGTGGCTCCTTAGCCAGTTAAAGACACCTTAAACAGTCAGGGTCACATAATGTCGGATATTTTAACGGTTGGATGAAGTTTGGAGTACCCTGCACAAGCAGAGTTAATAGAGGTTGGTTATTGGCTCCCATCGACGTGCATGCAGTACGTATCAGTACAGAGCGTGGCAATCGAATTTAAGTGTCTTGTTCAGGGACACAACGTAGTTAGTTAACGTCAACGCTTGCTTCGCGCAAACATGTGTACATACCATTTTGAGAGGATTATGACAATTAACTGAGAGGACCTATAGTATAAAAGGCGATTCGACAACAACGTGTTTGAGTCGCAGGATTTTATTTTGTCTGATTATCATAATACAACCAACACTTGCTTTTAGTAACAAAAACAGCACTTCAATGCCCACTCTTCAGCAGACACATGCTTTATTTGTTAACCCTTTACCTAACATGAAAAGCAGACGACACTTGCAAAAAAATTCTTGAATAACTAAATTGTTTCATTTTTTGTCTCAAAAACATAGGTTATGACCCCTCGTTGGAACGAGCTCGTTCCAACGAGGGGTCATAACCTATGTTTTTGAGACAAAAAATGAAAATATTTTGAAAATTAATTGGCGATTTTTGAGAATAGCGCTGGCCGGTTTTGGCCGTTACGTTAGGTAAAGGGTTAACAAATGTGACGTCATTCAAGAGAAGTGGTATGGTTCAAGTACAATCACTTCTTAAAAATATTGTGTCCCACTTTCCCAAAGGCGATTTTAATATCCTCTGATAATATATTACATATTATCCACAGAACTTTTGTTTGATGTGTAGTTGGGACGTTTATGGATTTTTTTTTTCTTTTTTATTTTATTTTATTAACTTTTCATCTATTCATTAATTTTTTTTTTATAATGAAACCTTCTAACATAGGCGGTATATATATATATAGGCGGTAACTGTGTAAAATAATTACATGACTTAAAAATTTACCAAACGTCACAGCCAAAACTGGCCAGCGTTATTCTCAAAAATCGCCAAATAATTTTCATTATTTTTTTTTTTTGTCTCAAAAACTTAGGTTATGACCTCTCATTGGAACGAGCTCGTCTAGCTCGTTCCCACGAATGGTTATAACCTATGTTTTTGAGACGAAAAAAATGAGTTATTCATGAGGTTTTTTTTTTTGGCAAGTGTCGTCTGCTTTTCATGTTAGGAAAAGGGTTAAAACATTTTCCACTCCATTAAAAGGAACGAGGTGATGTTTGGAATAATCTAATTTTTTCCGAGGTAGATAATACTATACTTATTGCGCGATCTCAAAGGAACTGGTAAATTCAGACTTTTCCCATGGGGAGGGTGTGGTCGTGTGTGTGGGGGTGTATCAGTCGAACAGAAAACTATTAAAAGTTTCATTCTCGGACATAAAAAGAAGCAAAAACCTTTTATCTGAGGTACTTGTCGAAAACACGAGTAGACTGTGTGAAAATAACTGCATGAAGGTATACACATTTCTTTATGAAACCACAGGGAAGTGGTTGACCCCACCCGTCTGGGTGTACCCTTGAGAAGTCCCAAGTTAAAGCATTTTATTCTGCTGCTTTTGCGTCAAAGAGTTTGTTTGAAAACTTCGGAAATTACGCATCAGAAATATAACAGTGATTTTATTATTTTAAAACCACGACTGTGTTCCTGCTGAATTGCCAAAGTAGATTCGACAATCGACGACATAAATCATCAATCAACTCTTCTTTATCTCGTTTAGCAATCAGCTGAAGGTAATTAAATTTTTTGTGTGTCGACTGAACAGGTGATATGCCATCACACCTGTATTACAATAACTTAGCTCAGAGTTTTCTCGCCAATTTCCTGTACTTGTATTTCAAATTATTCCAAATATTCTCTAGAAATTTCGCATATCAGCGGAAATTCTGGATAATTAAAAAACTGTTATTATTCAAGTTTTTTTTCAAATATTACAAAGTGCGTGGAGAATTTTCCGCAGGACTCAGATCTTGCTGAAACACTATTTTGGAAATACAAGATACAAATTATTTATATTTAAATTCAATTTGGTGTCGTTAATTACTTCAATCTACGTTAACTGATATTTCACAATATTCCAAATTGCCATTGACGTACACTAAAGAGTGCCAGGGCTTTTGACTGATGAAGCGCCCCATACTCCCATGATGATAAAATTATTCACTGTGCATTTGGTATTTTGATTAATAAATAATGTGCTTTCTTCAACAAGCGCAGTGTTTCTTTGTATTGTGGTTACAGACAACGCTGGTATTATGTTAGCAGATACTGCGAAACGAACATTTTCAGAAAATATGCCAAAACTTGGATAGGGTTATATCCACTCTTTTGGGGAAAGGGTCAAATCCCCTTGGCATTGGAAAAAAGATGTATTGTAAAGGACTGAATTAGGAACATCTTTTAGTGGTTTACACAATAAACCGTTGAGTAAATTTCAGTTTGTTTTCGCATGGAACAAGAGAACCTGGTTATTTTCTTCAATGCAGTATCCCATATGCTCTAAGTTATTTCATGCTCCTGGCGGATATTTCTGCAGAGGACAAGATTTCTCTTGCAGTGAAATATGTATAATTTAGGAACATTTAATCAAAATTTCCATTTCTAAATTGCATGGGTTTTAAAAATATTTCCGAGTTAAATGTAAATTAATTTTTATTAAGTTTAGTCATGGCTGCTTCACAGCATCAATGACTAGATTTGATAAAAAAATATCTTGAAAATATTCATCGGGATGAGAGCTAAAAGTAGGAGTCTCTTGATTTACTCTATATGCAGGGTAGATTATTCGATGTTTCTAGAGCATACCGACTGTTTACTAAAGGCCTAATTCCAAGTTTTACCTGTTGTTACTGCAATGTAACAGGTGCTCCAATATGCAATCCCTGGGTAAACTCACAAATTCTATTTCGAAACCCTTGGCAGGTTGTTTCTAGGCCCATCGTGGCTGTCGACATAGGCAGCTAACTTGAGCCAGGACTTGTCGAGAATAACCTACAAAGCTACTGGGTGTAGACTGGCAAAGTGTACCGAAATTGTTAGAAAATCCCCATGCTTTTGAGGACTGGTTGTGATTATTGGGGCTCGAAATTAGGAAGAAAAACGGCATCCCCAAACATTATCATCATTGGGAACGACTTTTGAGAAAATTGTCTCTCTTGAGATTACCAGACTTGTGAAGTAAATCCACTTAGAAAGTCAGCGTAACTGGGTGTAAAAGACACTTGTGATTCGTTGACGACCAACCTAAAATGAGGTGTGAAATGGGAAATCCAATTAAAGCAATTATGTCTAATCAAACTAGTAACGTCTAACAACCTACTGAATGAATAAATACGGTCCTTTTTTAACCAGAATGTTTCTCCAGGATGATGACGAGGAACCACCCTGTTAACAAAAACTCGAAATAAAACAAACAAAAAACAAAGTTTCTGAGTAAAAATACAAAATAATCTTACGCATGGCATTTTCGATGAAGACAATGTGCATATCGGAAAATTCCCCCCCCCCCCAACCATCCCCACATCAATAAATTAATAAAATTAACGTACATGTATCTCTTTACCATTTTGTAATGAACATTTGCCCTACACGATACACAAAAATCGTCAAATTTTATTATTCTTTCAATTTTCGCACTCAACAACCCCCCCCCCCAACCCCCCCCCCCCCCCAAAAAAAACAAAACAACAAACACTCTCGATGATGATGGTATGTTTATTCACCAGTATACAAGAACATTAATACAGTGTTTACAAATGTACATATACATTTATACAATATTTGCATTCGAAAGACAATATAAACACAAACATGCAATTATCGAATACAATACGTATACTAGCATGGGAAGGCATAGCCAGATCAGCTGTCTTCTTGCCTTCGCATATAGAAGGGGGCGTTAAAACAAACTTAAGACAAAAGGAAGAGGAATAAGAAAAAAAAAGAAAGAAAGAAAGAGGAACAAATAAAAGAGTAAACAGTAAAAAAGAAAGAGAAAAAAACAGCAACAAACAAACAAAACAAAAAAAGCCGCATGTGCAACATTGTTCGTTTCAGTTTTCCATTCACAACATCAAATGGTGAGAAACCTATGCAGGTGGGTGCAAATGACAGCTAATTTCCAAAAGAAGCGGGCTCAGTCGACAAGGCCCAACAAAAATCAAAACACTCTTTCCCAAATGGGTCTTTGTTTTTGAAGCTATTTATTTATTTATTTATTTATTTATTTATTTATTTATTTATTGGTGTTTAAGGTCACATATTTATGCACAATGGCTAATCATGACCGTGAAAGTTTTACGGATGGAGGTAGTCGGAGTACCCGAAGAGAAACACCGAGCATCGACGAGCAACTGTATGCTCATTAACATTCTAACTCTGTTCAAGCTCCGCTCAAGCAGGGTTACAGCGGTTGAAGACATGTGTACCATGGACGTGCAGTACTCCTTAGTACACGGCGTCATCGTGTCCCCATGTAGGCAACCGGGATAAAGTGTCTTGCCCACGGACATAATACGGGTCGTCCCGGTCGGGGATCGACATTGTTTTGAAGTAAAGAATGGAAACTGTTTTGCAGTGGAATCCTGTTAAGTAAAGAACCACTTTTCCAATGAAAATTATTCAATTAATATGAGTATTCAATTAACAAGGATTGTCTCACTTTTCTATGTCATAGAGATCAACTTAGCTTCATGAACTTTGTCAAACAAGATATGATAGATTAAATGCCAATATTGGATGTACTGAGGCCAAATAGATCTATAAACTAAGGAAAACGGGGGAGAGTCGGGGTAATTTCTCGACAGGCTTCAAGATTTTTATTCAGTTAACATGAGTTTATTCTATAGCCTTGGGCTGCATGGTATTCGAAACTGAATACCGGTATTGGTGTTCAAAAACGTACCGTGGTATGCCGGTATATCGAAAGACTGTTCAGATATCTGAACATATGTACCATAATCGGGACTTAAGCTATTACAATCGAAACAAATCAGCATGCCTTGATGATGCAGTTGGAGATGACCCTTAACCCTTTACCTAACATGAAAAGCAGACGACACTTGCAAAAAAAATTCTTGAATAATTAATTTTGTTCATTTTTTGTCTCAAAGACATAGGTTATGACCCCTCGTTGGAACGAGCTCGACGAGCTCGTTCCAACGAGGGGTCATAACCTATGTTTTTGAGACAAAAAATGAAAAAATAATAAAAATTCATTGGCGATTTTTGAGAATCGCGCTGGCCGGTTTTGGTCGTTACGTTGGGTAAAGGGTTAACCAGCGCAGACGACATAATAATTTGACAAAATCATATTACGCGACCTCTCATTAGAACGAGCTCGTTCCAGTGAGGGATCACACGATATGGTTTTGTTGATTTTTTTGAAAACATAATATTTTTTCAGCTCCCGAATTTGTGTATTACCCCGGCGGATAAGGCCGATTCGCAAGGTAGAGGGATTATTATTATCCTTGGTGGATGAGCAAGATATTTGTGCCAGACACGAGGCTTGCCGAGTGTCTGGACCAAATATCTTGTCCCGAGGGTGAGATTTCTCCATTTCTCCATTTCACACCCACCCCATCTGGGATAATCCCCCACCCCACCAAAACATTCCGACGTCATCAAAAGTAATTCAAGAGCACGTGCAGCTATATCGGACAATTTTGTTGTCAATTTCTGAAGAAAACTGATTTGCTTATCGGAAAGAGAGCACAAAAGTTCTGTATATAACGTCGGCAAGACAGGGATTAAAGATTTGAAAAGAAATTAACATTGACACATTCAGATGACGTCTTATTATGAATCTGCAATTTATTCGCATAACTTTTTCGAAGGGAATTTCCTGCAACTCGCTCCACTCATTTGGCGTTCATCAAAAATTGAGATAAACGAGTCAAGTGTCATTTGGTTTTGCAGTCTGTGTTACAGAAGAGCATGCGATGATTGAATAGTCCTGGGCTCATTAAATATGCTAATAAGACAATATAGGCTGGTCTCGTGGGTGGGGTGAGATCGCTGTCACGTGAGTGGGACGAGACATACATATCTCTCCCAGCTGTCTCTCATGACTTTATATATGTCTCAGTATCGTCGTGGTGGGAGAATATTATTATCCCCGATGGGTGAGGGTGTGAGATGGGGAAATCTCACCAGAGGGCAAGGCATTTGGGCCAGACACGAGGCCTACCGAGTGGCTGGACCAAATATCTTGTCCCGAGGGTGAGATTTCCCCATCTCACACCGCACCATCAGGGAAATATTTTTCTCCCGACACCAAAACAGTCTGACGTCATCAAAAGTAATTCAGAAGCATGTGCAGCTATATCGAACAATTTTGTTGTCCATTTCTGAAAGAAACGGATTTGCTTATCGGAAAGAGGGCACTACAGTTCAGTTTTTCCAACAGGTATATACAACAAAATTAAATTCCAAGGCCGGCATGACAGGGGTTAAAGATTTGTAGTGAAATGAACATTGACACATTCCGATGACGTCAAATTATGAATTCTACACTGTATTCGCATAACTTTTCGACGGGAATTTCGTGCAACTCGCTCCACTCATAATGGCGAGCGTTCATCCAAAAATTGAGATAAAAGAGTCATGTGTCCTTTCGTTTTGCGTTATTTTCATTTCTATTTTCTTCGACAAACGTTCGTCTGCTAATATTTCCGAAACGTGACACCATGTGGTTTGTTTTCAGAAGAACGTGCGATGGTTGAATAGTCCTGCGTTCATTAAATATGCAAATAAGCCAATATAGGTTGGTCACGTGGGTGAGATAGCTGTCACGTGGGTGGGGCGAGACAGGCGTATCTCTCCAAGCTGTCTCACACGACTTTACATATGTCTCAGTACCTTAGTGGTGGAAGAAAACATTATTCGTTTTGGACTGCAGTAGAAAAAACAAGCCATCTTGAAAATTAAATTGTGGTTAATTAAATAATGATGATAAACCGGTATCCTTGTAATTACACCTGTATTCAATCGATACTGGTTTAAATACCGTTTTGTATCGATTTATTGAAAAACCGTGCAGCCCAGCTATAATTAGATTAGATTAAACATATTGTTATTTGCCATTCAACAATGCAAATCAGGATTGAAGGACAAGTGCTGACCACTTAGAAAACCCCCCGCTCCTGTACAAAGACTAATAGATAACAAAAGGCAGAACAAAATATAACAATATGTAAACATTATACACAAAAGAAGTTAACTCAAAAGAGAGAGAGAGAGAGAGAGAGAGAGAGAGAGAGAGAGAGAGAGAGACTGGTAAAAGCAGATTGAAATCAAAGAAGACAAAAAAAAAAAAAAGAAAAAAAGAACAGTATACAACAGAAATTCCAGTGATGATGACCCCCCCCCCCCCCCCCCACCCACACACAATTTATTCAATTCTAAATTTATTTTAATGCCGCTAAGGAACGTTCACAGAACATGTTGAGACCAGTTAATCTTTGCGTGCTCATTCCACGTCCGTACTAACCTAACATCCACCGTGTTGTCCTCACACAGATTGATTGTCAGGTCCCACTGCGAGAGGACACCCACAGTGGAAGTTAGATCACCTGTATAACCTTGGGACACTCAGACTTGCTGAGAGGCGCAGCTAATTCAGCAACTGTACATCAAATCTATGCGAGTCACGAATAAATTTTTGAACAGATAAGAAAACTAATACATTGCTGCTTTCGGGTAATGACGGGCTTCCATATAAAATTAAATCCAATGAATTCCAGTTGGGCGTAAGTTTCGACAAATCATCTATGAGGATACAGCGAATATCAGAATTTAAAGAACACAGGAAGAAATAATGTTCTGCATCCTCAACGCCATCGTTACATAAGCAAAATGGAGAATCTGAGATGTAGTTGCGGAACTTGTCAGCATTAAGGTCACTACATCCAGTTCGTAATTTTGAGTGAATAATATTGTATTTCCTTATACCGGTTGAAAAATATGCTGGAGGCTTACACAAGGGTGGTGAGATGGACTTTTTGAATTTCCCAAGTGACCGACTGTTTCGAACAACCTCCGGTAGGGTATTCCACACTTCAATACACGAAGGGAAAAATGATCGTTTGAAGAGTTCCGTTCGACAGAAATAAGGGACAAAATTAGATGCGTTTCGTAAATTGTATTGGGATATGTCGACGACACGAGATGGTAAAAGTTCGTGGAGGAAGTTCGGAACATTCCCAGTGAGAATTTTGTAAAAGTTACACATTTTGTGAATATAGCGCCTGTTTTCCAGACTACTCCAACCAGCTTCCAACAAAAGTCGATCCCGTGACACAGATCTTGTCAACCCGCTCACTATTCGGGCTGCCTCGTAGTGAATATCTTCAATACGATTTAATTGATACTGAGGAGCACGGCTCCACACAGAACTACCATATTCCCAAATCGGTAATATGAATGCATGATATATTTTTTCAAGAATTTTTCTGTTAAAAGTATACTTCAATTTTCTTAGATGGGACAAGCTCGAGCAAGTCGTTTTACAAATGTTATCAATGTGATCTGACCAAGACAGGTTTGATTCTAAGGTTAAACCCAAATGTTTGTGAGAATTACAAAAATCAATTGTTTCGCCATTAAACAAAATATTTAATGACGAGATATTTTTCTTAAGTGTGGATAGGATTGCTTTCGTCTTTTTTGCATTAAACGAAAGAAGCCATGTGTTAGCCCATTCGTTTACTTTTTTGAGTTCCTCATTTCATTTTTGCTTCGACGTTACATGGGTCATTGGACGATTCTGTCAGACACGTGTCATCGGAAAACATGCGAGTAACCGAGTCAATTTTGTCGACGATGTCATTGATATATATAAGAAACAGGAACGGGCCTAGGACCGACCCCTGTGGAACTCCAGCCTTGACTTTCTTACAGTTGGAATTGTAACCATTTATTTTTACCCTCTGTTTTCTGTCTTTTAGATAGCTGTGAAACCAGCGGAGCAAAGGACCCGAGATACCGTACTGTTTAATTTATATATGATTCCTACGTGTCATACTCTGTCAAATACCTTTGAAATATCACAAAAGACACCACATATATACAAGTGTTTATCCACTGCGTCACAAAGGTTATGATAGATCTCTAATAATTGGTAAACGGTGCTGTTGTTTGGAAGGAAGCCTGACTGTAATATATAAAATAGATTGTTGCCTTTAAAATATTTATAGACTTCCTTAAAAACAACCCGCTCCATTATTTTACCAACACAACACAATAAAGAGATAGGTCGATAATTTTGGGGGTCTTGACGATCACCTTTTTATAAAGAGGGATCACATCAGCACATTTCCACTCCAGAGGAAATTCCGACAACTCCAGTGATTTAGAATAAAGCAGAAATAAAGGTCTGCTTACACTAAATTTAGTTTCCTTTAACATTCTATGTCCAATACCATCGTGGCCGCTGCTTTTGTTAGTTTTAAGAGAATTGATAATCTGAATAATGTCTTCCTGAGTAAAAGAAATTTTGCTAAATGATTTCGAACATTTGCGTTTGAAGGGGGGTAGTTGTTTGCTATTCGAGTTCAACATACTATTTTGAATAAAGGTCTCGTTTAAAATATTAGCTTTTTCATAGTCGGTTTCAAAAAGTGTGTTACCTGAATCAGTTTTCAGCGTCGGTATTCCTGGATCGGAAGCAAAGTTGTTTTGAAACATCTTAACAATATGCCAAAATTGCCGTTGGTCGTTGTTTTCTGATATTGAGGTATCTATTTTTTCTAAGTATTGTTCCTTGGCAAATTTTATCATATTGTTAACTTTGTTTCAGGTAGTTTTATATTTCGCCCATGTGTTTGGGTTATTGCTTTTCAGAGCTAATTTACGCAGTCGATCACGAAGACGAATAGTACTTCTAATAGCGCTATCAAACCACGGCTTTTCAGACTTCCTAATTTTACTTTTTTATGTGGAATACACTTTTCTGCAAGTTCCAAAAAAAGTAGAAACAAAGTTTGACAGAGCATCATTAATGTTCTCCTCACTGCATATTAGTTTCTCCCATTCTGTCTCGTTTATAAGGTTATTCAATTTTATAAAATCACCTTTTTTATAATTCCAGACCTCCCGGGTGACAGTTGATTGAATAGGGTGTGCACAAACTACATGAGTGTATACTGCGAGATGATCGGATAAACCCAATTCCAGAGGACCCGAGTGAGCTATCGTAACTGTGTCACTAAAAATTATAGGGTCAAGTAGGGTTCGAGATGTCTTTCATATTCGAGTGGGCTCAGATATAATATTCTTCAAATTGAATAGTGTTATAAGAGACTGTAGCGTACTCCGTTCCACGAGTAGGTCAGAGTTTATATCACCAGTTAAAACAACTGATGGATTTATTTCCAAGGCGAATTCTATTTTTTCCTGCAAGTTAGGCGGGTAATTTTCACTCGATTCCCTCTCCGATCTGTATGTGATACAAAGGATGAATTTCTGTTTGTTGCCCACTTCAAACCATAGAATATCATCATCAAACGATAGGTCTTCAGTTTGTGTGAAGGTGATGTGATCAGCAAAATACACCGCAATACCCCCGCGGTACTGGTTTCTGTTATGTATAAAGGGGACCGAATAGTTTGGGATCAATATATTACCAATATTGAAGTCATTATCCAAGTGAGTTTCTGTAAAGAAAATAATGTCAAAGTCATCGATCTCATCTACTAGCTTATGCAGTTTATGACGGATGCTACGGATATTGTAGTTTAGAATTGAAATTGTATTTTGATCGGTACTGACAGAACCCGTATGATCTGGACCGGGGTTTGGATGGACATCACCACAGAGAATAACAATCGACGTCATAATAACAATTATAGATGATGAGAGATGGAATATAAGTGGACGGATTTTAAGGTGGAGTGTTGCATAAGTTTGATGAATGTGGTCTTGATTCATTGAATTAAGAACGTTGTAGAAAATACCCACTGACTGTCGGTACTGGGTTATGTCAATCTCCATATTTAATACTACGGGAATGTGAAACCTAAATTCATCAGTCAGTGGGTATTCCGGAGATAGCAATTGGCGGTTTGGGTTTTTGAGAAGCCTTTTCCTTAGAGTGCACTGATGGTCAT
The DNA here is from genome assembly GCA_031216915.1 of Pictodentalium vernedei. Taxonomy (NCBI): domain Eukaryota; kingdom Metazoa; phylum Mollusca; class Scaphopoda; order Dentaliida; family Dentaliidae; genus Pictodentalium; species Pictodentalium vernedei. The sequence continues at coordinate 775,968,973 of CM062296.1, read as the reverse complement.
CACCACTGGAACAAAAATTAAAGAAAAAGTAAACATATGAGTAAACAAAGAAACAAAACTGAAATTTATACATGTACATTTGTGGATTACCTATTTGAAGCTTGGGGTTTAGGTCAAGATGTAGACTAACTCTGTACAAACTAAACTCATTCCTCAATTAATCACTACCAAAATCGCGATGTGCTGGGAGCTGGTTCGACATGTCATTGTCTTTTAAGGGCCTATATAAGTAATGAAATTTTGTTTATTTTGAAAATTCTCACTCTGATATTCCTTCAATTCAAATTAAATATACACAAAATGTACATCAAAATGAAGGTTGGGATACATAGAACACGAAACACATTTGTAATCAGCTCAATGAGTCGACTGTAGGCACCACTGTTTCCTGGAAGTCTGCAGCCGTATTCGCACAAGAACTGATTATTTAATAATATTTCACGAAAACAATTTGTGGCCAAATGTGCTTTACATATCCAAGAACAAAGCCAGGGGATCAAAATTCTTCAAAACACGGTGACAGAGCTGCATGGGGGAAAATTCCAAAGCCATTGCTTTTGTTTACGTATGAGTATACTTTCGATTTCCGGTCGACGTCATCAGACAGAAAAAGCATGTAAAAACAATGCCGTCTAAAATCAAATAATGAAAAAGATCGCCTTCATACAGTATACTGTTATTGTATAGAGATTACACAGTTATCATATTCAATGCAAGGTATCATGACACCTGTTGAAATTTCTCAGAATTACGATTTTGTTTATCGAAGGAAATTTGTGGTATCGAATGACTTGCGCATGTCTGTCGAGCATGGATACCATCTTCAATAAAAAATGCAGACAGTGTTGTCCTTTTCCAAAATGCAGTCCTGTCGCTGCACTCGAAAGTGTTTTGAATGCCTAGCGTTGTTATTGAATATCTGAAGCACATTCGGCCATGATTTTTTCTTGTGAAATATTATTTTATTATCAGTTCTAGTGCGAATACGATAGCAGACTTCCAGGAACCAGTGGTGCCTGCTGTCAACTCTATGAGTTCACTGCATACGTGTTTCGTATTCTATACATCCCAGCCTTTATTTTGATGTATAATTTGTGTATATTTAATCTGAATTTAATGAATATGAGAGGTGAGAATTTCAAAATAAACAAAATTCCATTACTTATATAGCCCCTTAACTATTGAATGCCGATCGGGCTGTTTTTCCAATTGCATTGACTCGAAATCGGAACGAATCCGACGAGTCCTTCTCAGCTGCAACAATACAATAACGTTACAATTCCATGTAGTGTGAGGCGATGTCACTTCGACTAGATTTGATTCACAGCATTGTATGCTAATCAAAGCTAGAGAAAACAAGCTAACATTCATCAAACGCCACTGATACAGATCTGATATAAAATTTAATACAAAGGCAGAAATCCCGTTATCTTCCCAGTTGCAATGACATTCAACCTTGAAGTGTGCCGTAATTACGGGTCAGTAGTGCTGACCTAAAATAGACAATGTAACGGGTACCGATTAAACTAATATGCCGTAAAAAGGCGAGAACGGCTTTTCTCACGAAGTGTAACATGTTGCGTGCCTTTAGATTTTTCCACCTAACAACATTATTAGACGGAAAGTCAAACAGTGCATGTTTTGATCTGAGCAGGTTCACAAAATGGAGAGATTCACTTGATGATTTAGAAACAACCCCCCCCCCCCCAAAAAAAAACAGAACAAAAAAAAAGCAAAAAAACCAAAACAACAACAACAACAACAACAACAACAACAGCAACAAAAAAACAGAATGAGTTGTTACTTGGTTGTCACATAGTCAAGGTATCAACCTTGCTTCGGAGCATCAAGGGATATAATCAAGATCCACTCGAGGTACAACAGTTTACCTTATCAGCCACTAGTCTGATATTCAGTTTATGGTGGGGGTGGGGGGGGGGTCGGGGGTGTGATAATTTGTAATTTGCCAAAGCTGATTTAAATTATTTAATATATCCGCATCCCTTGCATCCCACTATTTTTTAAAGTTTTCGTTAAATGTTTCATTCATTTACTTTTTCCAAGTAACAGGAGAGGTGTACATATGTTTTACTGCAGTCCGCCTTGGAGTTTTCTTCCTCAGCCAAGTCCTTATCAAAACATGCCTATTCTAGATTCGTAACAATGGTAAGTATGGGAAGTAAGACAACGTGGACGGAACGTCGAAGGAAATAATCACAATCCACTTCAAATACAATATTTTACTTTAAATTCCAATCACAAGTCGGGTATTTGTTTGGTTTTTTTTCTGGCGGGAGGGAATTGGCAAAGCTATGATTTAAAATATTTAGCACTTCCGCATCCCCACGCATCCCCTGCAACGCAATGATTTTCATTCAATTTCTTTTCCCGGGCTTAAGTGCTAGGTGGAGTGAACATATGTTCTACTGCAGTCTGCATGGGAGTTAACTTCCCAAGCAGGATGCAGCAAAACACAGCCGCGTCCTTATCAGAACATGCCCACTCTGGGTAGGTGACTATGAAAAGTATGGGAAGTATGTCAGTGTGAATTTTAAGTTGGATGAATCATTCAGTTCTGTGGAGTACAGCCCTTGATACAACATAAGCCCTTGATACAACATAAGCACTCCCTATACACACTCATGGCGTGTGTGCCTTTGACATTTCTATGACATTTGACGCCTTCGGTTTTGACCAGAACTTGTGCAGGGAGTTGTTCAGTTCCAAGCAGGCAATTTCTAACCAGGTGAGGCTATTGCTACAACACTATAATTTACAGGTTAAAATTGTTCGGAGGTATGGTGAATGGTTTTGTGTTTGAAAATTATATTCAGTAAAGAGATATACAATTAAGTGAGCTCCACTGTACCAGAAAATTATGGACGAGGTGGTTCTGATACTCGTGTTACGACACTATTTTTCATGTTTCCTTAGAAGGAAAAGAAGTGTATCTTTATTTCGTATTTTGGTTTTCACACCTGACCTTTCAAGTTCTTCTTTTATTTCTTTTGGATGACATTTTATCATATTCTACTCAAAGTTTGCAAAGCACCACATATTTAACACATCATTGTGACATTTTTTGTGACACATGTGCGATATTTTGGGTGGATATGATCGAGGAATGTATTGAGATGGTCCCCAGTGTTTACATTAGCTCTCTTGACAGGCAGACTTTTCATGACAGTCATGGAAAGCATGTACACCTTGATTTTCATGATGTTTTCGTATACTGTCTACATGTACATGAGATATGTAGTGTATTCAGTCTTCATTTCAACACAAACCCTTGTGATTTAATGATTGAATATGGCGAATGCAAATGTAAGAAGACATTTGTCTGAAGCAGAAATGTGGTGGGCTGTAGATCACCAGAGCCTGGGCAAGATTTAAGCAGTATGGCACACCAGTAAGACAGCATGATGGTGGCAGAGACAGGGCAACATCTGCAGTTGAAGACCGGTTTTTGATCATTCAGTCCCGTATGGACCGCTTTGCCACAGCAACCCAGCTTCGTAGTGACCTTCAAAATGCACCCAGGGTAAATGTTTTGACGCAGACTATCCGGGCAAGGTTGCACGAAGGTGGTCTCCGATCGAAAAGACCAGGTATTCGCATTCAGCTGTCCAAGAACCTCCGCCAAGCACGATATGAATGGGCCATGGATCCCGTTGGATGGCGACCTGTCCTTTTTACAGATGAGTCAAGTTACTGCCTAGACAACACAGATAGGCGTTCTAGGGTATGGAGAAGACCAGGAGAGCGATTCCATGCAGCCAACATTGCTGAGCATGACCGCTATGGTGGAGGGTCAATAATGGTCTGCGGCGGCATCAGCTGGGATGGACGTACAGCGCATGGTATCCTTGACCGTGGTACATTGACTGCACAGCGGTATATTGATGAGATCCTGGATGCCCACGTCAGATTGTATGCAAGTGCAGTGGGTCATAGATTCATTCTGATGAACGATAATGCCCGTCCTCATGTTGCCCATGCTATCCGGGAGTACCGACAGAGGGAGGGGATTGAGCGTACGGACTGGCCCGCAAGATCCCTTGACCTCAATTCAATCGAACATGCCTGGAACGAGTTGCAGCTTGCAGTTTTTCAGCCCGTCCAGTCCAACCAAGAAGTGTTCAGGAGCTTGGTGCCATGCTGGTCCAAGAATGGAACAATATTCCACAAAGGACAATCTGAAACCTGTAAGCTGTAATTAACAATAATGGGTCTCATACCCGATACTGAACCCATACCAGGTCGCTCCGTCAACTTTTTTGCAAATGTGAAAAATTTTCTCTTTTACCAATAATATCAATTTTCCATGGTTATCGTATTCACAAGCTAAAAACTAATGTCAAACACAAACATAATCTTAATTTCTGTACTTAAATTATTAAAGATATAATTAAATAATAAATATATACACTTTTCATAACAATATTTCAACTAAAACGTAAAACTGGGTGTTGGATATACTTGGTGCTTAGCAAACTTTGAGTTGTATACTTATTTCTTCTGAATTTATATTTGAATTCTGTAAAGGCTTTTCGTCAGCTAAATGAATTTCATTCAGAATTTGCCACATTTTGGCTGCTCGATTCCGATAAATTTCATCATCCCAGTAAATTTAATTTTTTTCTCATACGTGCGCTTTTCCCTAGCACTACCATCGTTCAACGCTCAATTCGTTAATATATCTCAGATTGCCATTTATTTTCATAAATTTCAGAAGACTGCCAACTTTTGCTACAGATATCGGGACATGATACACTAAGCAATAAATATATCGTGTTACATCTGAATAGCCTTTACGAAAAGGTACGAGTTCGAGTAAATTTGTTACCCAATTTTTACACCTTTCAAAACTGTATCGACTAGTGTGAACTCACTAGCCTCTTTCGTTAGAAGCTTGTATAGCTTCAAAAAATCTCTCAGAAGGGAGACTACTTTATGGCGAGTTTTCTGATCAATTAAAAAGAATAATTCATCCGGTAAATTTGCCCAACCATTTTTGTAAACATTACCTGATAAATTGGTCCAGTCAATTCCACCTTGGCTCCCTTTTTGTGTCCAAACGTTGAAGGCAACACCACATTCTCTAATTTTATCGACTAAACCACCAAGAGCATTTGATTCTTGGCCTAAGACTTTATTTTTGTCATCCAAGCCTTTAGCATAATCAATTACGTTTCTCAAACGCCTGTCACAGAAACGTGACAGAAGATGCAATTCGTCTACGATGACATTCTACCGTTAAAACTAGAAGTCCTGTCATGAAATGCGCACAAATAGCACGTTGATATGCGCGTTAATGTGCGCGATATGGCCCAAGTAAAGCTATCAAATTCTGTACATATGGCCTGTGCACAAGCAATGTTTCAGCCAATGGACCTCCGGGTAACCCGGAGGTCCATTGGCAGAAACATTGCATGTGTTTGCTATGAGTAACCAGGAGAACCTGCCCTGCTCTGGGTGCCATTCGATATGGCAACTGCGCGCAATTCCAACGCGCAATTAAGCCTACATAAACGCACTATTCGTGACAGGACTTCTAGTTTTAACTGTATGGGTCTATTGTTAAAAGTGGGCTGTTTTTGACACCAAATATTTTGTTTCTTTAATTTTCAGCTAAATGTTTTGCTGTTTTAATTAACTCGGGACCATGGTAAAAGTAAAATGGTTTTGATAGGTCATCTCTATCGGCTTTGTTAATTTTACACCAAGGGCAAGAATATTTTCCAAGTGAGCTTTCGAAACCTAAAATAATAATTTGAAGAAATGTCATGTCCCCTCCGAACAGGATTTCTAAGGGATAAACATTACCGTTGACAACTATCTTTCGAGCTTTGTCGAGTTTATTAGTTTCTGAAAATACTTTATGGCACGAAGCACGTAAATCCTCATAATTTTCCAAACAGTCAACTGTGCAAAACACCACCGATTTGATCAGAGAATGACAAGTGATGTTCTTTTTGAATTACAATGAAAGATAGGACAATGGAATTGGGAATGCGGCTGACTTTTCAACCGTCGCCAGATATTTTTATAGAAGTTTTAGTGGAATCGGGACCAATTTTTCTTTGACACAACCTAACAATCTCGGTATGTAGGCTCAAATATACCCCCGGTGTGTTGCCACAAGTTCTCTCAAAATGAAACTTTGATGCATTCAGTTCCGAACGACACTGACTGATCAAATGCTTCCAGGGGAAGTCGTTACAAAAACTTGCGAGCTCGTGATATGCCACATCACTCACTCCAAACTTATCTAAAATAAATAATAAATCTTTTTTTTTGTTTGTCCTCAGTGTAAGATTCTTATATTATCCCTTTACCTAACATGAAAAGCAGACGACATTTGCAAAAAAATTCTTGAATAACAATTTTTTTCATTTTTGTCTCAAAAACATAGGTTATGACCCCTCATTGGAACGAGCTCGTCGAGCTCGTTCCAACAAGGGGTCATAACCTATGTTTTTGAGACAAAAAATGAAAAAAATAATGAAAATAATTGGCGATTTTTGAGAATAGCGCTGGCCGGTTTTGACCGTTACGTTGGGTAAAGGGTTAATATTTCCCGCGCATATTGGCCAATGGAAGAGTGATTTCCACATTTTTTAGGGAAGACATTTCAAACTTGAGCATCTTGGGTACAAGACAATATGCCTCAGCAAACCATAAGGATGCTTGCGCCTTTGAAGCTACTCTTTCAACTGTCGTGCTTTGTTAGCATTGCTAACACTTTCAAAGAATTGTTGAGGTTTTGTCTCTGGAGCCACTTGACCTTCTAATGTATTTATATATGATAATAGTTTTGAATTTTCATTGCACACACTTAGATTATGCTTCCAAAAATCAACTTGTTCATCCGTCTCATTTTTCATACTTTCAAAAAGTTCTTTCACATTTTCAATCTAATTCTATCTTTTCAGATTGTAATTCGATTATTCTGAAATTTAGTTGTCTGACATTTTGAAGTTAGTCTTCGAATATAGCTATCCGGTGTATCCGACTTTCATAAGCGTAACGTTTCCTGCCACTGGTCTTTTTATGCACAGGAACCGTAGTAATCGTTTTTCCCGCTAGCCTTTCCCCCAACCTCTCCGAATTTCGTAGCTGCAGAGACAGCAGCTGTGTGTTGACAATTTCCACATAACTAAAGATGCGAAATTGTTTTTTTGACTCGTGACAGGTCTAGCAAAGATGAAGTGTTCAAAGTGAACGTCACACACAACCTTCTATTTTCTTAAGGAACTTTTTTTTCAATTTCGGCGAACATTCACCAAACGATATTGAATTTTCAAATTTTAACTGTTCTACTGTTGACATATATTCGCTTCGGGAATGGAACCAATATTCGGTTTGCGTTGCTTTGGGGGGGGGGGGGGATTGTCAGTAACAGTTCTGAAAATAGTGCAATTGTTTATTTTCTGGAGGGTGGGTGGAGGGGTGGGGGCTATATAAGCACATCTGGTTGTCGTTGCGTATGGGCTTCCTAACTTCGTTTTTTGCTAAGCTCATACCGTACTTCACATTGGGCTCTCAACACCTTTTACCGAGAACATTAGACTCCATTTGTATGACAGAATGAGCGTGTGACATAAGATCAAGTATATTTATTTATATATTATTTATTTATTGGTGTTTAAGCTCACATATTTGTGCACAATGGATAATCATGCCCACGACAGTTTTACGGGCAGAGGAAGCCGGAGTACCCGGAGAGAACCACCGGGCAACGGCGAGCCACTGTCAACTCCCCAACATACTAACTCCACACAAGCAGGGTTAGCATTGGTTGAAGACAAGTGTACCATCGACGTGCAGTACCCCTTAGTACACAACGCCACCGTGCCCCCTCGCGGGCAATGGAGATGATGTGTCTTGCCCAAGGACACAACGCGGTTGCCGCAGGTGGGATTCGAACCGAGGGCCTCTCGGTTTGCAGCCTGCACCTCTATCTACTGAGCAACCGCGCTCCCGAAGATCAAGTATAAGATTTTGTCTCGTATGAAAGGACACGCTAACTAGCAAGAGAGAGTTGATACCTTAACCCTTTACCCAACGCAGACGATATCAAAATTTATTTTTTTTAAATATAATTTTTTAAAATTTTTAAAAAACATTCAGCAAAACCATATCATGTGATCCCTCGTTGGAACGAGCTCGACGAGCTCGTTCCAACGAAGGACCACATGATATGGTTTTGTTGAAATTTTTTGAAAAATAATATTTTTCAACTGCTGAATTTGCATATTACGCGGACGGACGCGGCCCATTCGTTGGGTAAAGGGTTAACCCCTTGAACACGAGTAGTACATTTCATATCAGTCTCAATGGCAGAAAACGGAATAATCTTTATTATTTTCTTTTTTTGGAGGTGGGGGAGGGGGCAGACCAATTAAAATAAAAATATTCACTGGTCTACCCAACACATTCACATAGAAACCATCCTACTTAATGAAAGTACGATATATCATGTTTCAGGGCCGAAAACGCGGCCTCTTCGGTTCAAAGGGTAAACTCAAAGGCAGACATAACTGTCCCCAAGGGACAAGGTACTGAGCTACGTCACTCTTCTACATCCTCCCGTTAGTTATGCTACAACCTAAACACTCAAATGGAACCCAAAATATGGGATTACACCACCGATTTAGTTAACGGTAGATGAGGGCATCGCTTACAATTTCAAACCAAAATTGTACTAAATTTGAATTTGATTAGGACAAATACATATTGAGTGTCACTCTTGCTGTCGTCCTGTGTTTTTTACCAAATAAACAGTGGTTTTATTTCATAACAGCCAACAGAAAAGTGGTCATCTTCTTCACCAAAATAGGTGATGATATTTCGAAAACTGTGACCTTGTTTTATTAGAAAGGGTCGATTAATGCCAAACATTGAGTTATTTAAAAAAAGGCTTTATTCGAAAAGTGGTTGCAACAACTTTTTTCAATGACAATTTGTGTCCATGAATTATTTCCCTAAAATATAGATATAGTTTAAAATAATTCTTAGTTCGAACACACGAAATCTTAAACACATTTGGCTCAAAATCTATATATATATATATGTTCCACTCACCTGTAAAACAATATGTCTCAAATATAAAGCCAAGAGAAAAACAGGGAATGAATTTTGCTGTGTTTTCGTCTTTTTTCTGGACACAAACAGTTTGGTTGTCTGTGTATGTTTAACTTGTCATTTACTCCTAAATGGGTGTGAATGTTTTCTGACGTACGACAATCATAATAGAACAGTGTATTTTACCAGAAGAAAATGAATTGAAGGTATGCTATCGAATGACAGTATGCGTTGTGGAATCATAAATATAATAGTTTATACTAATTCTTTTATTCTCATCTTCCGTTGATCACTTATTGTAATGAATAAAGCGAAGTCAATTAGTGATGCGACTGAGGGAGGATACAGAGCGGTTCGGAATAACAGCAAAACTGGTGGACAGTTTTGCATGAGATAAACATTCTTCTAGAATAATGTTTGATGACAATATTGTGAACACTTACCTAGATAAATAAATAAATAAATAAATAAATAAATAAATAAATAAAAGTCCCCTATCCAAAGGGCACACAGAAACCCCTGCATTATTCACCACAGATTTAACTTTTAACCCGTGGAGTATGCTAAAAATATATTTCACCAAATTTAATCATGGTTGCTTTCAAGTAGCGCCATGACTAGATTTAGTGGAAAATTCATCAAAATCTCGCTCAAGAAATCACTGGTCAACAAATCGAATAAGACAAGCTGATGATGCAGTTGGACTCTTTCTTCGTGAAAATGAAACATTTGGAGTGGCAGTTTGAGAAAAGAAGGTGTTTAAATGTTTTCCATCATCGATCCACAGTGTTACGATCTAGGAGCACCGTCATCATCAGTAACATAACACCAGGGACTTGATTTGAACCAAATCGTTTGATCATCCCCAAAAAGAGATTTAAATCAAGTGGGGGAAGCGTTTGGAGCAGTTGTTTGGGAGGAGAAAAAAATAAATGTTACACCTATTATCCACAGTGGTAAAGTATGAGGGCCCCGCGATTCCGGGAATATACCTGGTCAGAATTTGTACAAATTTGTAAATCAGCCTCATGAAATATGTTATATATCAATCATGAGAGCATTTTTGAGTTTTAAAATATGGTCACGAGTCTTCTTAATTTTATTAGGTAAACGATTGGTGATTGAATTTGTGGGGTAGGCTAGTCAATATTTCAAAGAACAGCCCTAAGGCTGCTCGTTGGAAGTATTAATTGGTCTACTCCTAAATAATCACTACAGAAACTTTCAGTCTGTGCCATTGAACCGACATGGAATAAATCGTCAGTGCAAAGTGTGAATAAACTTCCAACTGCGGTCGAACAAAGTAAACCTCTCGTTCTTATTAACAAAGAATAGTCAATTTAACGAAATACATGTTTTGAAGGGAGCTATATTGCTAAATAAAGTGTGAGATTGGGTATGAGTATGGGTGGGGAATTACGGCATGGCACCCTTGATTATGGACGCAGTGTCTTGATTTGAAGGTATATGTGAATCACGCTTCTAAAGTTCGTTGATGGCAAAAAGGAAAGCTTTAGAGCAGTTCTTTTGGAGAAGAGTTTATCTACAGTGTTGACGATCGAACTCCACAGTAACCTTATCTGTCGCAGTAGTTTGGGAAAAGAAGATTGCTGAAAGCTTTTCCCATCATTCAGTGTTAAAACGTGTCCTCACGTGAACTCCTAAATATGCCCCTGGTGTGGTGTGTGGTGGGTGGAATTACAAAATTGTTTTTATTTAATACGTACGGTTTAACATCGGACCCATGACATCTGTAGATATGCCCCTAGACATGCCCCAGTGAGTTGAATTGAACAAATGTGAAATACATCGTTACAATGAAATCATATACAACAAATGGAAGAATTTAGGATAATGGCTATATGAAATATTGAACCTTTCAGAGCCGTAGTTTGGGGAAAGACAAGCGTTTTTGAAAGATTTCCCATGAATAAAAGTTTTGTAATCTGAGGTTCCAAAAACTAAATATACCCCCAGGCAGTGGCGTTGTCAGGAAATGTTTCACGAAGGGTGGGAGTACTGCAAGTCCGCACGTGGAATTTTAGGACGATAGCATTGCATTCAGATACCGTGTGGACATCTGCGCCAGTTCCTGGGGTGCGAATAATCATAAGCGGTATATTAGACAGATCTATACGACGAGGGAGGGGGGAGGGGGGGGGGGGGGCAGAGGAAGGGAGTCTTTCCAGTAAAAAAATGAACTGAGCTTTCAAATGACGCCATCTGTTGTATGTGGGATAAATTGCCTTTTTTGGGGCTCCGAAAATGAAGTAAGCCCTCTGAAAATAAAAAAAAATAAAATAAATAAATAAATAAGTATTTAATTCACAATGAAAGCATCAAGGTATTAACACCATTAGTGGATTTATGCAGCGTACTCATAAAACTGCAGCTGTGGTGAACATTTTTAATGATAAATATCAACAAAATTCAGTCAATGTCTGGGTTGATAAACATTTCTAGCGTTCATACAATAAAAACGAATGTGTCTATTTTTTCACATTCAGTCAATGGAATATGTCAGTTGGTCGTAAAGGCGAAACGTAGAAATGAAGGCTTTTTCGACTAACTGAAGTATTCCAGTCATTAGAATCTGAACATAGTCGGTGCACTCGGGGCTGGGGAGTTGAAATTTGGGTTCCAGGGTATATTTTGTGAATATCCCCCTTTCAAAAGTGTCGGGATACTGATGGACATGCCAGAGGCGTCTGGCGTGAGTGTCGAAGGTACTATCGATGTTAGGAGGGTGTGTGTGTGTGTGGGGGGGGGGGGGGGGGTCTGAAAGGACGTACTAAACCAAAAATTAGAATACAGTCTTTCATACCATGTTTAGAATAGGGGAAGGCCTAACCCAATAATCCTGGATTCCCGGGCCCAGGAATTCATTTGGACTTGAGTTTCCAATTTCCTGATTTTTTTTCTGTAAACGGTGCTGGGAATTTTCCATACCTACAATCCGGAAACCGAGAAATTCCCGATTTTTCTCCTCTCCATTAACACTTTACTGTAATTAAGACCAAGTGACCTCGACACAAAAATGAACGAAAACGACCAACTGGGTGCTTTCTGGGCTGCGTTTCAAGGTTAACGGGGGATACAGTTAAAACTAGAAGTCCTGTCATGAAAGGCGCACAAATAGCACGTTGATATGCGCCTTAATGTACGCGTTATGGCCCAAGTAAAGCTATCAAATTCTGTACATATGGCCTGTGCACAAGCAATGTTTCAGCCAATGGACCTCCGGGTAACCCGGAGGTCCATTGGCAGAAACATTGCATGTGTTTGCTATGAGTAACCAAGAGAACCTGCCGTGCTTTGGATGACATTCGATATGGCAATTGTGCGCAATTCCAACGCGCAATTAAGGCTAGATAAGCGCACTATTCGTGACAGGACTTCTAGTTTTAACTGTAATCAAGTAGTCAGATATTTCTTTTGACACCGCTAGGTTTTTTTCAGAGAGGATATATGCTGTGTTTTCGTCTTTTTTCTGGACACAAACAGTTTGGTTGTCTGTGTATGTTAACTTGTCATTAACTCCAAAATAGGTGTGAATGTTTTCGGACGTACGACAATCATAATAGAACAGTGTATTTTACCAGAAGAAAATGAATTAAAGGTATGCTATCGAATGACAGTATGCGTAGTGGAATCATAAATATAATAGTTTATACTTATTCTTTTATTCTCATCTTCCGTTGATCACTTATTGTAATGAATAAAGCGAAGTCAATTAGTGATGCGACTGAGGGAGGATACAATGCGGTTCGGAATAACAGCAAAACAGGTGGACAGTTTTGCATGAGATAAACATTCTTCTAGAATAATGTTTGATGACAATATTGTGAACACTTACCTAGATAAATAAATAAATAAATAAATAAATAAATAAATAAATAAATAAATAAATAAATAAAAGTCCCCTATCCAAAGGGCACACAGTATGCTAAAATATATATTTCACCAAATTTAATCATGGTTGCTTTCAAGTAGCGCCATGACTAGATTTAGTGGAAAATTCATCAAAATCTCGCTCAAGAAATCACTGGTCAACAAATCGAATAAGACAAGCTGATGATGCAGTTGGGCTCGTTCTTCGTGAAAATGAAACATTTGGAGTGGCAGTTTGAGAAAAGAAGGTGTTTAAATGTTTTCCATCATCGATCCACAGTGTTACGATCTAGGAGCACCGTGATCATCAGTAACATAACACCAGGGACTTGATCTGAACCAAATCGTTTGATCATCCCCAAAAAGAGATTTAAATCAAGTGGGCGAAGCATTTGGAGCAGTTGTTTGGGAGGAGAAAAAAATAAATGTTACATCTATTATCCACAGTGGTAAAGTATGAGGGCCCCGCGATTCCGGGAATATACCTGGTCTGAATTTGTACAAATTTGTAAATCAACCTCATGAAATATGTTATATATCAATCATGAGAGCATTTTTGAATTTTAAAATATGGTCATGAGTCTTCTTAATTTTATTAGGTAAACGACTGGTGATTGAATTTGTGGGGTAGGCTAGTCAATATTTCAAAGAACAGCCCTAAGGCTGCACGTTGGAAGTATTAATTGGTCTACTCCTAAGTAATCACTACAGAAACTTTCAGTCTGTGCCATTGAACCGACATGGGATAAATCGTCAGTGCAAAGTGTGAATAAACTTCCAACTGCGGTCGATCAAAGTAAAGCTCTCGTTCTTATTAACAAAGAATAGTCAATTTAACGAAATACATGTTTTGAAGGGAGCTATATTGCTAAATACAGTGTGAGATTGGGTATGGGTATGGGTGGGGGATTACGGCATGGCACCCTTGAATATGGACGCAGTGTCTTGATTTGAAGGTATATGTGAATCACGCTTCTAAAGTTCGTTGATAGCAAAAAGGAAAGCTTTAGAGCCGTTCTTTTAGAGAAGAGTTTATCTACAGTGTTGACGATCGGACACCACAGTAACCCTACACTCTAAAATCAGTTGGGTTCATATTCACTCAACCCAGTTCATTTGGGTTGATTTTCAACCCAACTGAGTTTAGAGTGTATCTGTCGCAGTAGTTTGGGAAAAGAAGATTGCTGAAAGTTTTTCCTATCATTCAGTGTTAAAATGTGTCCTCACGTGAACTCCTAAATATGCCCCTATTGTGGTGTGTGGTGGGTGGAATGACAAAATTGTTTTTATTTAATACGTACGGTTTAACATCGGACCCATGACATCTGTAGATATGCCCCTAGACATGCCCCAGTGAGTTGAATTGAACAAATGTGAAATACATCGTTACAATGAAATCATATACAATAAATGGAAGAATTTAGGATAATGGCTATATGAAATATTGAACCTTTCAGAGCCGTAGTTTGGGGAAAGACAAGCGTTTTTGAAAGATTTCCCATGAATAAAAGTTTTGTAATCTGAGGTTCCAAAAACTAAATATACCCCCAGGCAGTGGCGTTGTCAGGAAATGTTTCACGAACGGTGGGAGTACTGCAAGTCCGCACGTGGAATTTTAGGACGATAGCATTGCATTCAGATACCGTGTGGACATCTGCGCCAGTTCCTGGGGTGCGAATAATCATAAGCGGTATATTAGACAGATCTATACGACGAGGGAGGAGGGGGGGGGGGGCAGAGGAAGGGAGTCTTTCCAGTAAAAAAATGAACTGAGCTTTCAAATGACGCCATCTGTTGTATGTGGGATAAATTGCCTTTTTTGGGGCTCCGAAAATGAAGTAAGCCCTCTGAAAATAAAAAAAATGAAATAAATAAATAAATAAGTATTTAATTTACAATGAAAGCATCAAGGTATTAACACATTTAGTGGATTTATGCAGAGTACTCATAAAACTGCAGCTGTGGTGAACATTTTTAATGATAAATATCAACAAAATTCAGTCAATGTCTGGGTTGATAAACATTTCTAGCGTTCATACAATAAAAACGAATGTGTCTATTTTTTTCACATTCAGTCAATGGAATATGTCAGTTGGTCGTAAAGGCGAAACGTAGAAATGAAGGCTTTTTCGACTAACTGAAGTATTCCAGTCATTAGAATCTGAACATAGTCGGTACACTCGGGGCCGGGGAGTTGAAATTTGGGCCCCATGGTTTATTTTGTGAATATCCCCCTTTCAAAAGTGTCGGGATACTGATGGACATGCCAGAGGCGTCTGGCGGGAGTGTCGAAGGTACTATCGATGTTAGGAGGATGTGTGTGTGTGTGTGTTGGGGGGGGGGGGGGGGGGGGTGTCTGAAAGGACGTACTAAACCAAAAATTAGAATAAAGTCTTTCATACCATGTTTAGAATAGGGGAAGGCCTAACCCAATAATCCTGGATTCCCGGGCCCAGGAATTCATTTGGACTTGAGTTTCCAATTTCCTGATTTTTTTTCTGTAAACGGTGCTGGGAATTTTCCATACCTACAATCCGGAAACCGAGAAATTCCCGATTTTTCTCCTCTCCATTAACACTTTACTGTAATTAAGACCAAGTGACCTCGACACAAAAATGAACGAAAACGGCCAACTGGGTGCTTTCTGGGCTACGTTTCAAGGTTGCGTTTCAAGGTTAACGGGGGGGGGGGGGGGGGGGGGGGGAGGGGGGGGGGGGGTAATCAAGTAGTCAGATATTTATTTTGACACCGCTAGGTTTTTTTCAGACAGGATATTGAACAAAATAATTTTCGGCAAAATTTTACTGAACAAAATAATTTTCGGCAAAAGTTAGCGAAGTTTAGACGAAATGAATGGGGTTCTACTAAAGAATATGAGAGAAAAGAAAATAAATTGCAATATTCGTGGTAATCTTCTTCACATACTACGACTTCAGTACTATTCTCTTTTTACATAACACTTATTGGTCCCGACAGTCAGAAATAGATGGGCTGGTCGCGAATCGCGGTACACGACACACATAGTGAATCAAGCCAGACCAAAATGTTACACAGTTCAATTAGGTTATTAAAAGGATGCGGACATATAAGTCAGAGACTCAGAGTGGGACCTACATGTAGCCTCTGTCTGAAGTCTATGAATTTTTCTTTTTGATAATTCTATGAATTTTTCTTTTTGATAATTACGAGAATAGTAACGATGTATGCTGTAATACTGTGTTAACTGGTGAAAACTATTGGTAAATAGGAATTAATGGAGGGAAACCTCAAACTCTTCTGACGATCAATTTAGTATCAAAGAGACAAGAATTACGAGACTGTAATTTCCGGCTCACGTTGGTGAAAATCCGGATATCGGGTCTGCCAAAAGGCAATAGGGAACCGGGAATTCCCGGTCCCGATGGAAACCGTAATTTGGATTTGGACACAGATGCATATCACCCTTCCGAAGAAAAGAAAGATCCTTCATGTCAAATAACCCTTTACCTAACCTGAAAAGCAGACGACACTTGCAAAAATAATTCTTGAATAACTAATTTTTTTCATTTTTTGTCTCAAAAACATAGGGTCATAACCTATGTTTTTAAGACAAAAAATGAAAAAAATAATGAAAAATAATTGGCGATTTTTTGAGAATAGCGCTGGCCGGTTTTGGCCGTTACGTTAGGTAAAGGGATAATGCAGTTCTTGGGGCTGTGGGTTGTCAGAATATTGTTTCATGTTCTTCACAATATCAGCACTGTTAAAATGCACCCCCGCCTTCCTCCTCATGTGGAGCTCCCTAGAAAATCAATGAAACTTTTTTTGTTTAGAAAAAACTATTTTGAAACTTTCTGATTATACTCTTCCTCAGGATGCACCATATCAAATATCGGGCTTTGTGCTGTGCTCTTTTTCAAGAGGAAGCGATTCAATGTCTTTTTTCTTTTCTAGTCTGTCGGGGTTCTCATGAGATCGCGGCTACTTTTTATTGCTACGCCCACAAAATAGCAAATATGAAGCGAAAACGATCAGCTGGGTGCTTTCTGGGCTGCGTTCAAGGTTAACGGCGGATAATCAAGTACTCAGATATTTCGTTTGACATCGCTAGGGGATAATGTACTTCTCTACGATGTAGACATTTGTATCTTGAAGGAAGATGTAGTTAGCATCCAAGGAGCATGGAAAGTATAGAATGGTTTGCCTGTGAGTGATTACAATCTTTTATTGAACAAAGTACAGTTGACCAAGTTTTGTTGCCTTGGAAATGACCAGAGATAGCTTAATTGGCAAATATGTTTGTGTGTTTCATTATAGCTTTTGCTATTTTTCTACAATTTTACCTAAAAGGGTGGTGAATTGCGAAGCGGAAGGACTTATTTATGTGCTCTGCCGTGGTGTTCCGCTCACAAATGCTGGTTTAACTTTATGTCTCTTTACATTGGATTTCCCGGAGAGCGATTGTTTAACAATTGTCCGATTAATGAAAATGCCACGGTGAATAGTACTTAGCGACCGGGTCCGAATCTAGATGGGGTGCCGATTCGCCATCTCCCCTTGACCACGTCAGTCGGGAATTGTTGTCTGTCAAAAAATTTCTTGTATGCTCGGACGTCAACTGTTTCTCTCAAATCCGCTAATTTGAAAAGAAATATTACAATACACCTGGAACTTAATTAAGCACCCTCTGAAATGTTTCATGGCAGTGCAGTTGCTGTTACTGTTTATTATGTTGTAATGATTGCTATGTCTTGCAGTACACTTCGTCTAGTGGCATATGATGTTTCTGATTCATAGCCTACCGCAAACACTTTCCGTCCTCCGTGTGAAGCATGCGTCTCACGAATGTCACAAAAACACTATCATCCACATGAAGTATAGGAGAATAAATCAAGCAAATTTGTCACTTCTTTTGTCAATCAATGTTGACATGGCAAGGAGTAGATTGTCAGAGGCACTAAAGCGGCCCATCCACAGTCAATATAATTGTCAATATTATTGACTCAATATTATTGACAATATAATGTTTGCTCTCAACTGCACTATCATTTTGATCAATATTTCTTTCATTTCTGATTCGACAATCATAGGATTGATTGATCAATCTTTGATTGATTTTGCCATGTTGATGGCTCTGTGTTTTTGACAAGAATGAAATATTGATCAATACAATTCATGTGACAAAAATGCACATCAATATTATTGACAATACGTCAATAAATATTTGAGCTCTCTGATATTCTTCAATACATTGATCAAGTCTTCAATATCGCCCATTCATGATCAATAAGATTGTCAATATAAATTATTGACAATTATATTGACAATCATATTGAGTGTGGATGGCCCGCTTAAGATGTCAAATCGTTGGCATGCATGCAACAGGCCCGTCATTCAAAGCTATTGGAAGGCAACTTGGCTACAGACATTCTGCCATCAGCATCATTTTCATTGTACAAAAATACCATTAAGGGGACGTCCAACCTAACTTTGGTCAAATTTCATGTAATTTTCTTTCAAGTCTAAAAAAGTCCCAAAATGAATAACCCCAGTAAATTATATACCAAAATGCTTGGAATGAAACATAGAACATGCGGAAACTGAAATTTGCCATGGAACTGCTGCCATGTGTAAATAGCACCATCTGAAAGTCTGCTGTGGCAGAAGTAAGAGAACAAATTTTTTACAATAAAATACCTCAAAATAAAATAACAGCTGTATTCTGTAAACATTTAAGTACATACTCGAAGAAATCTTTTCCTAATTCACGAAAGTAATAAAGATTGAGACCAAATGTTATAAGTGGAGTGCTCACTGATTGAAGGCAGACATTTTCTTTTGTTTATGTTTTGATTTGGGGAGTTCAACAAAGGTCAACTTGAAGGAGTCCAGCAGAAGAAGTATGGAAGGACAAAAGAGTGTCTCCCAATATCAAGATGTATGTGTTACTGTAATGGTTTGGAAAGAAAATATGATATTCTCCTATGTAGAATGCACTGCAAAGTCATACATTGTAGTTGAATAAATATATTTACAACCCCCTTGCACTGTAACCCCTTTTATCCCATGCATCAATTTGATAGTTATTAAATTGTTAAATTTGTCTGGTTTATCAATAAGTATATTAGCTTTGTTTAACTCTTGGGCACCAATACACTCATGATATCTGTTGGAGAAGAAATAAGGGCAACTGTAACCTGTCACTGCAATAAACCATCTAATGTACCTAAAAGTACATTGTTATTCAAAACACATCAAATCAACCTTACATAACCATTATTGCATGTACTTTCCCCAAGGAGGCTTATTGACATATTGAGATCAGAAGGGCACATCCAGAGGGTCTCACATATTTTTTTCAAGAACGCAGTACACAAAGCAATCCCCAAAAGATGACAAGTGAGCTCCATTTGACACAAACAAATTCCTGGGGGGGGGGGGGGGGAGGGGGGGGGGTCTCTTCCTTGTATGACTCTATCTCCGGCACTCAAGGCATATGCCTTTTTTCTCAAAGTTTAACCATTTTTTTCTTTTTGAAGATCCTGGCCACACATGTTCCAAACACTATCAGACAGGTAACCCTCCAAATAAGTGTATCTGCACATTGCAAAACATTCTTTTTAGACTTTTAGTTCTGGACCTTTCATGCTTCTTACTTCCAACTATAACACTTAATTTATCGATTAATGGGTGAATAGAAAAGTCCTGCCATAATCAACATTTTGAGTTCCATAAGCCTTCAAAACAGCTCCGATAAAAGTGTCAAACATCAGATTGGTGGCTTTATACAGAATATTCATTAGGTTGTTGCTTGATAAGTAATAGTAACAAAATCTTCACCAGAAAATTCTGTAGCAATACAATTGAGGGTATTAGCAGGCACTTTGCAACAAATTGTAACAAATCAACTAGTCATAAACAAAATTTTCTAACTCAAAAGAGTGAAAAAGTACCACAACTCTGAAAAAATGTGGGAAGAAACACATGCTACAGCAGCTACACAGGCATTGTTTCCCCATGATGCTCGATCACAACACCAAATATCCTTCAAACTGGAGTAGCAATGGTTGAGATACAAGGGCGAATGTTGGTACATGTAATGATGAATGGGTAAGACTAAGATTAAGAGGACAGGGGTCACCACTGCACGGCCCTAGATGCACCTTTGATTTTCCAACTTCCAGGTCTGGGGCATAATAATCGCAACACACCCACCTTATCAGTTCATAATTTCAGTAAAATAAAAGAAATTATCAGTTTGAATTAATTAATAGATGATCGAAAATATTTGGCTTCCTTCGCCTTCTCGTACTATTTAATTACCACAAACAATATCAGTTTGATGCCGACAAACGAAATTGAACGCATGTGGTATGGTTAAAAAGTAACTCGGCATGAATAATGAAGAAATTGCAAATATTTCGTGTATTTCATTTGTTTAAAAGCCAATTGCAGCTAATATTGACCGTGCATTCGATAATTCCTTTCGGTTTTGACCACACGGCCACGCTGACACTCCGTGACAGCGGTTATGTTTATCGTGATATGCAAATTGGGGATGGTTTCCGGTGAAGGAGATTTGTCACATTTGTCAGTGTAAAACGATCATAAAAGACACTGATCGACGCTTGTATTACTATGGTTGGTTGCAAGAAAAAAACTAAATTCTCAGCATCGTCCAAGCGCACCTTATTTAAAAGCACGAATGCATCATTTTCAACCCATCTTCAATCGGTCCTTTGCAGACATCAAACACACCCGCCTTCAAATTCCATGGTTACTAGGAAGTAAATAACTTCACAACATCTGGGGGAAATCAACACGCTCAATATAGTTCCAGGTCACTTGGAATATACTTCGTGAAAAAGTGATTTCTGAAGCATTCTGCTTACTTTGTTATGAATATTGCCTTATTTTATGTGTATCGTCCCGATTTTATACACTCGGTTATTTATTTTACAAGTGCTTCATGTTGTCTGTCTGGTGCGCAATAATTCAGATTTTTTGTCAACAAAAAAGTTCAGACGGCCTGTAAACACGAGAGGGAATTTCGAACCATATTTTGCAGTTATGACATTAACAGCTCAAGTATTTGCTGTCACCTGTTTGCAAATCCGCTCATACATTGTCTCGAACAAATAAAGGGCGCGATCACGTCCTTGCATTCTTACAATTGCCCAAATTGAGTATTTCTGCAAGAACCACATCGTAATCACATGACCGGAAAAACATCATTGAAACATGGCCACATCCGGAACATCAAAAATTTGTGTTGGTGTTATTACATTCAAACGTCAAAACCCACCAGAGTGTGTGTCAAAAAAATGCTTTCTCCGAGTCTGTAGTATGTTATCATTATATTGAGGACAAGGCTTTCGAATTACCGATTATTTTGTGGTTTTACCGGTTCGTTACTTATGCCATTTGCAAATTAATCTTCTTCAAAATCCTAAAATTCACTTTTTTTCCTGAAAAAAATTATATGTACCTTTTCTATGCACTTTACTCATTATTTTGATATATAATTTGCCTTTCCTTACTTCTCTTATCTGTTTCTGAGGCATTGGGAAAAATGTCAAAAAATGACCAAAGTTAGGTTGGACGACCCCTTAAGCTTCAAATATATTTTGTGTGGACGTTCTCGTTACATGTGTAAGTATATGGTAAATGAGTAGTTATGCACCTGAAAAAGTTGTGTTCTGGTTACTTTTTCTATTTCATTTCCTCTCTCTACCTTTTTTTTTCTCTCTCTTTCTTCTCTACTTAGTTCCTCAATTTAAATAAGTAATTATGTATCATTTTTGTTTGCTCCGCCATTGTATCAGAATTACATTATTGTATTTGGAGAGGAGGGATAGCTAAGTGTGAAGCACTTGTCCTCCAATCCTCTTTGCTTAGTATGCAAATAAAATATGTTTACACTAAAAGTTGTGTATTTTTATCATTTTAAAGAATGACGTTCGTTAGACGAAAGTAATTCTTTAAAATAATAATAATAAACGGTTGGTTTAAGTATTGTTTTGAACAAGTATTTTGAGTAACGTTTTTAGTAACGACGGTCAACGACTCAGGACGCTCTCGGAAATTTTTAACTCTTGCCCACTCTATCGGAAGATTTTGAGATCCTGGCTTCGGGCTGTAAGCGGCAGTTTACAACAGTAAGCAATAGTTCAGTTTTATGGGATAATGGCGGGTGCCCGACACTGCTATGTTCACAGGCCTACAGACCGTTGTTGCTCATATTCTCTAGTGTGAGTTTTGTTTCTCCCAATAATTATGAACAACTCAAGAACACCGAACGGTCGTGTAATACACCACTGTAAACCTTATTGATCCCCCTTTCTACTGACGCCGAGAACTGCTGGATTCGTTGGATGAATCAAATTCGGGGGGGGGGGGGGGGGGGTATAATGACGGTGAGTGCTACCGTTTTCGAAAAGCGAGTTGGGTACGTTGTTAATATTTACATACCATTATGGGGGCACGTTTGCATCGATTCAAAAATGCTATCAGATATCATTTTTCTTTCAGCTTGTGCCGAATACCTATGCCTTTGATCAGACCACATAATAACAACGCTCGTCATAGTCACAAAATCTGAAATCTGCATCACTGAGATTTGTTTCTAATATAAGTATCGGGGATTTTCTCAAGCACACAGTGGTAATCAACGCCTGGTGGAAATCCCAAGGAGTGCAATATAGTTATGAACGAGTGGTTAAACTTGACTTCATACCTATGTTGCAGCCTACTTAGAGTCAATAACGATAGTGTGGCCATAAACACCAGCGCTACATATTCGGTTGGTGTGATCTTGCTACTAGCTACTAGTGTTAGGGTCGGGGTTATGCATACATTGGCACTTTTAATGCTTATTTTATTCAGTTCTCCAGGGTCTGTGGCGTTCAGTAAAAGGCGATTATCAGCCAACTCGATGTCCAATAGAGAATGCGCTTCACTATTTGAAATGCACAAGGATTTATTAACAAAATCGATGACCCAGATTCTATGGGTCTGTTGAAAAAATATAATTTTATTACGGTAACGGAAACTTGGCACTCCAGTAGAGATAACATAAATATCTCCGGCTATACATGTGTAGATATGCGACTCAACAATGGCAAGAGACAAAGGTGTTGCGTTTTACTACTTAGACAAGTACAAGCCATATTTTCAAAAGTAATTTGCAGTTGATGACCTGTCACTATGGGTACAATTTGACGGGAATGTTGAGTATGTGGAGAGTGTATTATCACTAAATCACCCACAGAGTGGAGATTCCACCCGAGCAATAATTGCAAATTTGTTGCAAAGCATATCAATCACAAGCAAAGTTTCAGCCAATGGACCTCTGGGTTTAACCCGGAGGTTCATTGGCTGAAACATTGCTTGTGTTTTTTGTTCATATGTACAGAATTTGAAAGTGATATTTTGGGTTATAACTCCACTCCGCAAGTGATTTGGTCACAAACCACACTCCACGTACTGTATTTGATGTATCGTGTCCGTTATAACTCCAATCCGCAAGTGATTTGGTCACAAACCACACTCCACGTACTGTATTTGATGTATCGTGTCCAGTAGTTTTTGTTTCTGTATATATTTCACCCCATAAGTCAACTTACCGGGTATCAAATGATGTAGAAACCTTTGTATATAGCGGTATCGAGAGCAAACTAAAAACATTCTCTGAAAACACCATGATTATAATGGGTGGCGACTTTAACTCACGTACTGGTAATCTGCTGGATTATATTACAGATGACTGTGATAAATACACACCATTACCGAGTTCTTATACTGTCGATTCTTGGTCAATTCGACCAAGTATCGATACCTCTGTGAACTCGTATGGAAGGCAATTACTTTCGTTATGTCAAAGTGCAAAGCTGAGAATAATTAATGGGAGGTGTCACGGGGACGTTATGGGCAGTTTCACCAGTTATCAATATAATTGCGGAAGCGTTGAAGATTACATTCTGATCTCCGACATGTACATATCCAATGTGGATTATTTCTGCGTGAAACCACCAAACCAGTATTTAGACCATTGTCAGTTGACCTTTCTTTTAAAGTATTCAGCGGCAAACGCGGTATACATATACAAAGTCCAAAGTATTAATGAAATGGACCGAAGGTAGTGCCGCGAAGGACTTGAATACGCTAGCATCTCCTGCTATGAGAACCAAAAAAGATCAGATCATAATGAATCCATATGCCGAGAATTTTGAAGGTGCAGAGAATGCAGTACGCGACCTAACGGATGTGCTTGATTTTATAAATAAATCCGCCACCAAAAGGGTTTTATGCTCCATGCCCAAGAAAAGAGCCCAAAACAGATCATTCGACAATGAGCCGCATGGAGAGGGCCATACAGTCCCTTAACCCTTTACCCAACGTAACGGCCAAAACCGGCCAGCGCTATTCTCAAAAATCGCCAATTAATTTTCACTATTTTTTTCATTTTTTGTCTCAAAAACATAGGTTATGACCCCTCGTTGGAACGAGCTCGTCGAGCTCGTTCCAACGAGGGGTCATAACCTATGTTTTTGAGACAAAAAATGAAAAAAATTAGTTATTCAAGAATTTTTTTTGCAAGTGTCGTCTGCTTTTCACGTTAGGTAAAGGGTTAAAGAGCATCCCAATGACAAAACGAAAACTTGTGATTTTTTCAAGGCGAAAAAGGAGTACAGAAGGGTAAATAAGCGGAAATTCAACTTGTATTTCAAAAATATTTGTGATCATTTGGAAAAACTATCAACCTCGGATCCCAAAACCTATTGGCACAAAAGTCAGGAAATTCGTAAAAGCAACGTTGGTGAACATTACTTGGATCCAGATACCTCTGCAGATTTGTTTACGTCTTTACTTTGTGATCCGAAGAATGGTGATGGATCGGAAAGAACCCACTCTGTAAAAGGAGTTGGATCAGAAAGAATGCACTCTGTAAAAGGAGCCGCAGCAATCGGATATCCCCTGAAGAATGATACACTCACTGCGACTGGGATTCTCAACGCAGTCAAGGAATTGAAAAATAAAAAAAGCACCAGGTTGCGACAGCATATCCTATGAGCTCTTAAAAACAGTCTTGCCTTACCTGATAGATCATGTTACTGGATTGTTTAATTTAGTTTTCGATTCAGGTCATTGTCCTATAACGTGGAGTAAATCTGTTCTTAAAACATTATACAAGAAAGGAGACCGGCATGACCCTAACAATAACATGGCAATAGTCGTAAGCAACGCGATGGGAAAACTGTTCAACAAAGTTATTAATGAAAGGATTAATAACTTTCTAGATGATAACGGTCTCATCAGCGATAATTAGTTTGGGTTCAGGAACGGACGCAGCACTATTGATAGCGCATTTATACTTAAGACAGTGGTAAAAAATATAGAAGAATTGAAAAGCCGTTACACACGGTCTTTGTAGATGTTAAGAAAGGATTCGATACTGTTGACAGGAAAATTCTCTTCGATAAGTTGCAAAATATTGGGGTATGTGATAAAATGCTAAAACTTCTTCAATCCTTATACATTTCAATTTATTATCAAGTAAAAACAAAAGTAGGACTAGGTCCAGCTTATTTATCTATCACTGGCTTTAGGCAAGGCTGTGGGATCTCCCCAACATTGTTTAAAATTTACATTGACGACATAAAATCATACTTCGACAAAGAATGTGTGCCTGTTTCTATCAATAATACCCACATTAATCATTTACTTTTCGCTGATGATTTAGCTCTGATTTCAGAATCCGCTGGTGGACTTCAACGGTGTCTAGAAAAACTAGACGAATACACAAGCAAAAATGACCTCGGCGTAAATATCGAGAAAACAAAAGTTATGATTTTTCACGCTCGTAAGATAAAAAATCCACCTCAATTTTATATCGGTACAGAGCAGCTGTCGTGCACTCCAGAGTACACATATTTGGGCTTATCGTTTACTGCCAATGGCAAAATGCAAAATGCACAGAAGGAGTTGAGACTTAAAAGCCTGAAAGCTCTCTACAGTTTACAAAATGCGTTTAAGAACAAATAGTTTCCGCCAGTGTCCATATCTTTGAAACTTTTTGATTCACTCATTAAACCCATCCTGCTTTACGGAAGCGAAATATGAGCCGCAGAATTCAACAATGTACCCACTGATAATTACCCATGTGAACATGTTCACCTTCAGTTTTGTAAAACCTTACTGGGGTGAATAATAAAGCGTCGAACCATGCTGCAAGAGCCGAACTTGGACGTAACCCTCTACACATCGCAGCTTCCCTTCAAATATTGAAATACGTTGAGAAATTATATCAGTTGCCCCCGTCCACTTTACTGAGTGAAGCGAAAAAAGAATATGAAAATTACACAAAGCGCGATTCAATATTACTCAAATACCAACTGATTGTAGGAAATCGAATCAGTGAAAACGCCGGTAGAACGCTTGACTTTAACTGATGTCGAATATCTAAGGTTCAGGGTGCAAATGTTTCCCATAATTCAACTAGAAATTTAACCAATTCAATCTTGTTTGACAGAACTCAATGAGCTCTGTGAAACAAGATTGAATTGGTTAAATTCCCAGTTGCATTATGGGAAAAATGGCTACTTCAAATCTGGATATTTTTACATCAGTGTGCAGGGGATTAAAACCTGCAGTTATTTCTTAGAACACGCTCACATTGAGAGGTTTTTTAATGACATTCATGATGATAATAGGATATGTGGTAAAAACAAATTGAGGGTATACAGGGGGTTCAAGGAAACATTCAATCTAGAACCTTATCTGGTACACACCACGTCAATGGAAGCGAATATTCAATTTACTCGCTTACGTGTAAGCAACCATAAACTTCGAAAAGAAACAGGCATGTGCAGCCACCTGTACCTGTACACGAAAGGGTGTGCCCCATATGCAATTCTGGTGCTCTAGACGATGAATTACATTTTGTGATGGGTTGCAGGGAGTACGAAGCGATCAGGTCTATTGCGTTTCAGAAAACTGAATGCGAATGTCCTCAATTTTTTGAAATGACTAGCTCGGATCGGCTCGTGTTTCTTATGAAAAACGAAATACCAATCATTGTGCAATGTTATCTGTGATATGATCCGGCAATTCTTTAAACAAATGAAATTATTGTACAAGTAAATAAACAATAGAGAGAAACTCTCATGATAGAATGTGTATATGAATATTTGGATTACATTTTTCACCATATGTATAATACTATGATTTTGCATTGTTTTTGGTGTATTTTCCCCAAAAATAATCTATCCATCTATTGTGTCACGGTCGGTCGGAATTCACTTATTGTAAGTGTGAACAGGATCTCTAGCCGAATGTAATTTACCAACAGCTTGATGACTGAACGGACAAGAAGCTGCGAATTTGAAATCAGTTGACCTTTAACAAAACCATAATGCTCGTTTGGAAAACAATACCCGTACAGTACGGGCGTCGTGGACTGGCCTCTTTCCACGAGTGCGTTTACCATGTAATAAAAATCATCATCGGCAACATTTTAATTAATGAAGCACCGGGTGGTACCCGGTGCTTCATTTATTAAAA
The DNA here is from genome assembly GCA_031216915.1 of Pictodentalium vernedei. Taxonomy (NCBI): domain Eukaryota; kingdom Metazoa; phylum Mollusca; class Scaphopoda; order Dentaliida; family Dentaliidae; genus Pictodentalium; species Pictodentalium vernedei. Next base: position 775,941,454 of record CM062296.1, on the reverse strand, counting down.
TTTTGATGATTATTCCTGTAGGTGGTGTCTGTAATCTAATATTATTGCGTCCGTGGAAATATTGCTCAGTTGTGGAAAGTGACCAGTTCACTACGGCCGTACTGTACGGGTATTTTTTTCTAAACGAACATTATGGTTTTGTCAAATTGTTAACTTATTTCAAATTCGCAGGCTTATTGTCCGGTTGAACACCATGCTATTGGTGAATTACATATGGCTAGAGATCCTGTTCACACTAACAGGAAGTGAATTACGACCGTCGTTGACGCGATGTGTGTTCAACTGCTGTGTGCTTGAGTAAATCCCCGATACTTATATTTGGAACATATCTTTCCACATTCGTGTCATTTTCATTTGACAACCTCCAACCTTGGCCAAAACATGCAGAAATTTGACAGTTTTAAAAATTTGCCTTCTCTCTCGTATAACGAACAAGGCAAAAACTGTTATTGTTCAAGTTCTTTTTTTAATAGTACCAAGTGTGTGCAGAATATTACGCAGGATTCAGATCTTGCTGAAATACTTTTTGGGAAGATACAAGACATTTGTACTGATTTTGATGTCGTTGATTATTTTAATTTGAATTACCTGATATTTCACAATATTTCAAGTTGACATTTGCATGTACTTGCACTAAAAAGTGCTAGGGATATTGGCTGTGTCCCAAACCTTCATAATACAATTCTCCACAACGGGTTTGATACAATGGTTAATAAATTGTACATATGTCTTCAACAATAACAGTGTTTCCTTGTACTGTGGATACAGACAACACTGGAACTGTATCAGCAGATACTGATAAAAGCACCTTTTCTGAAAATATTCCTAAATCGTGGACAGGGTTATAACCACTAGTTTTGGGAAAGGGTCAAATACACTTGCCATTGGAAAAAGATGGATTTGTAAAGGACCGAATTGGGAACATCTTTAAGTGGTTCACAAAATAAATCGTGGAGTATATTTCAGTTTTTTAAGCCATTGAACAAGATAGTCTGGTCAGTTTTCTCAATGCAGTGACCCATATGCTTTAACGCCCTGCATGTTGTTGCATGGGGCAGAATTTCCCTAGATTTAATCATTACATTGCATGGAGTTAGTTCAACAATTATTTCTGAGTTAAATTCAAATGAATTTTTCATTAAATCTAGTCATGGCTGCTACACTGCAGCCATGACTAGATTTGATAAAAAAAACATATCATGAAAATATTCAGTCGGGTGAGTGCTTAAAATAGGAGTTTCGTGATTCACGATATATGCAGGGTAGGTTATTCGAAGTTTCTAAAACAACCCTACTGTTCACTAAAGGCCTAATTCCAAGTTTTATCTATTTTTCTGTTGCAAGACAACAGGTGCTGCAACATGCCGTACCTTTATAAACTTACAAGTTATATTTCGAAACCGTGGCAGGTTGTTTCTAGGTCCATTTTGGCTGTCTACATATTTATTTATTTATTTAATGGTGTTTAAGGTTACATATTTCTGCACAATGGCTAATCATGACCTCGACAGTTTTACGGGTGGAGGAAGCCGGAGTACCCGGAGAGAACCACCGAGTAACGGTGAGCAACTGTCAGCTCCCCAACATACCAACTCCACACAAGCAGGGTTAGCATTGGTTGAAGACAGGTGGACCATCGACGTGCAGTACGCCTTAGTACACAGCGTCACCGTGCCCCCACGTGGGCAATGGGGGTGAAGTGTCTTGCCCAAGGACACAACGCGATTGCCGCAGGTGGGATTCGAACCGAAGGAAGACCTCTCGGCTTGCAGCCTGCACCTCTACCAACTGAGCCACCGCGCCCCGGCTGTCTACATAGGCAGCTAACTTGAGCCAAGGCTTATCGAGAATTACCTACAAAGCTACCGAATGGAGACTGTCAATGTGTAGCGAAGCGTTATGAAAATCCCCATGCCTTTGAGGGCTGAGAGAGTGAATGTGAATATTGGGGCTTGAAATTAGAAAGAAAAACGAGTTCAATTCGCATCGGGAATGGAACCAATATTCGGTTCGCGTTGCTTTTGAAGTGTGTGTGTGTGGGGGGGGGGGGGGGGGGGGGGGCAAAAATAGTTTGTCAGTACCGTTTATGACAAAATATAATTTGATTTCAGAAGAAGATGAAGCTTAGAAAATTATAAATTTAATGTGATTCCTATACATAGAGACGTCACGAAAACGACAAATTGGACAACGGGTGTAACCAGATTTGTCCCGATTGTCATAACCCATGTCCCGACAGATAACACATTCTAACTACACATCAATACATGCCTTTGGTAACTCTGAATTTTTAAATCTAACCCCAACTTACTAATAGTATAGTCAAACTACATCATCAAGGCATGCCTTTGTCGAAGGCACGCCATGCTGATGCGACTGAAATATTACTCAGTTCTGAAAATTGTGCAAAAGGGAGAGTTATTTTATTTTCTGGGGGTGGGGGATACAATATAAGCACATCTGGTTGTCTTTGCGTATGGGCTTCCCAACTTCGTTTTTTGCTAAGCTCATACCGTACTCCAACAGGTATAATCGTGTACCTTAGACTGCATTTGTATGACAGATGAGCGTGTAACACAAGACCAAGATTAAGATTTAGTCTTTTAAGAAAGGACACGCTAACTATAAAGAGAGCGTTGATATCTTAACTCCTTGAACACGGGTAGAACATTACATATCAGTCTCAATGGGAGACAGCGGTTTTTGCGGGTGGTGAAAGGGGGGGGGGGGGGGGTAGACCAATAAATATTGTCAACGTACAGCCTTGGGCTACAAGTTGAAATTATTCATTTGTCTACCCCACACATTCACATATAAACCATCCTCCTTAACCCTTTACCCAACGTAACGGTCAAAACCGGCCTGCGCTATTCTCAAAAATCGCGAATTAATTTTTACTATTTTTTCATTTTTTGTCTCAAAAACATATGTTATGACCCCTCATTGGAACGAGCTCGACGAGCTCGTTCCAATGAGGGGTCATAACCTATATTTTTGAGACAAAAAATGCAATAAATTAGTTATTCAAGAATTTTTTTTCCAAGTGTCGTCTGCTTTTCATGCTAGGTAAAGAGTTAATGAAATTATAACATATCTTGCTGGGTTAACTCCAAAGCAGACAAAAATGTCCCCAATGGACGGAGTACTAGGAGATGTCACGCTTCTACATCCTCCCGTTAGCATGATCCAGCCTTCACACTCAAATAAAACCCAAACTATGGGATTACAGCACCGATTTAGTCAAAGTTAGATGAGGGCATCGCATTACAATTTTAAACTAAAATCATAATCGTTGACACTCATAGATTGTACTCAATTTGACTTTGATTAAGACAAATATATATTGAGTGTCATTATTGCTATCGTCTTGTGCTTTTGCAAAATAAACAGTGGTGCGATTATACAGCAGTCAACAGACAAGTGGTCATCTTCTTCACCAAAATATATATTTCGAAAATTGTGACCTTGTTTTATTTGAAAGGGTTGATTTATGCCAAACATTGATGAGTTATTTAATTTAAAAAAAGGCTTTATTCCAAAAGTGGTTGCAACAAATGTTTTCGAAGACCATTTGTATCCGTGAATTATTTCCATAAAAGACAGATTTAGTTTTAAATAATTCTTATTTCGAACTCAGGAAATCTGAAACATATTTTGGTCAAAATCTTGTGTCGTGTATATATTCCATTCACCTGTTAAACAATATGTCTCAAATATAAAGCCAAGGGATAGACCAGGGAATAAACTTGGAGATGTTTTCGTCTTTTTTCTGGATACAAACAGTTTGGTTGTCTGTGTCTGTTAACTTAACATTAACTCCTAAATGGGTGCGATCGGGTGAATGTTTTCTGACGTTCGATTATCATAATCATAATAGAACAGTATATTTTATTAGAAGAAAATGAATTGAAGGTATGCTATCGAATGACAGGATGCGTAGTGAAATCATAAATATTATAGTTTATAATTATCCTTATATTCTCAACTTCCGGTGATTATTTTATTGTGGTCTCCAAAGCTTTGCCAATTAGTGAATCGGCTGAAAGATGATACAGATCTGTTCGGAATAACAGCAAAACTCGTGGACGGTATTGCAGTGGATAAACATTCTTCTAGCATAATGTTTGTTGACAATATTGTGAACTCTAATACAGAATAAATAAACAAATAAAATAAATTAATAAATAAATAAATAAAAGGCCCCAAAACAAAGCGCACACCTGACGGAAACCCATGAATTTATTCACTACAGATTTAACTTTTAACCCGTGGAGTATGCTAAAAATATATTTCACCAAATTTAATCATGGTTACTTTCAAGTTGTCTTTGGGGTATATTTACTTTCTATGGGCGCCGAAAATGAAGTAGTCATCAATATTAATTATTAAATAAATAAATAAATAAATAAATAAATAAATAAATAAATAAATAAATAAATAAATAAATAAATAAACGGAGATAGTGTGAGGGTGTGCGTTTGTGATGGAGAGGTTGATTGGGTGTGTTTTGGGAGAATCTAGATAGTGTTTTCTCCAGATGCCCACAAAGAAAATAATGGGTTAGGATTTGTATTCCCGATTTTGTGAGGATATATTTAAGAATTAATAAGTATTTAGTTCACATTGAAAACATCAAGGTATTAACAGAATTAGTGGAACCATGCAGCGTACTCATAAAACTAAATCTGTAGTGAACATTCATAATGATAAATATAAACAAAATTCATTCAATGTGTGGATTGAGAAACATTTCTAGCGCTCATTCAATGAAAACAAATATTTATCATATTTTTCATATTCAATCGTTCATACAATAAAAACGAATGTGTCTGTTTTTTCACATTCAATCAATGGAATATTTCAGTTGGTCGTAAAAGCGAAACGTGGGAATGAAGGCCTTTTCGACCAACTGATGTATTCCAGTCATTAGAATCTAACCATAGTTGATGCACTGGGGGGCCGGGGAAATGTTTCATGGCAGTGAAGTTGCTGTTACTGATTATTATGTTTTAATGATTGCTATGTATTGCAGTACATTTCATCTAGTGAAACATGATGTTTCTGGTTGATAGCGAACCGCAAACACATCCCCTCCGCCACGTGAAGCATGCTTCTCGCGAACGTCACAAAAAACCACTATCATCCACCTGCAGTATCGGGGTATAAAACAAGAAAATTTGTCATCTGTCTTATCAATAAATGTTGACATGACAAGGAGGAGACTGTCAGAGGCACTAAGATGGCAAATCGTTGGCATGCATGCAACATGCATGTCATTCAAAGCAATTGGAAGGCAACTTGGCTGTAGTCATTCTGTCATCAGAAGACCTGTCCGAAAACATCAACAAACGAACGATGTTAAGGACCGACCAAGGCCCGGACAACCCCAAAAGACCTCTTCTCTGGAAGATGGAGCCTGCTACGCCTCGTTAGGCGCGAGCCCGTTACTTCAAGTAGGGTTTTGAAACGCATTTGGCTCCCCAATAAGCGTTGTTTGTACGACAGAACTGTCCGAAACCACCTCAAAGCACTGGGTATGGGGTCCAGAAGGGACAACAACCGTTCAGCTCTGTCTGATCACCATCAAAGACGACATTTGCAGTGGTGTGTGGCACAACAAGATTGAAATCTCAGAACGTGGAGGAGAGGCATTTGATCGGACGAGTGTAGGTTCCTGCTTCACGTCACATATGTCGCACGAGAGTGTGGAGGCATAGAAATACTATGACCTACTATTCCTTACGGTGGATGATCAGTAATGATCTAGGGATGCCTCTCAGATGATTGTAAACTTGATATAGTGACTGTACGTGGGATCTCATTGGTCATAAGTACATCCGAGACATTCTCAATCAGGTTGTCGTGCCTCATCTTGACAACCAACCCTTGTCTACTCGCCCTGTATTCATGGACTACAGTGCATGGCCACATTGTTCCACAGCTGTGAGAGCATTCCTTCAGAACTACGCTATTACAACACTACCTTGACCTGCAATGAGCCCCGATTTGAATCCCTTAGAAAACATCTGGGTGTTTCTTTGACGTTGTGTGCAAGCAGGGGATTCGCCTATTCAGAATTTGGCCGATTTGGAAGCTGCATTTCCCGAGGAGTGGCAGCAGTTGCCTTTGGACCGTATCAGAAGGCTCACTGGTAGCATTAGGAGGGAGGTTCAGGCTGTCATCTGGGCACGTGGTGGATACATTCGCTACTGACCACACACACTGCTATTGTGTTCAGTTGATAACAAGTTACATTTTTTTGTCCCGTAAGTATCGGCATTGTTTCATCAGGGACCATACTTGTCGAGAGAGAGCATTTTTCCATCAAAAAAATTAGTGACAGATATGTGTAATTTTTTTTTTTTTTTTTTTTTGATATGTGTAATTAGCACCATTAAAATACTGCATATTTTCATCATTGGGTTGTCTTTCATTTAACAATAGACCATTCTTTCCGCAAGCAATCACTTTTGACCATCCGAAAGACAACACGAAAGTAATGACAGTTTCTATTAGCACCACTGCGAAAAAGCATTGTGTGCTCAATTAAGTTCCAGGTGTATATCTGATGAGATCACCATTTCGATTGTGCAAAAATACCCTTAACTCTTTACCTAGCACGAAAAGCAGACGACACTTGCTCAAAAACATAGGTTATGACCCCCTCAGTGGATCGAGCTCGTCGAGGTCATGATTAGCCATTGTACAGAAATATCTGAACTTAAACACAAATAATAAATAATTAAAAAATTAGCCACACAACTATTGTAGGTACTTGAATCGAGTTCTCTCCCTTAGACTTTTATTGTAATTTTTAGAACTGCAGCACAATCATTGCCCACAAGCACGCTTTTACACGAACGAACCAAATAGTTTAAGCAGTGTTCATTACGCTATCCGTAATAAATTCTTCAGAAACTTCCACCTTATAGTTTACTCACGCTATTCGCAACAAATGCATGATATCTTTCCGCCTTGTATTTCATTTGAATTGTTTATTGAAGGTTCTTTTGCTGCTCTTGAATTTTCCTCTTTTGAGGCAACATAAACATATGGCAGCTGTTTGTTTCCTGTGGTGTCCAAAACTGGTTTTTGATGTATGAAAGAGCACCTCGTGTCCTTCCACATGGCTGGCAAAATTTTGGTTCAATTTGTGCGGTGTATGCGCATTCGTCACCATGGGTGTTATGAGGTAGTAATATGCATTACGGTGCCAAAAGTAGAACACGTCCACTATTAGGATTTTCGACTTCAGTAGTATTAGAATACAGCTTTTCAACTGTTCACATGAATTATATTCGTTTAATTATAAAAAAAAAACCCTTTAAAACCTGAGGTGTATTCATAAATCGTTTCAATAGTTCATAAATTAGGAGTTAAGAACTACGATACGACAATATTCTTTCATAATTCATTTAAGAATGGAATGCAATTTTATAATCTTTATTGGAGTATGAACGCGTGGGAATGGGTACAAATTATGTATGAATCCCTTCGGGATTCATACATAATTTGTACCCATTCCCACACGTTCATACTCCAATACAGATTATAAAAACTGCATTCAATTCTTATAATTACATTCCGTAACTGTTTAAACTACTTTTTACCAAGCAACAAAGCAGAAAGACGAGAGGAGGTAAAAGTTAAAAACACGCCCAAACACCGCCCAGATTACATTCTGTCAACTGCGCTCTACCGCAAATGCAGGTCAAAGTTTGACCAAATGTATTCATTGGAAAATGAATTACGTCTGGTCATGACATTTTCATCCAGCTGACCAATGGGAATTGAGTATTTGGACCCAAAACGTATAACTACATTAACAATGTAATTATATATCTATATCCTTTGACTAAAGTGTTACACGAACAAAACTAACTTTAAATACTCATATTAGAATGACATTTGTAAACTAGACAGAGTGATTCTGTAGAATCTGTAGAATCACGGACGGGCTTTCCTTCCCGTTCAAAGCCTTTCCCTCTTTCCAAACAGACGATTAAGATTTGTTAAAAACATTACGGCCATGAGCTGAAGTGAATTGAAACAACCTGCATGACTATTTCAACATGATGTTGGTTGATAATAACCTGTCACGTTTCCAGTTTACAAGCAGTTGCGTAGTCGGAGGTGGGTAAACACAAGTCACCCCTACGAAAAAACTCCAAACATTGGAGACAAAGAAATGGACCAGACTACAGACACCTGCTCCCGTACATTTGGCGAAATAAAAGGCTAAGAAAAAATATATCCCCATCCTATATGTGTATATTCAATATACATGGGGGAGATATATTTAAAAATTAACCCAAATCAACTGGGTTGATCAGGGACGCCGGGGCCGGGGGGGGGGGGGGGGGCTGGGGGCTTTAGCCCCCCACCCCCAACCATGTATTTTTTATTGGATGGGGCTGCTCTGTCTGATAAACGACCAAGTCATGCCCTTACACCCCCCCCGCCCCCAGCCCCCCTCCCCAATCCGAAATTCGCTCCGGCGTCCCTGTTGATTGATTATGAACCCAAATGGGGTCATATTCATTCAAGCAAGTTGATTTGGGTTGGTGTTTAACCAAACTGATTTTAGGGTGTATGCAAGTACTCTTACATGGATTCATTATAAGAATTTATTCTTGTTCAAACCATTATTTAGGCCAACTACTTTATGATTATGTGGCGTGGGATTTACGCAGAGAAAAGGAAGTTCTTATATGTATGTTGAGAGAGTTGTGCTAATGACGAGATTCAGACCTGAATTTTCCCGTGAGTAGATAAAGGAAAACATAATGTGCACTATCAATGCAAAATGTGTTAGTTTAAAGATTAGAAACATTACCATCTTCCAAGAAAATCTACATGCAATTTCAATATATACTAAATGAACAATGGAGCGCTAGTTTGAAAAACAATATCGACTCTCAGAAATTTCTTGTATGTGAAAAAGCAGTTTAAAAAATTACTGTTTGCAAAGTGTTGGGTGTCAGACGCAGCAAGGAATTACTTAAATTCGTGATTAAAAAGCTTTCATGTTGACGAATTTGCCGAAGATTCGACAATGCGAATATATAAACGAATTTCTCAGAAGTGATCAGATGTAAACAGAAAATCGCATGTTCTGATTTCTGATCCATGTGGAAATAATTGAATACCTCAGCTGCATTCTCAACATTTGATCGCCACGAACACCAACTGCGCATTATTTTAGCACTTATCAGATAAAAAAAAAATTGGATAATTTCAAATGAAGCGGAGTTATGCTTCCAATTATATCCACAGAACAAGTATCGACAGCGGCAAATCCAGATTGTTTTCATGGACGCATACTCTATAAGCACAAACAAGTGTATACACACTTCACATTAATTTGGGATTTCTCTGAGACCTAATTTCCACGAATATGGAAAATTGCTCAGTGCCGGACATTTTTGTGAAGGATCGGATAACAAGATTGGGATGAGAAACTATTGCTTCGATTATCTGTAAATTCTCGCCTTCGAGTTAATTTATGTAATCAATAGGAGTGTCTTCATACAAATAATATATGAAACATACCGTACAGTCGCCGTAGACTAGTCACATTCCACGCGTGGGCAGTGATGTCCACGCGTGCGTTTACCAGGTAATAAAAATCATCATCGCAAACATTTTAATTAATGAATCGCCGGGTGGTACCCGGTGCTTCATTAATTAATTTGTTGATGATTATTCCTATATGTAGTGTTTGGAATCTAATATTACTGCGTCCATGTAGATATTACTCACGTGTGGAAAGTGACCAGTCCGCTACGGCCGTACTGTACGGGTATTTTTTCTGAACGAACTTTATGGTTTTGTCAAATGGTTAACTTATTCCAAATTCGCAGCTTATTGCTCATTTAATAACCATGCTATTGGTGAATTACTTATTGCTAGAGATCCTGTTCACACTTTCAAGAAGTGAATTCCGACCGACGTTGACGCGATGTGTGTTCCACTGTGGTATGCTTGAGTAAATCCCCGATAATTATGTTTGAAACAAATTTTTTCCACATTCGTATCATTTTCTTTTGACAACCTCCAGCTTTGGCCAAACATGCAGAAATTTGACAGTTTTAAAAATTTGCCTTCCCTCTCATCAGTATTCATCGTATAACAGCGAAATTGGTGGGTCTATCTTGTATTTGCGGAGAGGAACAGTAATAATTTAATCCAACTGCCCCAAAGGGTTGTAGGATTAAATTAGCATTGATCCTACTATCCTATTCGACGTTTATTATGTTATCTACTCGACGAGCCTCAACTTTTGCTTTTTATATGGGTTTAACCCTTTACCTAACATGAAAAGCAGACGACACTTGCAAACAAAATTCTTGAATAACTAATTTTTTTCATTTTTTGTCTCAAAAACATAGGTTATGACCCCTCGTTGGAACGAGCTCGACGAGCTCGTTCCAACGAGGGGTCATAACCTATGTTTTTGAGACAAAAAATGAAAATATTTTGAAAATTAATTGGCGATTTTTGAGAATAGCGCTGGCCGGTTTTGGCCGTTACGTTGGGTAAAGGGTTAAATGCACCGTAAACAGCCAGGGACACATCGTGTCAGACAGTTTAATGAGTAGAGAAAGGCGGAGTATTCGGATAGACCCACCGAACAGCTTCGTGCAACTGTTGGCCTCTCCAACTTAACCCTTTACCCAACGAATCGCCCGCATCCGCCCGCGTAATATGCAAATTCAGCAGCTTCAAAAATATTATTTTTCGAAAAATTTCAACAAAACCATAGCATGTGACCCCTCTTTGGAACGAGCTCGACTGATATAGTTTAGTTGAAATTTTTCGAAAAAATTTAAAAAATGATATTTAAAATAATACATTTTGATATCGTCCACGATGGGTAAAAGATTAAGAACTTTGCACAAGCTGGGTTAGTAGGGGGTGCTTGCTGTCTCACTGTCTAGGTGCATGCAATACGTCTTAGAACAGAGCGCCACCGTGCCCACCACGTGGGCAATCGGAATTAAATGTCTTGCTGAGAGGCACAAATAGAATATACCCATGGTAGCTTTGTGTACCAAATGTTCACCACGAGTGGTGAAGTGGTGTTAATCTCGAGCCTTCGGCACGCGGTTAACACCACTTCAACACGAGAGGTGAACATTTGGTACACAAAGCTACTTTTGGTATATTTTATTTATACCATGATCGTCATATTAATAAGAATAGTTTAACTGTTAAATAAATCAATATTCACACGTGCGAATCTGTTGTTGTTTACATGAGCACCAGTGGGCGGTTCTTCCGCTGGAAATAAAAAGCGAAACGCGCAAATTTCGGAGCCTTTTTCATTTTAATAACATAATACCATACTATTTCGAGTTAGGATGCGTTATTAACATGAGACAACGTGTATTTGTTAATTTTTGGTATCTTATGAGGTAAACTTATTTAAAATGTAATAAATAATTACCTGTTTCATTTCACTCTTCACGAGGCGACGAGTGATAAATTTAGACAAGTTTGCATTTTAGGCGAGGTCGCCAAAGGTCAACTTGCATGTAATTCCACTGTTGGTGTAAATTTTAACTATTGAAATCCCATTGCTGGCGTGTTCACAATGGTTGGTGCGTAAAGCTAAAATTTATGTCATAGGCTTTTTATATATAGTAGAAGAGGTACATGTAATCTTGGTAAAAAACGTAGTTACCGTCAACGCTTGCTTCACGCAAAAAATGTATACATACCATTTTGAAAGGATTATGTCAATTAAATGAGTTGACCAATAGCATGAGGTGCGATTCGTGAACAAAGTTTAGGAATCGCAAGATTTTATATCGTTTGATTGTCATAATACAGCCAGGGACGTCGCGACAGGGGTGTGGGTGTCTCACCCCCCAATATTTGTCAAAACCTCAATAGTTGGAAATTCGGAGGGCAAAAATATCAACAGTTAGAAATTTAAAAACTACTGAATATACGGTATAATTCACTAACAAACCTATTTTTCCGACTGGAGGACCATAATAAAGAAATATTCCGACTATCGAGACTTTCGGGTGAAAATCGGGTCAAAGAATTCCGTCTCCACGCGGCCTGCAGTCTGAATGACATCAATTAGAAGAGTCCATAATCACCATTTGGGGTAGACCAATCCATATTCTCAACGTGCAGCCTTTGGGCTGCACGTTGAAAATATCGATTGGTCTACCCTACAAATTCACTGAGCAGCCATTCTACTTTTTAAATGTATGGAGTGTCATGATCCTGGACCGGAAAAGCGGTCTTACGGGTTCAAAGGGTTAATAAAAAAGTACTTGTTGTCATGTCAAGTGCCTGTGAAATGCTCTAGAAACACAAAACTCCCACTTTCCCAAAGGCGATGTTTCAAATTTGTCCGCCAGACAGGAGGCGTACGAGCCACTGGAGACAATTCGGGCAAAGCAAGATATTGAAAATTTGTATCCAACTCGAATTAAAAATGTTTCCCTACAAAAAAATCACTGAATTTGGAACTGAAAATTAGCTTTATAACTATTACCAGACCCCATGAAAACGCATCTGAGCACATCAATTTTTCAAAATTTTCTAGGGGAGGACCCCAGACCCCATGCTAAAGATTCGCGCCTTTGACGCTCGCAGTTTCGCGCCTACCATCCTACGGTGCTCATGTGTCGGGATTCCCCGTTAGAATTTCAAAGGGTCTAACCCCCCCCCCCCCCCCCCCCATTAAAAGGCCTCTAGCTACGTCCCTGAATACAGCCAACACTTGTTTTTAGTAAAATAAACAGCACCTCAATGTCAACTTTTCAGCAGACAAATAATATTTCATTAGTTATCAAATGTGCTGTTATTCAAGTGAAGTGGTATGGCCCATGTACAATCACGTCTTCAAAATACTGTTTGAGACTTTCTCAAAGGCGCCTTTAATATCCTCTGCTAATATATTACATATTGATCATATAATTTTGTTACGACGTTTATTGAATTGCATTTTTTTCACATTTTTTTATTTTATTTTATAACTTTTCATCTTTTAAATCCTTTTATAATGAAAGTTTCTAACATTGATCGCTTGCATTTTTTTGTGATTTTTTTCATCAACACATTTAATATTACCAAAGACGAGGAATGAGGAGGTATTTTCGAGTCGAAAAAGTTATTAAAATTTTGATTTTAGGGCAGGAAAAGAAGCAAAAACCTTTTATATGAGGCATTTGTCAACAACACGAGTAGATTATGTGAAATTAACTGCATAAAAGTATACGCATACTTTTAAGAACAAAAAGTGGAGTGGTAACCTCCACCCCTCGGGATCTACCATTGAGAAGTCCCAAGGGAAAGCATTTTCGTCTGCTGCTTCTGCGTCGAAAATTTTATTTAAATGCTTCGTAAATTACGCCTCAGAAATACAGCTGTGATGTAATTATTTTTGTACCACAACTGTGTTCCTGCTTTCCTGCAACAACGGATTCGAAGACATAAATCACCAATCACCACCACTTCGTTATCTCGTTCAGCAATCAGCGAAAGGGAATTAATTTCTTTGGTTTGCCGACAAATCAGGTGATAAGCCATCACACCCGAATTACAATAACTCAGTTTAGAGTTATCTCCACAGATTCCTGGAATTTTATTTCAAATTATTCCAAATATTCTCTAGAAATTCCTCACAGCAGCGGAAATTCTGGAGAAGTCAAAAACTGTTATTGTTCAAGTTCTTTTTTTTAAAATATTACCAGTATGTGCTGAATTTTACGCAGGATTCAGATCTTGGGGAATACAAGACATTTGTACTGATTTTGCTGTTGTTGATTATTTCAATTTGAATTACCTGACAATTCACAAAATTTCAAGTTGACATTTACTTGCATTAAAAAGTGCCAGGGCTATGGACTGATGAAGCATCCCAAACTTTCGTAGTAAAATTCTTTATCACGGGTTTGAAACGTTTGTTAATAAATTGGATACACGTCTTCAACATGAGCATAAGTGTTTCCTTGCACTGTGGACACAGACAACACTGGAACTCTGTTAGCAGATACTGATAAAAGCACCTTTTCTGAAAATATTCCAAAACGTGGACAGGGTTATATCCACGAAGTGTGGGAAAGGGTCAAAAACTCTTGCGATTGGAAAAAGATGGGTTGTAAAGGACCGAATTGGGAACATCATTAAGTGGTTTACAAAATAAACCGCTGAGTATATTTCAGTTTGTTAAGCCGTTGAAAAAGACAGTGTGGTCAATTTTCTAAATGCAGTGCCCCATATACTTTAAAGCCTTGTATGCTGTTGCGCGGGACAGGATTTCCTTTGAAACTGAAATTTGTATAATTTTGGCAGATTTAATCAAGTTTTCCGCCTGTACATTGCATGAATTTTTTAAAACAATTATTTCCGAGTTAAATGCAAATGAATTTTTCATTAAATCTAGTCATGGCCGCAGCCATGTCTAGATTGGATAAAAAAAACACATCTTGAAAATATTCAGAGGATGAGAGCTAAAAGTAGGAGTTTCATGATTCACGCTATACTCAGGGTAGATTAAACTGTTCACTAAAGGCCTAATTCCAAGTTTTATCTATTTTTTACTGCAATACAACAGGTGCTGCAACATGCAGTCCAGGGGTAAACTCACAAGTTCTATTTCGAAAATCGTGGCAGTTAGTTTCTGGGCTCATTTTACTTGTCTACTCAGGCAGCTAACTTGAGCCAAGACTTGCCGAGAATTACCTACAAAGCTACCGGATATAGACTGTCAATGTATAGCGAAACGGTATTAAAATCCCAATGCCTTTCAGTGCTGAATGGGTGAATGTGATTACTGGGGTCTGAAATTATAAAGAAACACGCGTTCAATTCGCATCGGGAATTGAGCCAATATTCGGTTCGCTTTGCTTTTGAAGGGTGGGGGGGGGGGGGGTCAAAGTTAGTTTGTCAGTACCATTTATGATAAAATTTAATTTGATTTCAGATGAAGATGACGCTTTGAAAATGATAAATTTAATGTTATACCTATACATAGAGACTTCACGAAAACAACTGACTGTACAACGATTGTAACCAGCTTTGTCCTGATTGTCACAACCCATGTCCCGAAAGATCAAATATTCTAACTACACATCAATACATGCATTTGGTAACTCTGAATATATAACTATAATCCCAAATTGCTGATAGTCAAACTATATCATCAAGGCATGCCTTTGTCGAATCCACCTCACTTCATCTTCATCTCCTCATGTGATAAATACAGCGTCTATTCACTTAGCGTTGCGTCCTCCTCGCAGGGTTAACTTCACCGCCAGTCGGGCTTAACGCGTATAATGTTCTGCTTGTGTGACTCTATCAGCGTTCTCACAGTTCAATCACAGTTCAATCGGCGTCTGCCACAATTCACAATCACTTTGCGCCTTGCCTGGCTCTTACGGGGTTAAGTTATTCTTCGCCTTCAGATATATACTTAACAAAGCTTACATAAAAATATTCTGCAAAGTGTTCTCAACATCACCAATTCTCGCACCGCCTAAAACTATCTTATATCGCGAGCTATTCCAGCGCCCACTCAAGCTCTTAATGCGATCTCTAGACCTCAACGTTACAGCTTTTACTTCTTTGGCTACTATGCCACTACGGTTCGCAGCCATTAACAAACTACTATCGGTTCTTTACAACCCTTACAGGGTTACGACAATACGCGGACTTTCAATCTCGATGCCTATGACTCTCGACGGCCAAGGCTAAATTCGGACTTTCTCTGAGTGCCCTCAGGCCAACTGCCTACCTCAGAATTCTGCTTCACTCTTTATACAGTAGGAACGCAAAGTTTAAACATATTAATTCTGATTTAACGAGTGTTTTGTAATTCAATATGGATAGAGATATTAATGCGTATTTTGTTTGAGGAAAATTCTTTTGACATTTCGGAGACAGGATAGATGCGTAATACGGGTGTGTGATGCACTGGTTTCCAACAATTAGATTTTAACTTGCTTTAATTTCCCAGATAATGTTAACCGGAGAGAATATTGTCTCTCTTAGTACTGATCTGTTATCAGATAGCCCATGTGGCGTTCAACAAGTGCGCCATAATGGACATTAAATTTAACACTTCATTTAGAAGCTCTTGAATTAACGTTGGTTTGACAAATCTGTTTTCAGGGTCCGTCAAATAAGTAACTTTACGCTTTACATTTAACCCAGGCAGAAAAATTATCGAAAATATTTACACTTTTAAACAAGAAAATAGCCACTTTTAGCTATCACCTTGACAGCTTCCCAACTTCGATTTTTTGCTTTGCCCGTACCGTACTCCAACTTAGGCTCTCAACAGCTATAATCGGGTACATAAGATTCCATTTGTATGACAGAATGAGCGTGCGACATACGATCAAGAATGGGCTTTAGTCTCGTAAGAAAAGACACGCTAACTAGCAAGAGAGAGTTGATGCCTTAACCCCTAGAACACAGGTTGAACATTCCATATCAGTCCTACACTGCAAAAAATATAGGTTCTCTTTAGAACCAAAACTGGTTCCAATCTTTCCCTGAGATGGCATCAGCTCTGTTTAAACAGTATTTATTTCAAATCAAATAAATTTACCAAGATTAGCATTCAATTTTAACAGAATTTTACATGAACTGAAGTAGATTCAGCACTAAACTTGGAGCTTATTCAACGCAGTCGCCAAACATTTTGAAACAAAGGAGATATGAACAGTTGGCATATCGAACCAGTTTTGGTTCTGTATAGAACCAAAACTGGTTCGATATGCCAACTGTTCATATCTCCTTTGCTTAATAATGATTTGAGACAACCTCGTATAAGCTCTAAACTTACGGCTGAAACCCCCTCAATTTATGTTTAATTCTGTTAATATTTAATGTTAATCTTTATAAATGTATTTGATTTGAAATAAATACTGTTCAAACAGAACCGGTTCCATCCCAGGGACAAGATTAGAACCAGTTTTGGTTTTACAGAGAACCTATATTTTTTGCAGTGTAATGGCAGAAAAAGGAAGAGTCTGTATTAATTTTTTTTAAGGGGGGGGGGGGGGGGGCGTAGAGTAATTAATATTTTCAACGTGCAGCCTTGGGCTACACGTTGAAAATATTCATTGGTCTACCCCACAGATTCACATAAAAACCTTCCTACTTCATGAAATTATGACATATCATGTTCCTGAGCCGAAAAAGCGGCCCCTCCGACTCAAAGGGTTACCTCCAACGCAGACAAAAATGTCCCCAGTGGACAAAGTACTGGGCTACGCGCGCTTCTACATCCTCCCGTTATTTATGCTCCAACCTACACACTCAAATAAAACCACAAATATGGGATTCTAGCACCGATGCAGTTAAAGATAGATGAAGGCTTCGCGTTACAATTTCAAACTAAAATTATATTCGTTGACAATTATAGGTTGTACTAAATTTAACTTTAATTAAGGCAAATGTATACTGAGTAGTGTCATTATTGCTATCGTCGTGTGTTTTTGCAAAAAAAACCCCAAAAAACAGTGGTGCTATTTCACAAAAGTCAACAGAAAATTGGTCATCTTCTCCACCAAACTAGGTGATGATATTTCGAAAATTGTGACCTTGTTTTATTAAAAAGGGTCGATTTATGCCAAATATTGATGAGAAATTTAAAAAGGCTGTATTCCAAACGTGGATGCAACCACTCTTTACTAAGACCATTTGTGTCCGTGAATTATTTCCATAAAAGAGAGATACAGTTTTGAATAATTCTTAGTTCGAACACAGGAAATCTTAAGGTTTTATTTTAGTGAGAGAAATTTGTTTACTTTGACACTGCCACCTCCAATATTCCATGAAATCAAATCAAAATACACACAAATCATATACCAAAATGAAGTTTGTGGTGTCCAGGACACGAAGCGTATATATACTCAAACCACAGAGTTGATAGCAGGCACCAATGGTTACTGGAAATCTGCTACACACTAAAAACTAAAGTGTTAAAACTGACACTTTCAAGGTGTTAAACCCATTCTAACTCTTAGGGTTTGATTTTAACACCCAAAGTGCAATGCTTTAAGCACTTAGACATTACAATTGTCAGACATCTGAAACTTGAATGGATGGCACTTCCCATGTGTCTAGCATTGGTGGTTCTTCCAGAATCGTCCTTAATTTGATTTGCGCTTGGTGGGTACATAATTAAAAGGACAGAACGCAGATGACGCGGATCAGGCTCGAGAGTTCGAGCCTGATCCGCGTCATCTGCGTTGTTTCCTTTTAAGTGTCGGGACATTACACTTGTCAAGTGGTATTATTGTAACACCTGTCAATTTCTGGGATATCTACACTTGAACAAAGTGCTAGTTCAGCACTTAGTAAGTCTTAAATACAGCACTTCAAGTGTAGTTTTTAACACTTTAGTTTTTAGCGTGTACTATGTTCATACCAGAACTAATAATTGAATAATATTTTAGGAGGACACCTCGTGGCCAAATGTGCTACAGATATCCCAGAACAAAGCTGGGGAATCGAAATTCTTCAAAACCCGAGGGGGTAAATTCCAAAACTCTTACCTTTGTTTTCGTTGTCTGACTGTTTACATTTCAGTTAAAGTCATCTGAACCGAAAACACAGCGATATACAATGCTGCCTGAAATCAAACAATGAGAAGGATCGCCTGCATACCACACATTATTTTTATATGACGACTACATAGTTGTCATATTGCTTGCAAGGTATCATGACACCCGTTTGAATGTCTTAGAATTTCGCGAATGTTTTTTTAAGAAACATCGTTGTATCGCGGGATATGCGTTTGTCTATAGTCCACGGAACCCATTTTCAGTAAAACAATGCAGACAGCGTTGTCCTTTCCATATACACAGTCCTGTCGCTGCATCATAAAGTGTTTTGAATGCCAAGCTTTGTTCTTGGATATCTGAAGCATATTTGTCCCAGAGTTATTCTCCGGAAATATTATTTTATCTTCAGTTCTGGTACGAATACGGTAGCAGACTTTCAGGAACCACTGATGCCTGCTGTCAACTCTATGGGCTGATCTCATATATTTTTCATAATCTTTGCATCATCGCCTTCCTTGTGATGTATAATTTGTGTCCCCTTACCTTTAAAGCACCTTAAACAAATTTGGGTCAAAATCATGTGTCGTATATATGTTCCACTCACCTGTTCTACAATAAGTCTCAAATATGAAACCAAGACGTAGACCAGGAACAGCAGTGGGCGGTGTCTTCGTCTTTCTCCTGGATGCAAACAGTGTGGCTGTCTGTGTCTTTTCACTTGACATTAACGCTTAAATAGGTGCGATAGTGTGAATGTTTTCTGACGTACGACAATCGTGATGGAATAGTATATTTTATCAGAAGAGAATGAATCGAAGGTATGCTAACGAATGACAGAATGTGGTGTAAAATCATAATTAAAGAACATCTTTCGGTGATTATTTTGCTGCAATGAATGAAGATTAGCCATTTGGGAATTCGACTGAAAGATGATACACCTCTGTTCGTGATAAAAGCAGAACTGGTGGACAGTTGTGTACTGGATAAACATTCTCCTAGCATAATGTTTGGTGACACTATTGTGAACTCTTACTTAGAATAAATAAATAAATAAATAAATAAATAAATAAATAAATAAATAAATAAATAAATAAATAAATAAATAAAGGCCCCTATATAAGGCGCACACCTGACAGAAACCCCTGTATTATTTCCCATAGATGTAAATTTTAACACACGGAGCATTTTAATAGTATATTGCACCAAATTTAACCATTGCTGCTTTTAAGCAGCCATGACTAGATTTAGTTGAAAATTCATCAAAATCTCACTCAAGAAATCACTGATCAAAAATTCGGAGAAGGAATGCTGTTGATGTAGTTGTACTCTTTCTTCGAGAAAATGAACATCGAAACATATGGTGCGGTAGTTTGTGAAAAGAAGATGTTTGAATGTTTTCCCTTGTCCATCCACAGTGTTAAGATCTGAGAGCCCCGTGATCACCAGTGTTTTAACCCCAGGGTCTTGATCTAAACCAACTCGTGAATCATCCCCAGAAAGGGATTTTAAATCAAGTGGGGAAGCATATGGAGCAATCGTTTGGGAGGAGAAAAAATAAATGTTACAGTACGTGGAGAGTGTATGATCATTAAATCACCCACAGAGTGGAGATTCCACCCGAACAATAATTGCAAATTTGTTGCAAATCATAACAATCAAAAGCTAAGTTCCAGCCAATGGATCTCCGGGTAACACCATTGCTTACGCTTTTTGTCCATATGTAGAGATTTTGAAAGTGATTACTCTACTCCACGGGTGATTTAGTTAAAATCCACTCTCCACGTACTGCATTCTATTATCCATAATATTATAGTATTAGGGTCCCGCGATTCCAAGAATATGAGACCGGGTCTGGATTTGTACAAATTTGTAAATCATCCTTATAGAATATGTTATATATCAAACATGAGAGCATTTTTAGATTTTAAAATAGTTTACTTGGAATAGTTATTAACCCGTTAACGCGAAAACGGCAAGTTTCCAGAACAGGGTCATGCTTCTTCATAATTTCCTATTATAAATGGCTGGTGTTTAAACTTGTGGAGTAGACCAGTCAATATTTCAACGCGCAGCCCCCAGACTGCACGTTTAAAATATTAATTGGTCTACTCCTAAATAATCTGTGTAGACTCTTTTCGGTCGGGCGTCATAGAACCAACATGGGGGAAACTGCCTTTATAAAGTGTTAAGAAACTTCAAATTGCGGTCGAGAGACGTAAACCACTCATTCTTAGTTCAAATACTATAAACTATGGGAAATTTAACGAAATACATGTTTTGAAGAGCGCTATATTGCTAAATACCGTGTGAGGAGGGACAGGGTGGGGAATTATGGTAGGCACCCTTGAATGTGAACGCATTGTCTTGATTTGAACGTCAGTAGTATGTCATGTGGTTTTGGGGCCTAGGTTGGATGACCCCGGTGGATGACCCCGGAAGTGACGTCATGTCACGTGACCTAGTGGCGCCATGTTGTGTTGCCATGGTAACCCGCGTGAGCGGCCATGTTGTGACGTCATCCCCATATTGATACGTGTTGTCAGTGCGCATGCGCAGCGCGTGTTGTTAGGGTGATGCGTGTTTCCGTCGTCCATTTTGTATACTGGAGGCCGCCATCTTGGTTTCTATGGTAGCACGTGATTGCTATGTTACCCAATTTTTCTGCAATAAGAAGGGGTATGTTCGGAAGGTATGTTCCTTTGTAGAAGAGTAAATCTTATTACCACAAACAACCCGACAATCCCTCCAAATCACTAAAATCCACCAGAAATCACCGAAATTGACTTTATTTTCCCAATTTATCGGCTTAGCACGTAGTGCTATAGTACTAAGTGGGTACCGGGGGTGCGTTCGATTGAACAGGAGTAATGTTCTGGCTTAGAATTCTCCCAGAATCCCTTTTTGGATCCCTATCCCATGACGTTTTTCCCATTAAAAGACACGCTCCTTTGGTCATTACCCAGAATTCTCTGCTTCTGTCTATATATGCAATAGTTTACGTCTATCTGGCCATGTTCCTTTGTTCTAGAGTATACTCCAGTAACGTAGAAGAGCCTATTAGTTGGAACAGCTTTGCTTATAATTACTATATTTAGCTATCTAGTCTATTCTTGTTAGTTCTGACCCTATTCCGTGTACTCTTGTTGTTTCATTTATCTAGATCATTTATATAAATTATAATTAACCAATCAGATTGCTTGATTTCCCATAACCTGTACTTAATCGTATAGAGTTATCTCCCCTTATTATAACGAAGTTGTATCAGATTCTCATCACATCTATATCCAATATATCCGAGCACCCCAGTTTCGGAACCCCTTTTTTGAAAAACATATGAACTTCGGCACCCCTTTTTTGTCACATTGTGTCACATTGTGCTTTTTCACATAAGCACATATGACAAAAAAGGGATTCTCTAGTAGGTATCCTAGATAGGTATCCTCAAATAATACAATACTAGGCTATAGGTATCCTCAAATATCCGTATGTGACTATGTAATGCTAGGCTATAGGTATCCTCAAATACCCGTATGTGACTATGTGATAGGGCACATTGTGTCACATTGTGCCGTTTCACATAAGCACATATCGGCACATAAATCATGTTTCTATGTGCTAGGGCACATTGTGTCACATTGTGCTTTTTCACATAAGCACATATGACAAAAAGGGGTGCCGAAGGTCATATGTTTTTCAAAAAAGGGGTCCCGAAACTGGGGTGCCCGGAGATATTGCCATTGGATATAGATGTGATGAGAATCTGATACAACTTCGTTGTAATAAGGGGAGATAACTTTAGATTCAGATTCAGATTCAGATTCTTTATTCACGGTACACATACATGTAAAATGGTTACAAATAAACATATTGCACAAATGTGATGTGAAGTATACCGTAGGAAGTGGCATAGCCAGATTGGCTGTCTACCTGCCACCCCCTGGAAGAAGATGGGGTGATTGCAAACAGACTGTGACTGAAAGAATGAACAGAGAGCCAATTATGTGACACATGATGGAGAATGACGATCGAATCATTACTTTTCTGATATTAGAGTATTAGTGTTTCATTTTCGCCAGCGGAAAGACGGTGATTCAAGGTAGGCAAGAAGCAACCTGCCTATAGGACTCCCTCCACTACTTATCATAACACATGAGGGCGGCAACAAGTCCCATCGTGAAGTTCGTATCGTTTAGACTGCGACAAGGAGGTTGGTCATGATGTTTGGGTGTGGTGTCTACGTTAGCTGCATCATCATCGTAGGATGACGAATGTTATTGATTTATTTGTGTAGACTTTTATTTGCAAGTTCATACTTATATCCATATAGTATTTTACATAGCACCACTGTAAGGAGGAAGCGCGACAGGTTGCACAAGACGAGGATTCCAGATTTAGACGCGGACCACGACTTTGACAATTTACGAAGTTTACGAAGTGCAATCAGGACAGTAGGGATTGTTGCAGCTGACATAACTGGAATATGAGGAAATGAATGTGGAAGTTAGCTTGTTCTTAAGCATGCTTCTGTCGCTAATATTACGAGTTGTGTCGTCCAGAGCATTCCATAGTTTCGGGAAGGAGTATAAAGGAAATTTATCCAGAGTTTGGGTCCGTGTTTTTTCTATGTATAGGAGGCCTGACTGTCTAGTTCTCCTACCAGATGGATTGTCAGTAATTTTAAATATATCATTGAATTATACTTTATACGATTAAGTACAGGTTATGGGAAATCAAGCAATCTGATTGGTTAGTTATAATTTATATAAATGATCTAGATAAATGAAACAACAAGAGTACACGGAATAGGGTCAAAACTAACAAGAATAGACTAGAATAGCTAAATATAGTAATAATAAGCAAAGCTGTTCCAACTAATAGGCTCTTCTACGTTACTGGAGTATACTCTAGAACAAAGGAACATGGCCAGATAGACGTAAACTATTGCATATATAGATAGAAGCAGAGAATTCTGGTTAATGACCAAAGGAACGTGTCTTTTAATGGGAAAAACGTCATGGGATAGGGATCCAAAAAGGGATTCTGGGAGAATTCTAAGCCAGAACATTACTCCTGTTCAATCGAACGCACCCCGGTACCCCCTTAGTACTATAGCACTACGTGCTAAGCCGATAAATTGGGGAAATAAAGTCAATTTCGGTGATTTCTGGTGGATTTTAGTGATTTGGAGGGATTGTCGGGTTGTTTGTGGTAATTAGATTTACTCTTCTACAAAGGAACATACCTTCCGAACATACCCCGTCTTATTGCAGAAAAATTGGGTAACATAGCAATCACGTGCTACCATAGAAACCAAGAGGGCTGCCTCCAGTATACAAAATGGACGACGGAAACACGTATCACCCTAACAACACGCGCTGCGCATGCGCACTAACAACACGTATCACTATGGGGATGACGTCACAACATGGCCGCTCACGTGGGTTACCATGACAACACAACGTGGCGCCACTAGGTCACGTGACATGACGTCACTTCCGGGGTCATCCACCGGGGTCATCCAACCTAGGCCCCAAAACCACATGACATACTACTAACGTCCATGTGACTCACGTTTCCAAAGTTAGAAGATGGCAAAAAAGAAAACGTTTGAGCAGTTGCTTTGGTGAAGAGGTTACCAACGACCGGACTCCATAACAACCCCCTATCTGTCAACCAGATACTTGGTGTGAGCAAACTTATAATTCAGTCAAGCAAGAAAGTTGCTTCAAATATGGAGGCTCCTTTAGCAGTAGTTTTGGAAAAGAAGATTTTTGAATGTTTCTCCCATCAGTCAGTGTTAAAACGTGTCGCCACTAAAACTCCCCTAAATATGACCCTGGTGCGGTGTGTTGGGTATGAGGTGTGGGGTGTGGTGGCGTGTGGTGACAAAATTGGACAGCATCCTACAATGATTTAATTTTTCGAATATGAAGGCATTTCGAGCAGTGGTGTGGTAGAGGATTGCTGAAAACTGTTTTATTTAATACGAACGGTTTGATATCTGACCCATAACACATGTAGATATGCCCCTAGATATGTCCCAATGAGTTCATTTGAACAGAAGTGAAATACATCGTTACAATAATATCATATACCACAAACGGAAGAAATTGTGGTAATGGCTTGGGGGTTGAATAATCTTAAAATGCTTTTGTCATTACCCACAGTACTTAAAACCTGGGAATCTGAACGCGCCTCACATATGACTGTATACAGTTGATTTGAACATCATTGGAATCATCCTTCCGAAGATGTTAACATATCACCCTATCCCCTCTCCCAACCCTCCTTAACACCTTTAAATGTCCACCTATGGATTTGGTTTGCAGAAACTTATAACTTACCTTATGTAATATATGACATATTGAACCTTTCAAAGAAGTAGTTCAAGAAATAAATAGAGGATATGGAATGAGTGTTTTTCTCATATAATGTTTATGAAACGAGTCTAAGAATTTTCCGTTTTGGCAAGCCTCTGGCGAGCGCAAACGGAAAATTCGGATGAGTTTCATAAATATTATATGAGAAAAACACTCATTTCATATTCTATTTAATATATGACACACACACACGCACAAATTAGCCACTTAGTATGACTTTTTAACTCATCATCTAACTTGAGTTGCAGACGGCACTTGGAAAAAAATCCTCGTATAACTAAAAATTTTCATTTTTTGCTTCCAAAACATAGGTTATGAACCATCATTGAAACGAGCTCGTCGAGCTCGTTCCAATGAGGGGTCATAACCTATGTTTTGAAAGCAAAAAGTGAAAATATAAAAAAAATGAATGGCGTTTTTCTTGTGGGTAAAAGATTAATACAATATAACCCACCCTAAATAGGACAGATAACGTAAATTCTCCCTACTGAAATTATGCAAATGTGACCCAGTTGTATTTTGGTTAGCCAATCCGATTGTCCAGTTTTGAAATTGACCAATGAAAGCTCCCAACTCTAATTATGCAAATTATGAAAATGTGGCCCAGTAGTGTTTAGTTCAGCCAATTAAATTGTCTAGTTTTGAAACTGACCAATGAAATCGACGGAAGGCTTTATTTATCACTGATTAATATGAAAGCAAAATATCAAATGTTTTAAAGTGAACAAAATGGACGAGTCATATGATAAACACGTTGTTTGAAGGGTTTCCCATGAGCCAGAGTATTATAATATGAGGCCTCATAAAATATTTAAATATGCCCCAGGCAGCGGCGTTGTAAGAAAATATTACACGAGGGGTGGGGTGGTGCAAGTCTGCAAGTAAACTTTTAGGATTATAGCATTGCATTCAGATACCGTAGACACCTGCGCGAGTTCCTAAGGTGCGAGGAGTAATCCTAAGAGGTTTGTTTGGGCGTTTAACATCCCACTGACTGCAGTTTCAGAGTCAGATTACAATCAGGAGTTGCCTACCCTGACAAACAATATTCATTTTTGCACTGGTCTTTCCCCTCCACTCCACTCTGTGACGTGTCCACTTCACTGACAAATCACAAAACAACTGATCAAAAAATTGCATTTATTAATATGGAAATGGAGCACTTGGGTGACCGACTGATGACCGACAATATACATCATTACACACCATTCAATCGAAATATACAACTGAAAATCTCTCATGAAATTGTTTGCATCCACTCATTAACCAAGAACCGTTATCAAACATCACGTCGCCCGACTGCAAGAATGTCCTGTGTCCCCTATGGGACAGAGGACATTCTAGCACTCCGGTGACGATGACAGCGATGAGCTGTAACTTGAAAGTAATTATACATGTTAGCCGGCCAGTCACCCAAAGCTGAATGCCTTGATCACTGGAGCGTTGCACGGACAGTCCGTGCAATTCAATCAGACTACACACTTCTGACCATTAACACGCCGTCTCCGATGGATACTACACTCCCTGTACGGGGAATTAATTTTCTTCTTATTCGCAAACTCAAATGCAGAAAATTATATTTCAAAGAAACAGACAGGGGTGTTGAGCGGCAAGTATCCCAGTTTTATAGAGACTCGGAGAGCTTGGATATTTTATTTTTCTTATTCTATCAAGTTTACAATAATGGATACATTTCGAAAATCTCACGATTTAGTCCGGTAGCCCACACACGTAACCGTAACATCGCCAACTAGGGCGTGCGGAGGAGGGGTCTTCTTTCCCCTAAAAAATTGGACTGAAATTTCAAATGATGTCATCTGCTGTCTTTGGGGTAAATTTCCTTTTTTTGGGCGTCTAATTTGAAGTAGCGCAAGTACGACCCATCTCCCCACCCAAAATACATAAATAAATATATAAATAATTAATCAATACTTAAATAAATAAATAAATAAATAAATAAATAAATAAATAAATAAATAAATAAATAAATAAATAAATAAATAAACAGAGATAGTGTTAGGGTGTGCGTTCGTAATGGAGAGATTGATTGGGTGTGTTTTGGGAGAATCTAGATAGTGTTTTCTCCAGATGCCCACAAAGAAAATAATGGGTTAGGATTTTTATTCCCAATTCTGTGAGGATTTATTTAAGAATTAATAAGTATTTAGTTCACACTGAAAGCACAAAGGTATTTTTTTTATTGGTGTTTAAGGTCACATATTTCTGCACCCTGGCTAACCATGACCGTGACACTTTTACGGGTGGAGGAAGCCGGAGTACCCGGCTCCCCAACATACCAACTCCACACAGGCAGGGTTAGCATTGGTTGAAGACAGGTGCACCATCGACGTGCAGTACAACTTTGTACACAACGTCACTGTGCCCCCACGTGGGCAATGGAGGTGAAGTGTCTTGCTCAAGGACACAACGAGGTTGCCGCAGGTGGGATTCGAACCGAGGACCTCTCGGCTTGCAGCCTGCACCTCTACCAACTGAGCCACCGCGCCCCCAGCAAGGTATTAATACAATTAGTGGAACTATGCAGCGTACTCATAAAACTACATCTGTGGTGAACTTTCATATTGATAAATATCAACAAAATTCAGTCAAATGAATGTGTGGATTGGGAACCTTTTCTTGGGTTCATTCAAAGAAAACGATTGTGTAAAATTTGTTTTTCATCTTCAATCGATGTAATATTTCAGTTGGTCGGAAAAATGAACCGCAGGTTCGCTTTTTCGATCAAATGAAATATTCCAGCCATTAGAATCTAAACATAAATGATTCACTACTTTAGGGCTGGACTGATTCCATGTCATAACAGTGTCGAATTCCTTACACTATTAGACTAGTGGATTGAGATAAGGCAAGGAGATTATTAAAATGTTTTCATCTTTACACATTGTGTTAAAATCTGGTAGCCACGCAGTACCGCAACATTCGGCTACAGTAACTTGATTTGGACTGGGGTTTTTTATCGGAAAACTGTACCCGGAAATTTTCAGACCCACAATCCGGAAACCGAGAAGTTTCCCGATTTTTTTCCTCCTCAAAACACTCTGCTGCAAGTAAGACTAATGACTCAGGGACGGTGATCATTTATAGGCAAAATCTAGCGAAGTGTGCAGGACATAGGCGGGGTTTTATTAAACGAATATGAAAGAAAATGAAAATAAATTTGCGATATTCGTGTTAATCTTCATCACATACTTCAAATCCAGTACAAATATTTTGTCTGGCAATCTTTCTACATAACAGTCATTGCCTCCGACAATCAGAAATAGATCGACTGGTTTGCGAATCACGAGACACGTCACACATCGTGAATCAAGTTCGAAGAAAATGTTATACAGTTCAAGTCGGTTGTTAAAAGCATCGCTGACATAATTCTTAGAATTCAGACAAGCTAGATTCCACTTTGAGTCTCTGACTTGCAGCTAAGCAGCACGTCAGAGATTCGGAATGGGACCTTGACTCTGTCTGAATTCTATGAATTATTCTGTTTGAAAATTACGAGACAAGTAACTTATGCATGCTGTAACATTGCGTTAACTGGTCATAAAGTATTGATAAATAAGAATTAATGGAAGGAAACCCCGAACTTATGTGACGATAAATTTGGTATCAAAGCAACAAGAATTACGATATTCCAAGTTGCCGTTGGTGAAAATCCGCAAAATTAGGTCTGTCAAGATAGCAATCGAGAACCGGGAATTCCCGATCCCGATGACAACCGTAAGTTGGACACAGATGTACATCATCCTCAAAAAGATAAGATCATTATTGTCAAATAATCAAGTTAATGGAGTTGTGGGTTGTCAGAATCGTGTTTCATGTCTTCCCACTATCCACACTGTTACAAATGCCCACCCACACCCTTCCCTCTCGCGTGAAGCTCCATAGAATCGGACCTTTCTCTAGTTTTAACCCTTTACCCAACGCAGACGATATCAAAATTTATTATTTTAAATACCCTTTTTTTAAATTTTTCAAAAACTTTCAACAAAACCATATCGTTCCAACGAGGGGTCACATGATATGGTTTTGTTGAATTTTTTTGAAAAATAATATTTTTTCAAATGCTGAATTTACATATTACGCGGACGGATGTGGGCGATTCGTTGGGTAAAGGGTTAAATCTTTCTGACTATACTCTTCCGAAGGATACTCCATATCTAATATCTATCACTTGTGCTGAGCTCTTTTTCTAGAGGAAGCGATTGGCTCTTTTCTTCTTTTCTAACCTGTCGGGGTTTCGACGCCCACAAAGTAACACATGTCACCCAACGATATTGAATTCCAAATCTCATTCACATCTGTCTCCACAACAATATCACCCCATTCCATTACAATGGCAAATATTTCGCCCAGAATTTCATTTGAACAAAGCTTATCAACACCTCAAAAAGAAGCTGAATACCAGAAGTGAGTTTGCGCTGATCTGCCACATTCTGCCGAAAGAATGAGATAAGGCAAGAACATTTTTTTTAAAAATTTGTTTAAATTTTGTTTAAATTTTTTTTATTGTTTTATATTTTTTAATGTTTTTATTTCTAAATTAAATAAAAAATATTTACTTTTTTAATTGATGTCTTAAGTGGTTTTAAATCAGTTTTAATCAGACTTTTAGGGAAATCCCAACTCAAGTTCATCTAAGTTCAGGTTTCGGGCCATGATAATTAGCCACCAGGTCGACAGTGTTCCGACTTTTGTTTACACACGCACCCAATTGATTGACGGAATGGATTACCTTCAGGGGCTCGCGTATAATACCATGGACAGAGGCGTCACCTCGCACTTTTCCACAGGCATGCTCTTGGTAACACACTGTTTTCTGTTTATTTTTAATTTTCAGATCATGCAATGTACTAGCAGTCCTGTACAACTGAAACTAGAAGTCCTGCCACAATTAGCACAGAAAATGCTTCTAGTGAATGCGCCCCTTTCTAGAGCAGAATTAAGTAGTCTGAAATACACAAGAGCGTTTGCGCAGTGTTATACAAAATAACATGCGCTATCAGCGAGGTCGGTAGTGAAAATAACTAACTGAACCCATCAAATAGAAGGAAAATATTGAGGCTACAGCATGTGGAGTGTGGATTAGTACTAATCGCTGTAGGATAGATTTACCACTAAGTATTGTTACAATTTGTTAGGACAAAACAGAACCACCCGGTGCTCTGTGTGATGAAAGTTTGCATGTGCTTCTTGTGCTGTTATGTGCAATTATAACAACTTTTCGAGTGGAGAGTGGATATTTTTTGGATCGGCGATTAAGTAGTAATCCAATCTCTTCTTTATTTCTTTATGTACAGTTGAAACTGGAAGTCCTATCACAATTAGTGCAGAACATGCTCGTTAGTTAACGCGCTCCTTACTGCAGTAAAAGGAGATAATCCACTGAAATACACAAGGATACAAGCAAAGTAATATAATATATAAAGCGCATGCAAAGTTTCATCACATGGATCACCGGGTTGCACCCGATGATCCATGTGATGAAAGTTTGCAAGTATTTCTTGTGGTATTGACAGGGACTGCAGTGGGGGCGCGGTTGCTCAGTAGTTAGAGGTGCAGGCTGCAAGCCGAGAGATCCTCGGTTCGAATCCCACCTGCGGCAACCGCGTTGTGTCCCTGGGCAAGACACTTCACCCCATTACCCACATGGGGGCACGGTGACGCTGTGTACTAAGGCGTACTGCACGTCGATGGTGCACTTGTCTTCAACCAATGCTAACCCTGCTTGTGTGGAGTTAGTATGTTGGGGAGCTGACAGTTGCTCGCCGTTGCTCGGTGGTTCTCTCCGGGTACTCCGGCTTCCTCCACCCGTAAAACTGTCGTGGTCATGATTAGCCATTGTGCAGAAATATGTGACCTTAAACACCAATAAATAAATAATAATAATAGGGACTGCAGTACACTTATCCAGCGTGCTATTTCTTCAGGACAGTGCACAATAGCGTGACAGGACTTCTAGTTTCAACTGTATATGCAGTCGATTTCTTTACGTCATTACATGAACACACTAAAAACTAAAGTGTTAAAACTGACACATTTAAGGTGTTAAACCCATTCTAACTCTTAGAGTTTCATTTTAACACTCAAAGTGAAATGCTTAAAGCACTTGACATTACAATCGTCAGACATCTGAAACTTGAATGGATGGCACTTCCCGTGTGTCTAGCATTGGTGGTTCTTCCAGAATCGTCCATAATTTCAATTGCGCATTGGTGGGTACATAATTAAAAAGACACAACGCAGATGACGCGGATCAGGCTCGAGAGTTCGAGCCTGATCCGCGTCATCTGCGTTGTTTCCTTTTAAGTGTCGCTACATTACACTTGTCAAGTGGTTTTATTGTAACACCTGTCAAGTTCTGGGATATCTACACTTGAAGAAAGTGCTAGTTCAGCACTTAGTGAGTGTTAAATACAGCACTTCAAGTGTAGTTTTTAACACTTTAGTTTTTAGCGTGAACATGTATCCCAATAAAGGATAGGTATGCTGTTAATGATCTTTATTCACTAAGTTGAATAGCCTGATCGTTTTCCGTCTAGAAGAACTAGAATAAATAGATTTAAACTTAAGAGTGAACTTCTACTTTGCTTATTTCAATCCACAACACACTTTACGACATACAACAATATGCAACAAAATTATATTACATCAAATAATCATATATCAATTACTTGTTAAAACGATATGCAAAATACAATTTCTGTTTCAGAAAAGAAACACATGTTATTAAATTGAATATAATCAGTTGTACACCTACATCCCCAAATGTTTTCACCATTTCTGGTCATTCTTGTTCCTGATAACAGAAAAGCCTGAAAATGATTATCTATATTACTCATATTCTGCTTTTCAATAGGAAAATTTAAGTAGATGGTATTTGTAGTATAGCAGATGGCTTTCATTCCAAGGAGCGTAGGAAACATTTTCGAAAGTGGGCGGGGTACTTGATCGCAGAAGGGCACCAACACCCTAATATCATTGGCCGACCATGTGTCTTAGTGGCACGGTAAGAATACAATACACAAAACTAATACTAACGCTCATCGAGAAAAATGCACATTGCGGCTCCGTATTTAATAAATTTTTCCACTG
Source organism: Pictodentalium vernedei (assembly GCA_031216915.1). NCBI lineage: Eukaryota > Metazoa > Mollusca > Scaphopoda > Dentaliida > Dentaliidae > Pictodentalium > Pictodentalium vernedei. The sequence continues at coordinate 775,909,422 of CM062296.1, read as the reverse complement.
ATCAGAAACAATATTTTGGTCCTCTGGGGAAAGTGGTTGAATATGGTGCCACAAATATGTATTTTTCTCGACTTGAAAGGCCGTGAAAGAGAAAGAGAGAAAAATCAAACGAGAGAATTTTGATACACATATTAAGCGTAATGAGTCTGTACGACCCCTTCCTGCTAATTACCAATACGATTACAATGGTGGATTGGATAGCTTCGTGTTGTGTGTTGTGTGTGTGTAATTACCGAAAAAACGAGGTTTTAACCGTTGTCCGAACGAATTAAAATGATCAATTTTACGGCGTCCGTCCGCGCTATAATACGGGAGTTACGAGGTTTTTCTTTGTCCGGAAGGACATTATGAGCTTACCGAAATAGTATGAGCTTATTTGATATATGATGAGCTTAATTACTAAGATATGAGACTTATGAGGCGAATTTTCGGGGTTTATATTAAGGGTTAGGCTCAGTTCAGGGTTGGGGTTAGCGTTAGTTTATATCAAGTAATACGTTGGGAGATGTAACCATGTCTATACCCTCCCTCCCCCACCCGATTTTTTTCCAAAAAGCGTCCATCCGCCCGTCCGTCCGTCCGTCCGTCCGTCCGTCCGTCGTCCGTCCGTCTCTGTATCTCCAGTATTTCTGGAAAAAGGCATCTGCCCCCCCCCCCCCACGCACAAAATTCATCGCACCTGATCACGGCATAATAACATCAGCATTGCTGGAGATTTTCTCCACTCCAGCTTTATGGGAGCTGACGACATGAGACGTCGACGGATTATATCCTCTTCATTGTATCCTAATGTTATCGCAAACGCGTCATCGTCCTCAAATAGCGATGATAGATATTTTATAATGAACATATATCGAAATCAAAGCGGAATAATAATAAAAAATGGAAAATTACATTTAAGATGGAGCTGAAATTCTACAATGCAGCAGGAAAGAAAGAAAGTGATCAGAGAATTTAGGCTAGATCGCGACTCAGTAGTGACCGGTGAAAATTCTCAGTCCCAGTTTCAAGTCACAGTAATATTTGTCAGTGGCTTCAACAGTGTTATCATATGATGCTCTGAGAGAAATACCTCGTGACTGTCCCATGGCTCTCTTAGCCTAATATGACAAATTAGCTGAAGCTATGGGCTTCTGTGCTCATGACCCATCCATAGTGCCTGACTAGCAAGCAATGATCTTCCTTTACCCCTACCAGCATGTGTACTGTATCTCATTGTGGCAGTATGTTCCATCACGTGAGCACAGACGACGAACAAGGTATTTCTAGACATAGTTAGGGCCTTGTCCTGTGAATCTCTCATTTAGGATCCAATGAAATCCTGAATGGAATCAGGCTGAAGATATCGAATTAAAACGAATCTCGGGTCCAATCTCACGGATCTTCAAGTTGTAAATAGAGTACCTTCTTAGAGCCATAATCACAGTAATTTTCTTTACAGAAGCCCTGGTAATAGAAGAGTTCAAAAGGAGAAATCTAGTTTGATTTTGAGAACATATCGTCGATTCGTACATTTCCGAATCAGCACGACCAGAATCGAAGCGAATCATCGGGAGTGCAACAAATCGAATCCAATTTTACAGCTTCACGAGACCTTACATCAAAACGAAACCCTGCAAAAGATATTCTACCAAAGGTTGACGTTTGGAAAACGCACGGCACTCTGCCTGAATACAGGGTTAAGTCGTTGAAGGCGACACAAATGCTGATATGCACCACATCGGAACGCTTGACATGGACGTTTACAAGGCGTGACGCTGTCTTACAGTGTTAGTTTGGGGTCTGGTGGTATAGAAATGCATATACCACTTTGTAAAAGTGTGGAGAATGTCTAACAAGTATTTATCCATAACTGTTGTGGAGATGGATATAAAAAAACCCTCTGATGAAATGGATCGCATCAATCGATAAATTTATAATGATATTACTGCATGCAAATGACTGAATTTCTTTGATAAGCTGAATTTCCCCTTCTCATTGCATCGCGTATTGCTCGCGTCGCCATCTGTAATTACAACTACATATTTGGAAATTTGCAGAAAAAAAGAACTTGGACAAAATCGGACATTCGATTTTAAACGCAAAAGTTATTTCTGAGGACATTTCGAGAAACATGCGTGAAAATGCCGCCTCTTTGAAGACAGTACAGCTATTAGTGGCAGAGGATGCGACTGGAATTACAAATTGTGCAGCTGGTAGGACAAGCTCAGGCAAACCCCTGACACTAGAATGCATCCAACTAAAACACAACAGTTTGCAATGACACAAACAGTGACTCTGTGACAATAGTCGCACCAGGTTCCGCTAAAATGAAAAAAACACACTTAGATCAACTAAAATAGATAGTCTAAAATAAGTTGGGTTAGAAATTAATCCAAATCAAATGGGTTGAGTGAATACGAACCCAATCGGGTCCATATTCTTTTAACCCAGTTGATTTGGGTTGATTTAAAAAAATAATTATTAAATGGGTTTCAAGCTTTCAAGGCATCCACTCTGAAAAAACACACATTTTTTATAGGTGCGGGTGTGGAGGGTGGAGGGGGGGGGGGGGGGGGGCAAGGCTTAAAATTACACGCGAATCCGCGAATCGATTCTCGTAATGATTCTGGTAAACTACACTGGCGCGAATCCAAGTGGATTCGCGTCAATTTACTGCTTGGATTCACTTTATGTATGATGTCGTTGATTCATGATGAAGTTCCGACCTGGGTTATCATAAAATATATAATTTTGAAAAACTGTCCATTGATATTTCTTGAGTTTGGTATCAAATCAAGTCATGGCTGCTGTAGCAGCCATGACTTGATTTGGTACCAAACTCAAGAAAATGTGAAGCATGTGGTAAATCATGACTTGATTTGATACCAAACTCAAGAAAATGTGAAGCATGTGGTAAATCATGGGTGGAAATTTTGACAACTTATTTCGTGATCTCACCAGCAACATTCAGCTAGTTTTTGCAGAATTTCATATCATTATTTATTTATTTATTTATTTAAGGGTGTTTAAGGTCACATAATTATGCACAATGGCTAATCATGACCGCAACATGGATATGAAGTCAAGGGTTTTCAATCATTTATACCCCATGTAGCACATTTTAGAGGATTTCCACCTCAATCATTGGCTTTACTTCCCGGGTTCCTACGGGGGATTTCATATCATGGTTTAAATGGATTCGCGTGAAAATATTTCGCGAGAATTATGTTAGATTCGCGTGATGCCAGACGAATTTTAAGCCCTGGGGGGGGGGGGGGGGTGGTGCTTGGTGTTTTCCGACCAATGGTCATCGTCGGCCCGTGAGAATGAACAGAAGTAATGCATATAAATAGTTAAACATACCTACTATTTTTGTACAAGTAAAGAGAATTCGTGAGTGACTGACAGCCGCTTGTGAAAACTTTGATGTCAAAACAGTCACTGATAAGATAGTTCTGCTAACAACAAAATCAGTTTGTGGACCCCATATTTGAACTTATTCACGCTTCGAGAGATGTACTCCAAAAATGGTGTTAACCCTTTACCTAACGTGAAAAGCAGACGACACTTGCAAAAAAAATTCTTGAATAACTAATTTTTTTCATTTTTTGTCTCAAAAACATAGTGAAAATTAGTTGGCGATTTTTGAGAATAGCGCTGGCCGGTTTTGGCCGTTACGTTGGGTAAAGGGTTAACTGAGAAGGGGGCGGTGGACTTGGTTTAGGAAGCCAGGCCTTGAATCACCGGAAACCCGTAAATATGAAAGAACGAAACGTGTTCACAAAGTTGGAGGTAAAAAATACCACAGACGTGGCAACCATTACTTATTCCCGGTTCCCTATTCAACGTTCATTATCAACCGACATCGGTTCATAACAAATGTCGAATAAGGAACTCGGAATAAGTAAAGGTTGCCACATCCCTGAGAATACGTACGGATTTTGAATAGGTACCATAATTATCTCACGAGACACTGCGAGAATATTTAAGGTTTCACAAACTACTGGAAGGCGCGAGTGAAAACTTATATTTCTTGCAGACATAAACGAGATAAGTCTGATGTCTGAGTAGTTACCAGAAATATCTCACAAGTAAATGTGAGGAAATTTAAGTTTCCATACCCGGCTGGAAGGCGAGTGTGAAAACTTAGATTCTGCGCTGTTACGAATGAGATGATTATTCTGTCTGCACAAAAACTCTAGATTGTCTTTTCACTTTATGCTTTGCAATGTTCCCTTATAAACAGGGAGCGCGATAGCACAGTGGTTACGGCATCGGACTTCAAACCGAAAAGTCCACCGTTCGATTCCCCTAGGGGTAGCTGCGTTGAGTCCTTGGGCAAGTCACTCGATCCCGACGTCTCATGTTGGAGTACGGTGGCGCTGTGTAGGCGTATTGCGCGTCGATGGTACCTTTGTCTTCAACCAATGCTAAACCTGTTTGTGTGGAGTTAGTACTTTGGGGTGTGTGGCAGCTGCTCGCCCCTACTCGGTGGTTCTTTCCGGGTACTCCTCCACCGACACGAGGTGGCCTTGGCTGGTGCAAATATCGTTAAACCGCAATAAATAAATTGTTTTCACAGTGAGCAAACTAGCAAGTTATTTCAACAACCAGTAGCAAACGTATACTTGGGGTGACGTGACGGTGGAGTTGAGTGCCGATGGTAAACTATCCACGCATAATGCGGTTGCTGATGCAATGTACACAGGGGCGTAGGAACCGAGAGGAATAGATGAGACGCAATCCCAACTGTTTTCCAGAAATACGTGTGAGATATGCAGAGTGACAGATAGAGATTAGACCAGCATTATCTTTTCCAATACTATGTTGCAACATCAGACCACCATCAGAGAATAGGGATTGGTGGGATGTGACTGGTACCTCGCGAATCAAATGCAGTCAGCTGAAACTTAGAATTCTTTGTTGGGTTCCCGTCATTAGAAGGAATGAGGCGCACATACTTTTTACTCTTAACTCCTTACACACTGCCGGCGGATACTCCTGTCGAATAGGATTTTGCTTGAAACTGAAATGAGTATAATATGGGCGTACTCAAAACAATTCCCCAGCCCCCACCCCCGCCAACATGGAGTTTTTCTCTAATGAACTCTTGAGTTAAACTGAGATGAATTTTTCATCAAATCTCGTCATGGCTGCTTCCAAGCAGCCATGACTTGATCTGATGAAAAATATGTTACAAATACTCAGCAGGTTAAGAGTTAAGATGTGTCCAAAGAATCTATCATATGATTTATCTATTGAATAGCCTTTGAAGTTACCCATACTTAATTTAAAAAGCTGAACAAGCAATCTACATTTTTCTGCATGTAAAGTTGAAACAAGAAGTTCTGTCACTGTACTGTGCACTGTTTTGAGGTAAAAACTCGCAGAGTAAGTGCACCTTTGTCTCTATCAAAGTGCACCGTAAGCGTAACTTAATCCCTGAAAACACAGCGTACACTAATCTGTACATTTCTATACTTGTAAACAGAAATCATTGACATCATTTCTAACCTCCACTGTGATACATGTACATGTAATAACATAAATAGATATTAAATTCGACTGCCTATACAAAATGAAGAGATTAGATAACGTCTGAATCGCAGCGCCATATATGCACCTCTCCAAATGTATTTTTTATTCTTCATAATAGCACGAGAAACACTTACACACTTTCAAAAGTTTGCAGGTGTTTCTTGTGTTTTGTCCTCAGATATTGTAAATAACTGACAAGTGATAAAATGTATCGCACAGCGATTTAGTCGCAATCCGCCCTTCACATATTTGTGAGTCAATTCGATCACTATGAAATTGTGAAGTCCTTTGTCCCACACCTTCTTACAAAATCTCCTGAATTTTTCCCTACTCATGTCATTGGCCACGTGATCTCCATAAAAGTGATTGAGATTCTTGAGATCCTGATGAAAGAGACACAGAAAATTAGCATTCTCCCTTATCGTCTGTCGGGGCAGTCGAAAATAATTCTGAGACAAATAGAAACAATCGACGTTGCTGTGACGTCCTCGAACTTAATTATTTTTGCATCGATTCTGTCTCTCAGCAGATCGTCGAAGATCATGAGATTCTTATTCTCTGACTTCAACTATCTAGGATCAGGAATGTCGTCGGCACTTTCGTAAAACTGACATTCCATGTTCGAACACTCCAAGTTTCTCTTGGTCAATTCTCTAGCCGTTTGTTCCAATATATTTGAAGTTCCGTGTCCTTCGAATTCATCTCGATTGTCAAAGATTCTCAACATAACATCCTTGGGTAATTACGCATTATGCACTCTCGAAGCAATCTGTATTCCGCTTGAAAGAGACTCTTGCCAAAAACGAATAATCTGTCACAATCCAACCAATCAGGTCGCAGCAATGGTCGCAGCAATAGATTCATCAAGAGATTAGTCTTTCCACAATTCGATTTCCCCAATATTAGACCTCTTATGCTCTTGGGATAGAACTCATCGTTCGACCTCTTGGTCATCACGTCATTCCAAGACATGTCTTTGATATTCATTTTTTTTATCTAATTTGTTTTTTACTATGTTTTGAATTATGTTTTTTTCTAATTTTTTCTTATATTTTAATTTCTATTTTTTATATATATATATATAAAAGGTTTTTTTGTTATTTATAAATCACTTTCAATCCCGATCCTTTCGGCATTTTAGCCAAGTCTTGTAGCGGTACGACATCATCATAGAAACCTCTCCAACTTTTTGGTTCGATTCTCGATCGTTTGGCAGGTTGTGGAGTTATCAATTTATTAATCAAAGCGTCGGCACCTCTCTCGCCGGCTTCTGAAGCTATTCTACCGCTCTCTTCGGTCGCAGCTTTCTTAACGCATCGATCGCCGTTTTTTTCGATTTTGAGAGCGCTCGATGCGATCTGTTTCGCAGCATTGCTGGTGAATTTACGAGTTGAAAATCGCATCATGGAATCCACGATGCCGGAACCGCCATAGACGTAAGATCTAGCGTATCCCCTGTTATTTATCACTAACATTTTTGTTTAATTATTATTATTATTTTTTTTTAATATATATATTTTTTATTTACTTAATATTTTTTTTTTCTTTTCTCTTACTACTTTATTATTTCAAACGATTCATCAACTTTTGATAATCCTTCTTAGTCAAGACCTTCTGCCCCAACAATTCATCGCACACGCTCACTATCTCGTTATCCAATCTGGTTTTACCAGCCTCCCTGCTTGCCATCAACAATCTCAATCTCCCCAACAAAGCATCAATGAAATATCGTGTCGGTCATTCCTTTTCCAGTCGTCGATTTCACAAAATACTCGTTCGCCTTCCATATGGGTTCCACCACATGTTTCCACTTATAACCTCTCCTGTCCTCCGATCTCGTCTCTTTGGGATCGTTGTTCTCTTCGTAGCGTGAGTCTGAACCAGAATGTCTCCGTAATTTTTATAATCCTCCTCGGTGTAATCGTCGGGTCTCTGACGATTGAGCATGGTCTCGTCTCTTTGGGATTGTTGTTCTTCTTCATGGCGTGAGTCTGAACCAGAATGTCTCTGTATTTTTTACAATCCTCCTCGGTGTAATCGTAGGGTCTCTGGCGATTGAGCAGAGTATGTAATCCGTGGGTCAATTTGTACCTGTTTGAACCGACGATCAAATAACCACCGTATTCAAACACTTCCGTGTCACCCACGAAAATTTTATCGCCATCGTCACGAAATCCAGGCATCGGACCTTCCAGGATTTCACTACCATCGTCAAATCTGATGCCGCTAACGGTGCTCGAAGCGTCGCTACTATCGGTGGTACTTGGATCGGTCTCTATTCCCATCGCAACGAAATCGGAGAAAGTTCTCAGTGCTAAAGTACCGGGAATCGAAGCGGTCATCCTCTGAGAACCTTCTTTTATGGGTCTCAATTCCTCCACAATCTCTTTCCTAGTTCGTTCCTGAACCTCGGTGACGGGTCTGAACAACTTGGTCGCCTCTCGTCTGAATCCCATCTCTCCCAATCGTCTCGCCCTATCCTGCGCTTGAATATTCTCCTTACTTCGTATTAATTTGCGAACTTGCTCGTCCCTTCGCTTCGAATCTCCTATGTGTATAAACATTGTTTTATTTATTATTATTTTTTTCTTCCTTTTTTTAATAAAAAATAGTTATTTTTTTGTATTCTTATTTATTTTTTTTGAATGTTGTTTTATATATATCTTTTGTATTCTTATTTTTTGAATGTTGTTTATATATATATTTGAAAAAAAACAATTTTTTATCGTCCGTCTCACAACTCACAATATCCACATAATCACGGACCGGAGCGGGCGCACCTCGCACGTTTTAGACTCTGCGAGCTATCTCTCTCCCCTTGCCAAAAACCTCACTACGTCATCGCCGGCGTGTTCGGGCGCACCGATAAATTCGCCGCTCGATTCGAACTCCGCTTTTTCGCGGGAATCCACCTTAGACCGCTAGTCTTCCATTCGCACCGATGGTGTCTTTTTGGCGGTATTCTGTCGAAAAACATTCACCTAAATGGCGGGTCCGTGTTACCTCTGCGAAAAGGTGAGTGTTTTCCCAAGAACGGTCGTGTCAAAAGTTATGAGCGCACCTAAAAGTGAATTTTTAAGAGAGGGAATTCTATAGAGTTTGTTAAAATTCCGTCGAAATTTTAGTCGGATCCACGTTGATCGTTAGAGAAAATGAACATTAACCCACGATGCCTCATCTACCGCAAACACTGCAAAAAAAAAAGACAGAGAAAAGTGACGATGTGATCGTGTACGTATCGCATCGTACAAATCCATACATTTCAATCGTGATGAACGCGATTTGCTCGAAAAAAAAAAAAAGTTTTTGGTGAGGTGCGATTGAGACAAAAAAATGAGATGCGATTGATTCCCCCGTTTCACACTAATAAAATTGTAAAAGAAATGTTAAATGTCTTTTTTTCCATTTTCGTAAACAAATGTTTAGAATATTGATGTTTTTATTTGTTTAACCCTTTACCCGAAGTAACGGCCAAAACCGACCAGCGCTATTCTCAAAAATTGCCAGTTAATTATCATTATATTTCAATTTTTTGTCTCAAAAATATAGGTTATGACCCCTCTTTGGAACGAGCTCGTCGATCTCGTTCCAACCAGAGGTCATAACCTATGTTTTTGAGACAAAAAATGAAAAAAATAGTTATTCAAGAATTTTATTTACAAGTGTCGTCTGCTTTTCATATTAGGTAAAGGGTTAATTCATGTTTTTTTGTTTTTTTTATTTATTTATTTTTTTGTTCTCAATATCTTCCTCTCATATTGAACTATTTCTACTCCTGCAGTAAGAGCGAGAATTTTGAATTATCTCCCGTCATTTTTTACGTTCCAAAGCGCACGAAGCACTCGCGATCATGTTTGAAATGTAATTGTTGCCAAGGAGGAGAGGTATTGGTATCATGGAACTAAACTAAGTATCATTATTATAACGTTCAGGCAAAAAAAATTATGATCGCATCACTTTTATTTTTGCATTCAAATATCTTTGTCAAGCATAGCCCTTCAGACAACTTTTTCTGACCCCAAAGCAGGTGGTCAAGCAACAAATAAGAGAGGAAAAGTGACAGTAAGGGAAGTACCGGTCACGTGCACAAATTTTTCAGGGAATTACCAAAAAAAAAAAAACACACCAAATGTAAACATTTCAAGGCGGATATTTCGAATTCAAATATTTAGTTCAGTGATACCTATTATCATCCCCAACCCAATCAAACAGACATTTTACCACTTTCATGAGATAAAAGTATCATTTCAGCATTAGAATCCAACTTTTGGCTTATACTGAGCCAAAAAACACGTGAAATTTGCTCTTTTAAGGAAAAGTGTCCACACTGTGTCAAATGAGCTTAAAAACTGTGATTGCCCCCAAAAGGTTTTTCAAGCCCGTTACCTTTCATTATAAATTACCTGAAAGGGATGAGAATTTATAGCTTTCTTTAAAAACTACCATGATCCTAAAATAAAACTAAAATCTGCATCAGTACACAATATTGTTGGAAAACAACTGTCTCATTTTACCACACCCCAAGCGAAACAGTGCCCAACCCCCAGGAACAATATGAATGGCAATTTTGTTTCAAAAATTGGGGCTGCAGCTATATATTTCACCAATATAAAAGGACTCTGACAATTTATCCTAAGAGCTGGTGTAAAATTTTCTTCTACCTTCTCATGTGGTAAAATATTGCCCTGAATAGGACCCCCCCCCCCCCCCGGTATGCCCCTTTTCATCAAAATCTATGACATAATTCAGAAATTAATTGATATTAGCCCCAAAACAATCCCCATGTGATATTAAATTTCCATTTGTGATAGATTGTAAATCACATTCTGGCTTCTGAAGACATTTTACCTTGTGTTTGATGAATATTTTGCAATTGTTGTGAAAGAAAGCATCGGGGGGGGGGGGGGGGTGCAAGATAGTCAGTTGCCAGTTATTGAAAATTGAAGTTTCCATTTGAGTATTGAATGACATGCAATGACATGCAATGAAAAATATAATGGAGGAGCCAGGACAAGATAGTCATATAGAAAAATAACTAATAATATTAAGTGGACCATGTGTGCTGTAGTCTCAAAGTAAATTATACGAAACTGAAAGTTATGATATTAACTTCAGCCTCTAAAAACATGTTGTACAGTCTTTCCAGATGTTTATCAGCAGCAGAAGGGTCAAGTGTGTATGGAAGGGGGACTTGGTTCAAGGATAGAGAAACATTTCTCAACTGTCACTGTAAATTGGTGCTCTACAGTGGGAACTTTGACAGCCCTACTACCAGACTACTATATTGGTAGCTATGCACAAATGTCATTCATTCACATTTGTCATTTTATTGTGTTGTTTCGTCCACTGTAGAAACCCCCCCCCCCTCCCCTCCCCAACTGTGCACCAAAATACTCTTTCAATGAAGGGCTTGCTTTCTGACATTTTAAAGAGCATAATATAGAAGAGAAAAACTTCTGAATACCAGGGAATAGAAGTGCAGTATAGGTTGTTTGGCTGTGTGTTTGAATGGTGTTTTGGGAGGGGGGGGGGGGTGAACGTTTGAATCACCCTGCCCCTAGTAATTTGAAGGGGAACCATAGTTTAAATAAATGTGTTAATAGGGTAACGTAGGCTGTTAGTTACCAGCTGCCAGAGGTTATAGTGTGCTCCTGGGGAATACACTTGCTCAAGATGAGAATTCTCTTGCATTAACGGCCTTAGTTTTGGCATTATATAGCCTTTGTTGCTGACGGTTACAAAAATGCAACTTTTCAAAACAATAAAACAGTTTTCTAGGGTGTATGGTCCCCCAATGAACATTTAATTGTGAAATAATCCCCCAAAATAATAACTGAATCTGGTTTGGAAACAAAAAACATATTTCCTTTTCGTATCATGGAACTAAATATTTTCCCATAGGCGACTATTAGAACGTTCAGGAAAAAAAAAATATGATCGCATCACTTTAATTCTGGCATTCAAATATCTTTGTCAAGTATAACCCGTAAGATAACTTTTTCTGGCCCCAAAACATAGGGGGAGGGGCGGGGGTGGGAGGGGGGGGGTCATGCAACAAATAAGAGAGAAAAATTGACAGCAAGGGAAATACCGGTCACGTGCACATATTTTTCAGGGAATTCTGATATCTGATGAAGCTGAGTTTCGCTTCCAATTATTCCCACAGAACAAGTATCGACAGCGGCAAATCGGGAATGTTTTCATGGACGCATACTCTATAAATAGAAACAAATTTATACAAACTTCACATTAATTTTGGATTTCTCTGACACCTAATTTTGATGAATATGGAAACTTGCTCAGTGCCGGAAATTTCCGTGAATGATCGGATAACAAGATTGAAATGAAAAACTATGACATATTGATTTTCTGTAAATTCTTGCCTTCGAGTTAATTTATGTAATCAATACGAGCGCGTTCATGCGAATAATATCTGGAACATACAGTACAGTCGAAGTAGACTAGTCACATTCCACGCGTGGACAGTGATGTGCGTTTACCAGGTATTAAAACTCATCATTGGCAATATTTTAATTAATGAAGCACCGGGTAGTACCCGGTGCTTCATTAATTAAATTTTTGATGATTATTTCTATAAGTGGTATATGTAATCTAATATTATTGCGTCCGTGGAGATATTGCTCACTTGTGAAAAGTGACCAATCCACTACGGCCGTACTGTACGGGTATTTGTTTTTAAACAAACATTATGGTTTGGTTAAATGGTCAACTTATTTCAAATTCGCAGGTTATTGTCCAGCTGAACACCATGCTATTGGTGAATTACATATGGCTAGAGATCCTGTTCACACTTAGAGGTGAATTCCGACCGACGTTGACGCGATGTGTGTTCCACTGCTGTGTGCTTGAGTAAATCCCCGATAATTATATTTGAAACAAATCTTTTCCACATTCGTGTCATTTTCTTTTGCCAACATCCAGCTTTGGCCAAAAATGCAGAAATTTAATAGCTTTAAAATTGTGTCTTCTTTCTCATCAGCACTCGTCGTATAACGTACTGAATACAGCTAAATAGGTGTGTCTATCTTGTATTTGCGGGGGAGGGGGGAGTAATAATTTAATCCAACTGCCTTAAAGGGTTGTACGATTAAATTATCATTGATTCTACTGTCCTGCTCGATGTAATGCATCGTGTAACACATCGTGTTAGACAGTTTAATGTGTGGGGAAAGACGGAGTACCCGGGTAGACCCACCGAGCTTCTGTGTGCATCTGTTGGTCTCTCCAACTTAGGAACGTTGCACAACCTGAGATATTGGCGGTTGACTGATGGCTCAACATCTACGTGCATGCAGTATATTTTTGTATACAGGCCGCCACCGTGCCCCCCCCCCCCCACACACACACGTGGGCAGTCGAAATTAGGTGTCTTGCTGAGAGACATAGCTCACTTACCGCCAACGTTTGCTTCACACAAAACTGTATGCATACAATTTTGACAGGATTATGGCAATTAAATGAGATGACCAATAGTATGAGATGCGATTCCTCAGCAAAGTTTAGCAGTCAACATTTCAACAGACAAATATTTCATTAGTTATCAAATGTGCTGTTATTCAAGTGAAGTGGTTTGGTTCATGTACTATCACTTCTTCAAAATATTGTGTGAGACTTTCCCAAAGGCGCCTTGATATCCTCTGCTAATATATTACATATTAATCATATATTATTGCTAGGACGTTTATTGAATTGATTTTTTGATCGTTTTTTTAATTTTTTTTTTATCACTTTTCATCTTTTAAATCTTTTATAATGAAAGCTTCTAACATTGATCGCTTGGATTTTTTTCGGTGATTTTTTTTCATCAATAAATTCAATATTACCAACGACGAGGAATGAGGAGGTATTTTCGAGTTTAAAAAGATATTGAAATTTTGATTTTCGGGCAGGAAAAGAAGTTAAAACCTTTCATATGAGGCATTTGTCGACAACACGGGTAGATTGTGTGAAATTAACTGCATAAAAGTTTTTTTTCAGAACACAAAGGGGAGTGGTAGCCCTTACCCATCGGGATCTACCCTTAAGTCCCAAGTGAGAACATTTTCTTCTGCTGCTTCTGCGTCGAAGATTCTATTTAAATGCTTCGTAAATTACACCTCAAAAATACAGCTGTGATTTAATTATTTTTGAACCACAACTGTGTTCCTGCTTTCCTGCAACAACCCATTCGAAGACATAAATCACCAATCACCTCTTCGTTATCTTGTTTCGCAATCAGCTGAAAGTAATTAATTTATTTGGTTTGCTGACTAATCAGGTGATATGCCATCACACCTGAAATACAATAACTCAGTTAAGAGTTATCTCCCCAGATTCCTGGAATTTTATTTCAAATTATTCCAAATATCCTCTAGAAATTCCTCATATCAGAGGAATTTCTTTACAATTCAAAAACTGTTATTGTTTCAAGTTTTTTTAAAAATAATATTAGCAAGCGTGTGCCGAATATTACGCAGGATTCAAATCTTGCTGAAATACTTTTTGGGAATACAATATTCAAGATATTTGCTTTTAATGTCGTTGATTATTTCAATCTGAATTACCTGACAATTCACAATATTCAAGTTGACATTTACTTGCACTAAAAAGTGCCAGGGATATTGACTGATGAAGCGTCCCAAACTTTCATAATACAAACTTTCATAATACAATTCTTCACTACGGGTTTGATACATTAGTTAATAAATTGGATATATGTCTTCAACAACAAAACTGTTTCCTTGTACAGTGGATAAAGACAGCACTGGAATTCTTTAAACAGATACTGATAAAAGCACCTTTTGCGAAAATATTCCAAAAACGAGGATAGGCTATATCCACTATTTTGGGGAAAGGGTCAAATACCCTTGCAATTGAAAAATCATGGATTGTAAATGACCGAATTGGGAACATCTTTATGTGGTTTAAAAAATAAACCGTTCAATATATTTAAGTTTGTTAAGCCATTGAACAAGAAGGCCTCATTAATTTTCTCAATACAGTGTCCCATATGCTTTAACCCCTTTGCATGCTGTTGCACTGGACAGGATTTCCCTTGACACTAAAATTTGTACAATTTTGGCAGATTTAATCAAGTTTTCCGCCTGTACATTGCATGGATTTTTTGAAACAATTATTTCCGAGTTAAATACAAATGAATTTTTCATTAAATCTAGTCCTGACTGTTTCACAGCCGCCATGTCTAGATTTGATAAAAAACATATCTTGAAAATATTCAGCAGGATGAGGACTACATTGTAAGAGTAGGAGTTTCGTGATTCACGCTATATTCAGGGTAGATTATTCGATGTTTCTAAAACATACCGACTATTCACTAAAGGCCTAATTCCAAGTTTTATCTATTTTTTACTGCAAAACAACAGGTGCTGCACCATAACAGGCAGATAACTTGAGCCAAGACTTGTCGAGAATTACGTACAAAGCTACAGGATATAGACTGTCAAGCTGTAGCGAAACGGCATGACAATCCCCATGACTTTAACCCTTTACTTAACATGAAAAGCATACGACACTTGCAAAAAAACTTCTTGAACAACTAATTTTTTTCATTTTTTGTCTCAAAAACATAGGTTATGACCCCTCGTTGGAACGAGCTCGACGAGCTCGTTCCAACGAGGGGTCATAACCTATGTTTTTGAGACAAAAAATGAAAAAATAATAAAAATTCATTGGCGATTTTTGAGAATCGCGCTGGCCGGTTTTGGCCGTTACGTTGGGTAAAGGGTTATGGGCTGAGAGGGTGAATGTGATTATTAGGGCTTGAAGTTAGAAAGAAAAACGGGTTCAATTCGCATCGAGAAAGGAATCAATATTCAGTTCGCGTTGCCTTTGAAAGGGGTGGGGGGGGGGGTTAAAGTTAGTTTGTCAGTACCATTAATACCAGATATAATTTGATTTCAGAAGCTTAAGAATGATAAATTTAATGTGACACATCTACAAAGAGACGTCACGAAAACGACAGATTGGACAACGGGTGTAACCAGCTTTGTCCCGATTGTCATAACACATGTCCCTTCAGACCAAATATTCTAAATACACATCAATACATGCCTTTGTCAACTCTGATTGTTTTAACTATAATCCCAGCTTACCAATAGTCAAACTACATCATCAATGCATGTCTTTTTTGCAGGCACGCCTTGTTGATGATAAGTAGTAGGAGCTGCATCGTTCATGCTGGTTTACCCGGACCTCGGGGTCAATGACCCCACGCCCAAAACGCCCAGGCCTTTTTTAGGCTCCCCTCACCTCTCCCTGTGCCCACGACCGTTAGGCCACCTTCACCCTCCCCGTGCCCAAAGCCAGTTAGTCCCTCCTTCGTGCCTAAATCCTGCGCCCCTCCCCGTGCCCAGAGCCCTTTTAGGCCATACGCACCCTCTACAGACGCCATCTTATCATCCGCCATCTTGGGCGGCCATATTGGGCCCCAATGGGCTTTGGGTATAGGGAGGGAGGGGAGCCCTCCCACTTTGTGTATTTTGGTAGCCACGTCACACATATCATGGGGAAGCCGCCATCTTGGACCGACATCTTTGGCACAAAGAGGGTGCGTATGGCCTAAAAGGGCTCTGGGCATGGAGAGGGGCGCCTAACAGGTTTTAGGCACGAAGGAGGGACTAACTGGCTTTGGGCACGGGGAGGGTGAAGGTGCCCTAACGGCCGTGGGCACATAGAGAGGTGAGGGGAGCCTAAAAAGGCCTGGGCGTTTTGGGCGCGGGGTCATTGCGCGGGGTCATTGACCCCAAGGTCCGGGTAAACCAGCATGAACGGTGCAGCTCCTACTACTATGATACTGTAATATTTCTCAGTTCCGCAAATAGTGCAAAATGCAAACTTCTTTTATTTTCTTGGGGGAGGGGGAGGGGGAGTATATAAGCACATCTGGTTATCGTTACGTATGGGCTCCACACCTTCGTTTTTTGCTACGCTCGTGCCGAACTCCAAATTGGGCTCTCAACAGCTTTAATCGGATACCTTACACTCCATTTGTATGACAGAATAAACGTGTGACATACGACCAAGTATAAGATTTAGTCTCGCAAGAAAAGACACGCTAACTAGCAAGAGAGAGTTGATACGTTAAACTCTAGAACACAGGTAGAACATTCCATATCAGTCCACGTGTCAGAAAGCGGAAGAGACTATATTATTATTATTTTTTTTTTTGGGGGGGGGGGGGCGTGGGGGGGTGGGAGGTAGACCAATAAATATATTCTACGCGCACCCTTGGGCTGCACGTTGAAAATATTCATTGGTCTACCCCACACATTCACATAGAAACCACCCTAATTAATGAAATTAGGACATATGTTCCTGGGTCGAAAAAGCGGCCTCTCGGGTTCAAACTGTTAAGTCCAAGGCAGACAAAAATGTTCCCAATGGACAAAGTACTGGGCTACGTCACTCTTCTACGCCCTCCCGTCAGTTATGCCCCAAACATGCACGCTCAAATAAAAGCCAAAATATGGTATTCCAGCACCGATATAGTTAAAAAAAGACAAAGGCATCGCATTACAATTTCAAACAATTTAAAATCATAACCGTTGACAATTATAGAGTGTACTAAATTAAACTTTGATTAAGACAAATATATACATGTATTGAGTGTCATTATTGCTATCGACCTGTGATTTTGCCAAATAAACAGTGGTGAGATTTCACAACAATCAACAGAAAAGTGACAGTCTTCTTCATCAAAATAGGTGATGATATTTCGAAAATGATGATCTTGTTTTATTAAAAAGGGTCGATTTATGCCAAACATTGATGAGTTATTTAAAAATGGCTTTATTCGAATAGTGGTTGCATCAACTATTTTCTAAGACCATTTGTGTCCGTGAATTATTTCCACGAAAGATAGATATAGTTTTAAATCATTCTTAGTTCGAACACAGGAAACTTTAAGGTGTTGTGTAAGTAAGGGAAATTTGTTTACTTTGAAATTCCCACCTCTGATATTCCATAAATTCAAATTAAATATGCACAAATTATACATCAAAATGAAGTTTGTGATGTCTAGAACACGAAGCATTTTTATACTCAAATCACAGAGTTGACAGCAGGCACCGATGGTTCCTGGAAATCCGCTACCATGTTCGTACCAGAATTGATAACACATCGAGGCCAAATGTGCTACAGATATCCCAGAACAAAGCTGGGAAATCGAAAATCTTCAAAACGCGGCGACAGAGCTGCGAGGGGGCAAATTCCAAAACTCTTGTTTTTGTTTCAGTTGTCTGATTGTTTACATTTCGGTTAAAGTCATCTGAACCGAAAACACCGCGATATACAATGCTGCCTAAAAGCAAAGAATGAGAAAGATCGCCTTCATACGACACACCATTATTATATGAGGACTGCATAGTTGTCATATTACTTGCAAGGTAACATGACACCTGTTTGAATGTCTTAGAATTACGCGATTTTTTTCGAAATAAATTTATTGTATCGCGTGATATGCGTTTGTCCCTAGGCCATGGAACCCATTTACAATAAAAAAAATGCAGACAGCGTTGTCCTTTCCGTAAACACAGTCCCGTCGCTGCATCAAAAAGTCTTTTGAATGCCAAGCTTTGTACTTGGAAAACTGAAACATATTTGGCCCTGAGTTATTCTTCGGAAATATTTTACCATCAGTTCTGGTACGAATACTGAAGTAGACTTCCAGGCGCCACTGATGCCTGCTGTCAACTCTGTGGATTGCCTTCATATATTTTTCATATTCATTACATCACGACCTTCATTGTGATGTATAATTTGTGTTTATTTAATTTTTGAATTTATGGAATCCCAGATGTGGAAATTTCAAAGTAAACAAATTTACCTTACCTATATAGCACCTTAACCCTTTCCTAACGAATTGTCCGAATCCACCCGCGTAATTTTCAAATTTACCAGTTGAAAAAAAAAATTCAAAAAATTCAAAAAGTTTCAACAAAACCATATCATGTGACCTCTCATTGGAACGAGCTCATCGAGCTAGTTCCAATGAGTGGTCACATGATATGGTTTTGTTGATTTTTTTAAAATAAATTTTGAAAAACAATAATTAAAAAAATAAATGTTGATAACCTGTGCGCGGGTAAAGGGTTAAACAAATTTGGGTAAAAATCGTGTGTCTTATATATGTTCTACTCACCTGTTATACAATATGTCTCAAATATAAAACCAAGGCGTAGACCATGAGCAGGACTGGGCTGTGTCTTCGTCTTCGTTTTTCCTCTGGATACAAACAGTTTGGTTGTCTGTGTCTGTTAACTTTAAATTAACGCCAAAATGTTTGCGATTGTGTGAATGTTTTCTGACGTACGACAATCGGGATGAAATAGAATATTAGAGAATGAATCGAAGGTATGCTAACGAATGACAGAATGTGGTTTGAAATCATAATTTATACTTATCATTATACTGTCAAGGAACCTCTTTCAGTGATTATTTTTTGCGATGAACGAAGATTAGCCATTTGGGAATTCAACTGAAAGATGATACTCCGCTGTTCGTGATAAGAGCAGAACTGGTGGACAGTATTGTATTAGATAAACATTCTCCTACATAATGTTTGGTGACAATATTGTGAACTCTAACTCAGAATAAATAAATAAATAAATAAATAAATAAATAAATAAATAAATAAATAAATAAATCTCGATCGTTTGGCAGGTTGTGGAGTTATCAATTTATTAATCAAAGCGTCGACACCTCTCTCACCGGCTTCTGAAGCTATTCTACCGCTCGCTTCGGTCGCAGCTTTCTTAACGCATCGATCGCCGTTTTTTCGATTTTGAGAGCGCTCGATGCGATCTGTTTCGCAGCATTGCTGGTGAATTTACGAGTTAAAAATCGCATCATGGAATCCACGATGCCAGAACCGCCACAGACGTAAGATCTAGCGTATCCCCTGTTATTTATCACTAACATTTTTGTTTAATTATTATATTATTTTTTTTTAATATATATATTTTTTATTTACTTAATTTTTTTTTCTTTTCTCTTACTACTTTATTATTTCAAACGATTCATCAACTTTTGATAATCCTTCTTAGTCAAGACCTTCTGCCCCAACAATTCATCGCACACGCTCACTATCTCGTTATCCAATCTGGTTTTACCAGCCTCCCTGCTTGCCATCAACAATCTCAATCTCCCCAACAAAGCATTAAAGAAATATCGTGTCGGTCATTCCTTTTCCAGTCGTCGATTTCACAAAATACTCGTTCGCCTTCCATATGGGTTCCACCACATGTTTCCACTTGTAACCTCTCCTATCCTTCGGTCTCGTCTCTTTGGGGTCGTTGTTCTCTTCGTGGCGTGAGTCTGAACCAGAATGTCTCCGTAATTTTTATAATCCTCCTCGGTGTAATCGTCGGGTCTCTGGCGATTGAGCATGGTCTCGTCTCTTTGGGATTGTTGTTCTTCTTCATGGCGTGAGTCTGAACCAGAATGTCTCTGTAATTTTTACAATCCTCCTCGATGTAATCGTAGGGTCTCTGGCGATTGAGCAGAGTATGTAATCCGTGGGTCAATTTGTACCTGTTTGAACCGACGATCAAATAACCACCGTCTTCAAACACTTCCGTGTCACCCACGAAACTTTTATCGCCATCATCACGAAATCCATGCATCGGACCTTCCAGGATTTCACTACCATCGTCAAATCTGATGCCGCTAACGGTGCTCGAAGCGTCGCTACTATCGGTGGTACTTGGATCGGTCTCTATTCCCATCGCAACGAAAGCGGAGAAAGTTCTCAGTGCTAAAGTACCGGGAATCGAAGCGGTCATCCTCTGAGAACCTTCTTTTATGGGTCTCAATTCCTCCACAATCTCTTTCCTAGTTCGTTCCTGAACCTCGGTGACGGGTCTGAAAAACTTGGTCGCCTCTCGTCTGAATCCCATCTCTCCCAATCGTCTCGCCCTATCCTGCGCTTGAATATTCTCCTTACTTCGTATTAATTTGCGAACTTGCTCGTCCCTTCGCTTCGAATCTCCTATGTGTATAAACATTGTTTTATTTATTATTATTTTTTTCTTCCTTTTTTAATAAAAAACTAGTTATTTTTTTTGTATTCTTATTTATTTTTTTTGAATGTTGTTTTATATATATCTTTTGTATTCTTATTTTTTGAATGTTGTTTATATATATATTTGAAAAAAACAATTTTTTATCGTCCGTCTCACAACTCACAATATCCACATAATCACGGACCGGAGCGGGCGCACCTCGCACGTTTTAGACTCTGCGAGCTATCTCTCTCCCCTTGCCAAAAACCTCACTACGTCATCGCCGGCGTGTTCGGGCGCACCGATAAATTCGCCGCTCGATTCGAACTCCGCTTTTTCGCGGGAATCCACCTTAGACCGCTAGTCTTCCATTCGCACCGATGGTGTCTTTTTGGCGGTATTCTGTCGAAAAACATTCACCTAAATGACGGGTCCGTGTTACCTCTGCGAAAAGGTGAGTGTTTTCCCAAGAACGGTCGTGTCAAAAGTTATGAGCGCACCTAAAAGTGAATTTTTAAGATGGGGACTTCTATAGAGTTTGTTAAAATTCCGTCGAAATTTTAGTTGGATCCACGTTGATCGTTAGAGAAAATGAACATTAACCCACGATGCCTCATCTACCGCAAACACTGCAAAAAAAAAACAGAGAAAAGTGACGATGTGATCGTGTACGTATCGCATCGTACAAATCCATACATTTCAATCGTGATGAACGCGATTTGCTCGAATAAAAACTAAGTTTTTGGTGAGGTGCGATTGAGACAAAAAAATGAGATGCGATTGATTCCCCCGTTTCACACTAATAAAATTGTAAAAGAAATGTTAAATGTCTTTTTTTCCATTTTCGTAAACAAATGTTTAGAATATTGATGTTTTTATTTTTTAACCCTTTACCCAACGTAACGGCCAAAACCGACCAGCGCTATTCTCAAAAATTGCCAATTAATTATCATTATATTTCAATTTTTTGTCTCAAAAATATAGGTTATGACCCCTCTTTGGAACGAGCTCGTCGATCTCGTTCCAACCAAAGGTCATAACCTATGTTTTTGAGACAAAAAATGAAAAAAGTAGTTATTCAAGAATTTTATTTACAAGTGTCGTCTGCTTTTCATATTAGGTAAAGGGTTAATTCATGTTTTGTTTTTTTTTTATTTATTTTTTTTTTTGTTCTCAATATCTTCCTCTCATATTGAACTATTTCTACTCCTGCAGTAAGAGCGAGAATTTTGAATTATCTCCCGTCATTTTTTACGTTCTAAAGCGCACAAAGCACTCGCGATCATGTTTGAAATGTAATTGTTGCCAAGGAGGAGAGGTATTGGTATCATGGAACTAAACTAAGTATCATTATTATAACGTTCAGGCAAAAAAAAATATGATCGCATCACTTTAATTTTTGCATTCAAATATCTTTGTCAAGCATAGCCCTTCAGACAACTTTTTCTGACCCCAAAGCAGGTGGTCAAGCAACAAATAAGAGAGGAAAAGTGACAGTAAGGGAAGTACCGGTCACGTGCACAAATTTTTCAGGGAATTACCAAAAAAAAAAAAACACACCAAATGTAAACATTTCAAGGCGGATATTTCGAATTCAAATATTTAGTTCAGTGATACCTATTATCATCCCCAACCCAATCAAACAGACATTTTACCACTTTCATGAGATAAAAGTATCATTTCAGCATTAGAATCCAACTTTTGGCTTATACTGAGCCAAAAAACACGTGAAATTTGCTCTTTTAAGGAAAAGTGTCCACACTGTGTCAAATGAGCTTAAAAACTGTGATTGCCCCCAAAAGGTTTTTCAAGCCCGTTACCTTTCATTATAAATTACCTGAAAGGGATGAGAATTTATAGCTTTCTTTAAAAACTACCATGATCCTAAAATAAAACTAAAATCTGCATCAGTACACAATATTGTTGGAAAACAACTGTCTCATTTAACCACACGCCAAGCGAAACAGTGCCACAACCCCCAGGAACAATAAGAATGGCAATTTTGTTTCAAAAATTGGGGCTGCAGCTTTATATTTCACCAATATAAAAGGACTCTGACAATTTATCCTAAGAGCTGGTGTAAAATTTTCTTCTACCTTCTCATGTGGTAAAATATTGCCCTGAATAGGACCCACCCCCCGGTATGCCCCTTTTCATCAAAATCTATGACATAATTCAGAAATTAATTGATATTAGCCCCAAAACAATCCCCATGTGATATTAAATTCCCATTTGTGATAGATTGTAAATCACATTCTGGCTTCTGAAGACATTTTACCTTGTGTTTGATGAATATTTTGCAATTTTTGTGAAAGAAAGCATGGGGGGGGGGGGGGGGGTGCAAGATAGTCAGTTGCCAGTTATTGAAAATTGAAGTTTCCATTTGAGTATTGAATGACATGCAATGACATGCAATGAAAAATATAATGGAGGAGCCAGGACAAGATAGTCATATAGAAAAATAACTAATAATATTAAGTGGACCATGTGTGCTGTAGTCTCAAAGTAAATTATACGAAACTGAAAGTTATGATATTAACTGCAGCCTCTAAAAACATGTTGTACAGTCTTTCCAGATGTTTATCAGCAGCAGAAGGGTCAAGTGTGTATGGAAGGGGGACTTGGTTCAAGGATAGAGAAACATTTCTCAACTGTCACTGTAAATTGGTGCTCTACAGTGGGAACTTTGACAGCCCTACTACCAGACTACTATATTGGTAGCTATGCACAAATGTCATTCATTCACATTTGTCATTTTATTGTGTTGTTTCGTCCACTGTAGCCCCCCCCCCCCTCCCCTCCCCAACTGTGCACCAAAATACTCTTTCAATGAAGGGCTTGCTTTCTGACATTTTAAAGAGCATAATATAGAAGAGAAAAACTTCTGAATACCAGGGAATAGAAGTGCAGTATAGGTTGTTTGGCTGTGTGTTTGAATGGTGTTTTGGGAGGGGGGGGGGGTGAACGTTTGAATCACCCTGCCCCTAGTAATTTGAAGGGGAACCATAGTTTAAATAAATGTGTTAATAGGGTAACGTAGGCTGTTAGTTACCAGCTGCCAGAGGTTATAGTGTGCTCCTGGGGAATACACTTGCTCAAGATGAGAATTATCTTGCATTAACGGCCTTAGTTTTGGCATTATATAGCCTTTGTTGCTGACGGTTACAAAAATGCAACTTTTCAAAACAATAAAACAGTTTTCTATGGTGTATGGTCCCCCAATGAACATTTAATTGTGAATAATCCCCCAAAATAATAACTGAATCTGGTTTGGAAACAAAAAACATATTTCCTTTTCGTATCATGGAACTAAATATTTTCCCATAGGCGACTATTAGAACGTTCAGGAGAAAAAAAATATGATCGCATCACTTTAATTCTGGCATTCAAATATCTTTGTCAAGTATAGCCCGTAAGATAACTTTTTCTGGCCCCAAAACATAGGGGGAGGGGCGGGGGTGGGAGGGGGGGGGGTCATGCAACAAATAAGAGAGAAAAATTGACAGCAAGGGAAATACCGGTCACGTGCACATATTTTTCAGGGAATTCTGATATCTGATGAAGCTGAGTTTCGCTTCCAATTATTCCCACAGAACAAGTATCGACAGCGGCAAATCGGGAATGTTTTCATGGACGCATACTCTATAAATAGAAACAAATTTATACAAACTTCACATTAATTTTGGATTTCTCTGACACCTAATTTTGATGAATATGGAAACTTGCTCAGTGCCGGAAATCTCCGTGAATGATCGGATAACAAGATTGAAATGAAAAACTATGACATATTGATTTTCTGTAAATTCTTGCCTTCGAGTTAATTTATGTAATCAATACGAGCGCGTTCATGCGAATAATATCTGGAACATACAGTACAGTCGAAGTAGACTAGTCACATTCCACGCGTGGACAGTGATGTGCGTTTACCAGGTATTAAAACTCATCATTGGCAACATTTTAATTAATGAAGCACCGGGTAGTACCCGGTGCTTCATTAATTAAATTTTTTATGATTATTTCTATAAGTGGTATCTGTAATCTAATATTATTGCGTCCGTGGAGATATTGCTCACTTGTGAAAAGTGACCAATCCACTACGGCCGTACTGTACGGGTATTTGTTTTTAAACAAACATTATGGTTTGGTTAAATGGTCAACTTATTTCAAATTCGCAGGTTATTGTCCAGTTGAACACCACCATGCTATTGGTGAATTACATATGGCAAGAGATCCTGTTCACACTTAGAGGTGAATTCCGACCGACGTTGACGCGATGTGTGTTCCACTGCTGTGTGCTTGAGTAAATCCCCGATAATTATATTTGAAACAAATCTTTTCCACATTCGTGTCATTTTCTTTTGCCAACATCCAGCTTTGGCCAAAAATGCAGAAATTTAATAGTTTTAAAAATGTGTCTTCTTTCTCATCAGAACTCGTCGTATAACGTACTGAATACAGCTAAATAGGTGTGTCTATCTTGTATTTGCGGGGGAGGGGGGGAGTAATAATTTAATCCAACTGCCTTAAAGGGTTGTACGATTAAATTATCATTGATTCTACTGTCCTGCTCGATGTAATGCATCGTGTAACACATCGTGTTAGACAGTTTAATGGGTGGGGAAAGACGGAGTACCCGGGTAGACCCACCGAGCTTCTGTGTCCATCTGTTGGTCTCTCCAACTTAGGAACGTTGCACAACCTGAGATATTGGCGGTTGACTGATGGCTCAACATCTACGTGCATGCAGTATATTTTTGTATACAGGCCGCCACTGTGCCCCCCCCCCCCCCCCCACACACACGTGGGCAGTCGAAATTAGGTGTCTTGCTGAGAGACATAGATCACTTACCGCCAACGTTTGCTTCACACAAAACTGTATACATACAATTTTGACAGGATTATGGCAATTAAATGAGATGACCAATAGTATGAGATGCGATTCCTCAGCAAAGTTTAGCAGTCAACATTTCAACAGACAAATATTTCATTAGTTATCAAATGTGCTGTTATTCAAGTGAAGTGGTTTGGTTCATGTACTATCACTTCTTCAAAATATTGTGTGAGACTTTCCCAAAGGCGCCTTGATATCCTCTGCTAATATATTACATATTAATCATATATTATTGCTAGGACGTTTATTGAATTGATTTTTTGATCGTTTTTTTTTATTTTATTTTATCACTTTTCATCTTTTAAATCTTTTATAATGAAAGCTTCTAACATTGATCGCTTGGATTTTTTTCGGTGATTTTTTTTCATCAATAAATTCAATATTACCAACGACGAGGAATGAGGAGTTATTTTCGAGTCTAAAAAGATATTGAAATTTTGATTTTCGGGCAGGAAAAGAAGTTAAAACCTTTCATATGAGGCATTTGTCGACAACACGGGTAGATTGTGTGAAATTAACTGCATAAAAGTTTTTTTCAGAACACAAAGGGGAGTGGTGGCCACTACCCATCGGGATCTACCCTTAAGTCCCAAGTGAAAACATTTTCTTCTGCTGCTTCTGCGTCGAAGATTCTATTTAAATGCTTCGTAAATTACACCTCAGAAATACAGCTGTGATTTAATTATTTTTGAACCACAACTGTGTTCCTGCTTTCCTGCAACAGTCCATTCGAAGACATAAATCACCAATCACCTCTTCGTTATCTTGTTTCGCAATTAGCTGGAAGTAATTAATTTATTTGCTTTGCTGACTAATCAGGTGATATGCCATCACACCTGAATTACAATAACTCAGCTAAGAGTTATCTCCCCAGATTCCTGGAATTTTATTTCAAATTATTCCAAATATCCTCTAGAAATTCCTCATATCAGAGGAATTTCTTTACAATTCAAAAACTGTTATTGTTTCAAGTTTTTTTAAAAATAATATTAGCAAGCGTGTGCCGAATATTACGCAGGATTCAAATCTTGCTGAAATACTTTTTGGGAATACAATATTCAAGACATTTGCTTTTAATGTCGTTGATTATTTCAATCTGAATTACCTGACAATTCACAATATTCAAGTTGACATTTACTTGCACTAAAAAGTGCCAGGGATATTGACTGATGAAGCGTCCCAAACTTTCATAAAACAAACTTTCATAATACAATTCTTCACTACGGGTTTGATACATTAGTTAATAAATTGGATATATGTCTTCAACAACAAAACTGTTTCCTTGTACAGTGGATAAAGACAACACTGGAATTCTTTAAACAGATACTGATAAAAGCACCTTTTCCGAAAATATTCCAAAAACGTGGATAGGCTATATCCACTATTTTTGGGAAAGGGTCAAATACCCTTGCAATTGAAAAGTCCTGGATTGTAAATGACCGAATTGGGAACATCTGTATGTGGTTTACAAAATAAACCGTTCAATATATTTAAGTTTGTTAAGCCATTGAACAAGAGGGTCTCGTTAATTTTCTCAATACAGCGTCCCATATGCATTAACCCCTTTGCATGCTGTTGCACTGGACAGGATTTCCCTTGACACTAAAATTTGTACAATTTTGGCAGATTTAATCAAGTTTTCCGCCTGTACATTGCATGGATGTTTTGAAACAATTATTTCCGAGTTAAATACAAATGAATTTTTCATTAAATCTAGTCCTGACTGTTTCACAGCCGCCATGTCTAGATTTGATAAAAAAAACATATCTTGAAAATATTCAGCAGGATGAGGGCTAAGAGTAGGAGTTTCGTGATTCACGCTATATTCAGGGTAGATTATTCGATGTTTCTAAAACATACCGACTATTCACTAAAGGCCTAATTCCAAGTTTTATCTATTTTTTATTGCAAAACAACAGGTGCTGCACCATAACAGGCAGATAACTTGAGAAAAGACTTGTCGAGAATTACATACAAAGCTACAGGATATAGACTGTCAAGCTGTAGCGAAACGGCATGACAATCCCCATGAATTTAAGGGCTGAGAGGGTGAATGTGATTATTAGGGCTTGAAGTAAGAAAGAAAAACGGGTTTGTCAGGGCAAAGCCAGCCTAAATATAGGGGCAAGGGGCCTCATATTTAAAGATATTGTAAGTTCAAAATATATTCCGCATCAAGGCGAAAAACCCACATGAATTTCACTTCTCTGTAAAGCAGGAAAAAAACACACGTGGTGTATATCCAGCTTTAGCGCAGGGACCCAGGGGAGAAACGGTATGTTAGATAAGGTCTAATCTCATTTAATTTATACAGTAGTCGCGAGTCTTACGAGACGTAATCAGTTGGTGGCAAGATATCGTCACGGCCAATTGAGAAACGAGATTCTAAAACTATAGAAATGTCTATCGTATCGTCACCTGATCATTAGGTAGCAATAATGGCAAGAACGAATCGGTTTTCTCGACAAGTGAAATCACCGTTAAGTCACGCGCGAGATGACTTGTATTGATTCTGTCTCGATATATGTCATCTCCCACCGTTTTGACAGGTGGACAGATGAGCGTCGGTCCACCTGACAGTTTAGGGTAAAAAGTATATATACCTTGAAGAGCAGAGCATTAGACACACACTTGGGGTCACACACACGTTGGTGAAGTCCAGGACAGGCGGACTCTGTTTCCTGGCATAGGGGTACCTTCGATCACAGGACCCTGAAACGGCTGGAATCGCCAGAGAGGGCATTCCAGGATTGATTTAGCTTAGGGTCGATAGGCGGCTACAAGTGCCAAATTCGTTGAGAAAGAACACCCAAGGTGGAACGTTAAAGTTTAGATTGTCGAGTAGCAGGTATCAGCCTGCAATAGTCAGAAGTGTAGGTTAATGGTATTGTGCGTATTAACCCTTTGAAGCGTCAGACTGATTGCGTTCTGAGTAGTTTGTTTTGCTGTCGAAGCATCGTAATACCGACTGGAGATCGGTGTGAGTGACAATTTCGCCCTAGCACAAAAAAGGGGCATTTGTGAATCGTGAATTCAACCAGGAACGGTGAATATTTCAATAGGACTTTCACGGAGGACTTTCAAAAGGCACATAAGGTATGAGTAGACAATATCTGACCCAAATCAGAAGTACGGTGGTTTATAGATGACGAACATTGCTGGTCGGAACCCTCCGACAGCCAGAGGTACAGTTACGCGCAGACATTGACATTTGAGCCTAAGCGGGTGAAGCTCTTATGGCGAGCTCACAGTAATAACATTTCAGATTTGTGAAGCTCTTATGGCGAGCTCACGGTAGTAACATTTCCAGTGTGTAGACTATAGTGCCAGTACAGACCTATAGAACGACTATATGATTGTTGAGAATTGTTTAACCCTAGCAACCCATTTTCTGTGAAAAGAATCGAATTGTTGATTGTTGAAACATTGAAACGGATTTATTTTTATGTGTAAATAAAAGAATTGTTGTTACTTTAAATCATTCTTTCCATTATACAGCCTGAAGTGATTAGGAATCACACCTAACGGAAATCGAACTTATTTCAGGCCAAGTCGGCAGAGAAGGAATCACGGCGTCGGTCTAACTCAGCTCCCTGCGCCGAGTTCGCGACACTTGGATTCCGACCCTCCACGTTGGTCTAATTTTCCCGCAACTTCATCAGCGGGACTAAATAACCCCACGTCAGCCTAGGCCTTTCGGGGCCTCAGGTGTCCCTGACATTGATTGGCGAGCGCTAACCAGGATATTTCTAAAAGGTAAAAAATGGCTATATGGAAATTTTGTTTTATTTTAACGGCGGTTCTGTTTAGGTTTTGACGCGTTCGGTCAGTTGATGCCGTTCAAGGGTTTAATATCGCAATACAGTTGTCCCCAAAAGGATACTTAATAGCCACTATAACTGCGGTAGGTTTCAGAATATTTGGGGCGTTTAATTACGTTAAATTACAGAGGTAAATTAGGATCAATTGCCATATTTTTTTTTCTTTCTTTCTTTTCCTTCTTCATTCTTTCTGACGAGTGTTGAAGATAGAAAGAAAAAATCAAAATGGATGTTGTTACACCCCTCGCCCAACTGGTATCATTAGGCAAGGAAATGGGCCTTGAGGGAGCTGAACTTCAGAAGTTCGTTAAAGATGAACAGAAACGTGAGGCCAAGGAGATTGCCTTACGTAATGATGCAAGGGAGAGAGAGGCCCAAGCAGCGAGAGAGGCGAGAGAGAGGGAAGCCCAATTAGCAAGGGAGGCAAGGGAGGCAGAACGAGAGCTCGAACAACAGAGGCACGAGAGAGAATTAGAGCTCCTCAGAGCAAGGGCCGATGTGGAAAATGAAAGTCGGCGCTCAGGGGATGGGAGTGCAGGGGTAGCAATTCATGCCCCACGTCCCCACCTCTCTCACTTTAATGAAAACACAGATGACTTGGACTCGTACTTGGAGAGGTTCGAGCGTTTTGCCTCCAGTCAAATGTGGCCAGAAGACACATGGGCTATGTGCTTGAGTCCTTTGTTGTCAGGTAAAGCCCTCGAGGCTTATACCAGTATGCCTCCTGCACTTCTTAACGACTACAGTGAGCTGAAGACTGCCATCCTTCGGAGATATCAGCTCACTGAAGAAGGATTCCGGACCAAGTTCCGAGAGATTAAGCAGGAGAAGGGAGAAACAGTACCTCAGTATTTTGCCCGAGCTAGGCGGTACTTTGACCGCTGGACTGATCTCGCAGAAGTGAATGAGTCATATGGAGCCCTGCGAGATCTATTTCTCCGGGAGCAATTTTTAACTACATGCTCCAAGGAGTTGGGCCTGTTCATCAAGGAAAGGGGTCCGCCCACCTATGATGAGATGGCAACTGTGGCAGAACGCTACATCGAGGCCCACGGTGGGAGTGTAAACGCACCCAAATCGGCTAGGGGTGGGGCAAACGGGTTGGCAATGGCACCCGTAAGGCAACACCACCCCGATCCTCCTGCGTCGCAGACCAGCCGGAAGGGGAGCGCTCCCAACGACACCACTTGTTTTATCTGCAACAAGCGGGGTCATATTGCCAGGGACTGCTGGCAGAAGCAGGTAAGGACCACTGGGAACATTAGACCACATCAGCAGGGGGCCGGGAACGCAGCGCCAAGGGGTTGGAAGCAAGGTGACCGCGTAGATCCAGGGCCCAGTAGGCAGACGGCAGCGTTCTGTCAAACTATCGGTCCAGAACGCAGTCCCCTCCGGGAATGTATACAAGAGGGAGAATTAAGGCTGGAAGGCGGGAAGGTTGTCCCGATAATAAGTGGCATGTGTGAGAGGCTCACAACTTCGCAGGAGAAGGTTGATATGCCAGTGTACCCAGGGTATGTGGGACAAAGGGAGATCCGTCTGCTCCGGGATTCTGGGTGCTCCTCTGCAGCGGTTAGAAAGCAACTGGTTGACGACAAGCAATTGTTGGGGCGCGACCATTTGTGTATTTTGATAGATGGGACCGTTAGAAGGTTCCCCATCGCACGGATAACTGTGGATACCCCATTTTATTGTGGCGAAGTGGAAGCCATGTGCATTGAATCACCTGTGTATGACCTGGTCATAGGTAATATCCCAGGGGTGAGGGCAAGCCCTGATGAGTTATGGTCCAGGGGTAGGGGGCCAAGTGTGGGCCCAACGAGGGCAAAGGAAGTTCAAGTCGGTGGGCAAGGACCCCCGGCGGTTGCACTCGGTAACGTATCGAGTAAGGAAGGGAAGGTTCCCAGGGGGAACCAATCCGTCGGTCCAGGGGATGGCTCCTACACGACGAAATGTCGGAAAGTTTCAGGAGGGACGACTCCTGTCCAATTAAGGAGAAGGGGCCGCAGGCGGTCCAGTACAACGCCAAACGGCGAGGGAACCCAATGGGGTCATTGGGGAAAGACCCTCAAGCAAATTTATGTGGGGGAGTTGAGCGCCCCAAGAAGTTGGTGTCACCCGTGTGGAGAGGGGAGGCCAGACCCACGCAAATTGCTGGGCAAACTTCCCAATAATTGAGAGGGCACGGGTCAATACAAGTTGAGGGCGTTAAAGTGGATGGGACCGCTAAGAGGGGCGCCCAGGCGGCCGAGGAAAGGGTCCACAAATCAAAGGAGAAGCATCCTAGGTGGTGGAGACCACGCAGTGAGTGCCGGGGGCGCACAGCGCCCAAGGTGCGCAAGAAGTCGTCGCAATGGACCGAGAGGTCGACGGCACAGGGGCCAAGGACGGCCAGTGTCGTTCGAACGACGGTAATCGCCGGGACGAGTGAGCCTGGGGATATAGCGCCAAGGGAAGCTCTTGGGAATGCGACAATGACAGGGTATGGGGACCCTGTTGGAATACCCGTAGAAATAACGGGGCGAGAAGTAGGGGTGTGTCAAGGGTTACCCAAGGGGATACTGGGAACCGGGCCCCTACCAATGGTCGGTGGTTATAAAGAAGCAATAGTTGGGTGGCTGTGGGCCTGGTGTCTGGGACGGGGGTTCCAGTCGCAAATATTTTTGTGGGTGAGGTGATGGGTTTCGTAAACTCGGTGTTAAGGCCCGGAAGGAATTTTCTTATTTTAGTATTATTATTGCTCTGACTGCTGACTAGAGTTGTTTGTGAGTGCTAATGTGAGATACACTGCCCCGTTCGTCGCATGTGCGTGGACGGGGAGCCTGTGTGTCGAGTTTTGTAAGTGTGGGACGCACAAACCCGGTGTTAAGGCCCGGGGAAACTGTGTTTGTTTTTATTAGCGAGAGTTTGTTGTGAATGTGAGGCACACTAACCTCGTCTGTCGCAAAGGCGCGGTCGGGAAATCTGTGTGTTGAATGTGTGAGTGTGTGAGGCACAATTTTAATCCCCTGGTTGAGCTTTGCGAGGGTGAGGCTCAACATAATGCAGGGGTCGTTTGCCCCTTCACAAGCCATAGGGGAATGGGAGGCGAAGTTACACTCCGTTGGAATTAACCCATTTTAACCCGGTGTTACTCGTCGGAGTGAGTGCCAAGTGAACTGTTTGCAAAATGGGCGAATGTGTATAAAGATGTGTATATTTAGGTGTAAATATATAGTATTAGAGAGAGAGAGTGCTGCAAATCTAAGGATAAGGCTACTCCCCATACCATATGTTAACCCGCAAGACGGGAGCATGTGGTAGCGAGTGTGTCGTGGGAATCGACATGGCCGACGCATGAGCCCGGTCATGACCCCCACGACCACTAGGGTACAGTTTTGTAGTCTTGAACATGATGGTAGATGGTAAAAAGGTGTGAGAGGCGAGCGTGCATGGCTTTGCCCCTTTGTGTTTTAAGAGATACACAGGGTGTTCCTCTCGGGAAGTGAGTTGTCAGGGCAAAGCCAGCCTAAATATAGGGGCAAGGGGCCTCATATTTAAAGCTATTGTAAGTTCAAAATATATTACGCATCAAGGCGAAAAACCCACATGAATTTCACTTCTCTGTAAAGCTGAAAAAAAACACACGTGGTGTATATCCAGCTTTAGCGCAGGGACCCAGGGGAGAAACGGTATGTTAGATAAGGTCTAATCTCATTTAATTTATACAGTAGTCGCGAGTCTTACGAGACGTAATCAGTTGGTGGCAAGATATCGTCACGGCCAATTGAGAAACGAGATTCTAAAACGATAGAAATGTCTATCGTATCGTCACCTGATCATTAGGTAGCAATAATGGCAAGAACGAATCGGTTTTCTCGACAAGTGAAATCACCGTTAAGTCACGCGCGAGATGACTTGTATTGATTCTGTCTCGATATATGTCATCTCCCACCGTTTTGACAGGTGGACAGATGAGCGTCGGTCCACCTGACAGTTTAGTGTAAAAAGTATATATACCTTGAAGAGCAGAGCATTAGACACGCACTTGGGGTCACACACACGCTGGTGAAGTCCAGGACAGGCGGACTCTGTTTCCTGGCATAGGGGTACCTTCGATCACAGGACCCTGAAACGGCTGGAATCGCCAGAGAGGGCATTCCAGGATTGATTTAGCTTAAGGTCGATAGGCGGCTACAAGTGCCAAATTCGTTGAGAAAGAACACCCAAGGTGGAACGTTAAAGTTTAGATTGTCGAGTAGCGGGTATCAGCCTGCAATAGTCAGAAGTGTAGGTTAATTGTATTGTGCGTATTAACCCTTTGAAGCGTCAGACAGATTGCGTTCTGAGTAGTTTGTTTTGCTGTCGAAGCATCGTAATATCGACTGGAGATCGGTGTGAGTGACAATTTCGCCCTAGCACAAAAAGGGGCATTTGTGAATCGTGAATTCAACCAGGAACGGTGAATATTTCAATAGGACTTTCACGGAGGACTTTCAAAAGGCACATAAGGTATGAGTAGACAATATCTGACCCAAATCAGAAGTACGGTGGTTTATAGATGACGAACATTGCTGGTCGGAACCCTCCGACAGCCAGAGGTACAGTTACGCGCAGACGTTGACATTTGAGCCTAAGTGGGTGAAGCTCTTATGGCGAGCTCACAGTAATAACATTTCAGATTTGTGAAGCTCTTATGGCGAGCTCACGGTAGTAACATTTCCAGTGTGTAGACTATAGTGCCAGTACAGACCTATAGAACGACTATATGATTGTTGAGAATTGTTTAACCCTAGCAACCCATTTTCTGTGAAAAGAATCGAATTGTTGATTGTTGAAACATTGAAACGGATTTATTTTTATGTGTAAATAAAAGAATTGTTGTTACTTTAAAACCATTCTTTCCATTATACAGCCTGAAGTGATTAGGAATCACACCTAACGGAAATCGAACCTATTTCAGGCCAATTCGGCAGAGAAGGAATCACGACGTCGGTCTAACTCAGCTCCCTGCGCCGAGTTCGCGACACTTGGATTCCGACCCTCCACTTTGGTCTAACTTCATCAGCGGGACTAAATAACCCCACGTGTGCCTAGGCCTTACGGGGCCTCAGGTGTCCCTGCCAGGGTTCAATTCGCATCGAGAATGGAATCAATATTCAGTTCGCGTTGCCTTTGAAAGGGGGGGGGGGGGGGGTGTTACAGTTAGTTTGTCAGTACCATAAATACCAGATATAATTTGATTTCAGAAGCTTAAAAATGATAAATTTAATGTGATACATCTACAAAGAGACGTCACGAAAACGACAGATTGGACAACGGGTGTAACCAGCTTTGTCCCGATTGTCATAACACATGTCCCTTCAGACCAAATATTCTAAATACACATCAATACATGCCTTTGTCAACTCTGATTGTTTTAACTATAATCCTAGCTTACCAATAGTCAAACTACATCATCAATGCATGTCTTTTTTGAAGGCACGCCTTGTTGATGATAAGTAGTAGGAGCTGCATCGTTTATGCTGGTTTACCCGGTCCCCGGGGTCAATGACCCCACGCCCAAAACGCCCAGGCCTTTTTAGGCTCCTCTCACCTCTCCTTGTGCCCACGGCCGTTAGGCCACCTTCACCCTCCCCGTGCCCAAAGCCAGTTAGTCCCACCTTCGTGCCTAAAACCTGCGCCCCTCCCCGTACCCAGAGCCCTTTTAGGCCATACGCACCCTGTTTGTGCCCTAGATGGCGGTCCAAGAAGGCGGCTTCCCCATGATATGTGTGACGTGCTACCATAATACACAAAGTGGGAGGGCTCCCCTCCCTCCCTGTACCCAAAGCCCATTGGGGCCCAATATGGCGGCCCAAGATGGCGGATGACAAGATGGCGTCTTCTCCCATGATATCTGACACGTCCTAAAGATAACGTACACCTGTGGAGCTTAGGTAACCTATTTATCAAATAAGTGTTTACACAAACAAGATAATCCTCTTAAATGAGTACTTTGAAAATATCTCGGTACAATATTAACCCCAACACATTTTATATTTCGGAAACAGGAACGAGATTTTTGCATTTGAATTTTTGAATTTGAATTTTAATATTTAAATAACTGGCAGAGTAGCTTGTTTACGTCACAAATATCATGGGGGAAGACGCCATCTTGTCATCCGCCATCTTGGGCCGCCATCTTGGGCCCCAATGGGCTTTGGGTACAGGGAGGGAGGGGGAGCCCTCCCACTTTGTGTATTATGGTTGACACGTCACAGATATCATGGGAGGAAGACGCCATCTTGTCGTCCGCCATCTTGGACCGCCATCTTGGGTCCCAATAGGCTTTGGGTACAGGGAGGGAGGGGATCCCTCCCACTTTGTGTATTATGGTAGCCACGTCACAGATATCATGGGAGAAGACACCATCTTATCATCCGCCATCTTGGGCGGCCATATTGGGCCCAATGGGCTTTGGGCACAGGGAGGGAGGGGAGCCCTCCCACTTTGTGTATTTTGGTAGCCACGTCACACATATCATGGGGAAGCCGCCATCTTGGACCGCCATCTTTGGCACAAAGAGGGTGCGTATGGCCTAAAAGGGCTCTGGGCATGGAGAGGGGCGCCTAACAGGTTTTAGGAACGAAGGAGGGACTAACTGGCTTTGAGCACGGGGAGGGTGAAGGTGGCCTAACGGCCGTGGGTACATAGAGAGGTGAGGCCTGGGCGTTTTGGGCGCGGGGTCATTGCGCGGGGTCATTGACCCCAAGGTCCGGGTAAACCAGCATGAACGGTGCAGCTCCTACTACTATGATACTGTAATATTTCTCAGTTCCGCAAATAGTGCAAAATGCAAACTTCTTTTATTTTCTTGGGGGAGGGGGAGGGGGAGTATATAAGCACATCTGGTTATCGTTACGTATGGGCTCCACACCTTCGTTTTTTTCTACGCTCGTGCCGAACTCCAAATTGGGCTCTCAACAGCTTTAATCGGATACCTTACACTCCATTTGTATGACAGAATAAACGTGTGACATACGACCAAGTATAAGATTTAGTCTCGCAAGAAAAGACACGCTAACTAGCAAGAGAGAGTTGATACGTTAAACCCTAGAACACAGGTAGAACATTCCATATCAGTCCACGTGTCAGAAAGCGGAAGAGACTATATTATTATTATTTTTTTTTGGGGGGGGGGGGGGGTGGGAGGTAGACCAATAAATATATTCAAGGCGCACCCTTGGGCTGCACGTTGAAAATATTCATTGGTCTACCCCACACATTCACATAGAAACCACCCTAATTAATGAAATTAGGACATATGTTCCTGGGTCGAAAAAGCGGCCTCTCGGGTTCAAACTGTTAACTCCAAGGCAGACAAAAATGTTCCCAATGGACAAAGTACTGGGCTACGTCACTCTTCTACGCCCTCCCGTCAGTTATGCCCCAACATGCACACTCAAATAAAAGCCAAAATATGGTATTCCAGCACCGATATAGTTAAAAATAGATAAAGGCATCGCATTACAATTTCAAACAAAAATCATAACCGTTGACAATTATAGAGTGTACTAAATTAAACTTTGATTAAGACAAATATATACATGTATTGAGTGTCATTATTGCTATCGACCTGTGATTTTGCCAAATAAAGAGTGGTGCGATTTCACAACAATCAACAGAAAAGTGACAGTTTTCTTCATCAAAATAGGTGATGATATTTCGAAAATTATGATCTTGTTTTATTAAAAAGGGTCGATTTATGCCAAACATTGATGAGTTATTTAAAAATGGCTTTATTCGAATAGTGGTTGCAACAACTATTTTCTAAGACCATTTGTGTCCGTGAATTATTTCCACGAAAGATAGATATAGTTTTAAATCATTTTTAGTTCGAACACAGGAAACCTTAAGGTGTTGTGTAAGTAAGGGAAATTTGTTTACTTTGAAATTCCCACCTCTGATATTCCATAAATTCAAATTAAATATACACAAATTATACATCAAAATGAAGTTTGTGATGTCTAGAACACGAAGCATTTTTATACTCAAATCACAGAGTTGACAGCAGGCACCGATGGTTCCTGGAAATCCGCTGCCATGTTCGTACCAGAATTGATAACACCTCGAGGCCACATGTGCTACAGATATCCCAGAACAAAGCTGGGAAATCGAAAATCTTCAAAACGCGGCGACAGAGCTGCGAGGGGGCAAATTCCAAAACTCTTGTCTTTGTTTCAGTTGTCTGATTGTTTACATTTCGCTTAAAGTCATCTGAACCGAAAACACCGCGATATACAATGCTGCCTAAAATCAAATAATGAGAAAGATCGCCTTCATACGACACACCATTATTATATGAGGACTGCATAGTTGTCATATTACTTGCAAGGTAACATGACACCTGTTTGAATGTCTTAGAATTACGCGATTTTTTTCGAAATAAATTCATTATATCGCGTGATATGCGTTTGTCCCTAGGCCATGGAACCCATTTACAATAAAAAAATGCAGACAGCGTTGTCCTTTCCGTAAACACAGTCCCGTCGCTGCATCAAAAAGTCTTTTGAATGCCAAGCTTTGTACATGTACTTGGAAATCTGAAACATATTTGGCCCTGAGTTATTCTTCGGAAATATTTTACCATCAGTTCTGGTACGAATACTGAAGTAGACTTCCAGGCGCCACTGATGCCTGCTGTCAACTCTGTGGATTGCCTTCATATATTTTTCATATTCATTACATCACGACCTTCATTGTGATGTATGATTTGTGTTTATTTAAGTTTTGAATTTATGGAATCCCAGATGTGGAAATTTCAAAGTAAACAAATTTACCTTACCTATATAGCACCTTAACCCTTTCCTAACGAATTGTCCGAATCCACCCGCGTAATTTTCAAATTTACCAGTTGAAAAAAAAAATTCAAAAAATTCAAAAAGTTTCAACAAAACCATATCATGTGACCTCTCATTGGAACGAGCTCATCGAGCTAGTTCCAATGAGTGGTCACATGATATGGTTTTGTTGATTTTTTTAAAATAAATTTTGAAAAACAATAATTAAAAAAATAAATGTTGATAACCTGTGCGCGGGTAAAAGGTTAAACAAATTTGGGTAAAAATCGTGTGTCTTATATATGTTCTACTCACCTGTTATACAATATGTCTCAAATATAAAACCAAGGCGTAGACCATGAGCAGGACTGGGCTGTGTCTTCGTCTTCGTTTTTCCTCTGGATACAAACAGTTTGGTTGTCTGTGTCTGTTAACTTTAAATTAACGCCAAAATGTTTGCGATTGTGTGAATGTTTTCTGACGTACGACAATCGGGATGAAATAGAATATTAGAGAATGAATCGAAGGTATGCTAACGAATGACAGAATGTGGTTTGAAATCATAATTTATACTTATCATTATACTGTCAAGGAACCTCTTTCAGTGATTATTTTTTGCGATGAACGAAGATTAGCCATTTGGGAATTCAACTGAAAGATGATACTCCGCTGTTCGTGATAAGAGCAGAACTGGTGGACAGTATTGTATTAGATAAACATTCTCCTACATAATGTTTGGTGACAATATTGTGAACTCTAACTCAGAATAAATAAATAAATAAATAAATAAATAAATAAATAAATAAATAAATAAATAAATAAATAAATAAATAAATAAATAAAAGGCCCATAGATATGGCGCAAACCTGACAGACACCCATGTATTATATACCATAGATGTAACTTTTAACCCATGGAGCATTTTAAACTTATATTTCACCAAATTTAATCATGGCTGCTTTTAAGCAGCCATGAAATCACTGCTCAAAAATTTGAAGAAGGTTTGCTGATGAAGTTGTGGACTCTTTCTTCGTGAAAATGAACATGGAAACATATGGAGCGGTAGTTTGTGAAAAGAAGAAGTTTGAATGTTTTTCCTTGTCCATCCACAGTGTTAAGATCTGAGAGCACATGATAATCGGTATTATAACCCCAGGGACTTGATCTAAACCAACTCGTGAATCATCCCTCAGAAAGGGATATTAAAGCAAGTGGGGAAGAGGGTTTTAGACCAGTCGTGTGGGAGGAGAAAAATACATGTTGTATCTATTATCCGTAGTATTATAGTATGTGGGCCCCGCGATTCCATGAATATGAGCCCGGGTATGGATTTGTAAAAATTGTAAATCATCCTTTAACCCTTTACCTATATGAAAAGAAGACGACTCTTGAAAACAAAATTCTTGAATAACTATTTTTTTTCATGTTTTGCCTCAAAAACATAGGTTAAGACCCCTCATTGGAACGAGCTCGACGAGCTCGTTCCAAGGAGGGGTCATAACCTATGTTTTTGAGACAAAAAATGAAAAAAATATTAAAAATTATTTGACGATTTTTGTGAATAGCGCTGGCCGGTTTTGGCCGTTACGCTGGGTAAAGGGTTAAGAATATGTTATATACTATTAGAAAAAAACTAAGGGATATTCAAACTGATGTTGATATTTTCGGAAAATGGTATTGGATACGCATGATTGGACACATAAATATGTTACCAATGTCACTGGCCCACGAAAACTTCGTGCAGGTTTGTCGCACGAGGGCCTCGTTAATGTCTGTGGGGTCCGTTTTGAAATGTTCATTTGTACTGGACGGGCTTTTTCGGACGTATCATCGTTCTTTTCTTGATATAAACTCGTTCATCAATTGTTTCTGGTCGAAACATAACTTTCGAATACTGACACGTGACGAACGTTTACGTGCCGTTGGCATGTTGAAAGCGGGCAACAGAGAGACTGCAGTGGCTCAAATTCTCAACGTTACTCAATCGGCTGTGGCCACGCTACCGTCAGAACATCAATGTTGATGACAGACGTCGGTCAGGTCGTCCAAGGGCCACAATTGCTAACCAGGATCGTTTCCTCCGAACCACAGCATTACGTAACCGCTAACAAAGTGCCTCAGAAATTGGACATCAGCTGCACCGAGCGACAGATGTGCGAGTCAGTGGTTGGGCTATCCGAAATCGCCTACATAGCTGGAATTTATACGCTCGACAACGACCTCGGGCAGTACTACTGTGACAGCATGTTAGCAGTTCATGTGGTGCCATTTGCGTGACGTCATGGCCGTCGATTCATTTTCCAAGATGTCAATGCAAGAGCACACATGGCCCGTGTCGCTACAGAGTTCTTTCACGAACAGAACATCACTACACTGCCTTGCAATTGGCCAGCATTAAGTCTAGACCTTTCACCAATCGGGCACGTCTTGGATATGCTTGGCAGGCGCCTACAACAACGCCAACAGCCCCCTAACAATGCCCCGGGACTTGACGATGCACTGCAGGAAGAATGGAATAACATCAGTCGAGCTGATATTTGGACGTTTGGTGATGAGTATGCCACGTCGGATTCGCGCTTGTCTCGCGAACTGAGGGGGGTTTACAAGGTATTGAGGTGTTGGACTGAATGTGGTAAATTCTCTGACTGACCGTCCATGTCTTCTACAGCTCAGTGCGTGGAATGTGTGCTTGTCAGACGCCCGTCTATCGCTAAAACCATTCACCAGATGTCACAGTGCAATCCCCAACTGTCTTTTTGATGAAAATATAAATATATTTCTTCATATATCTCACTTTTATCAAATATCCCCTACTTTTTTGAATAGTATATATCAAACATGAGAGCATTTTTAAATTTCAAAATAGTTTACTTGGAATAGTTATTAACCGATTAACGCAAAAACGGTAATTTTCCAGAACAGAGTCATGAGTCTTCATAATTCCCCAATTTAACTGGCTGGTGATGGAATTTGTGGAGTAGACCAGTCAATACTTCTACGTGCAGCCCCAGGGCTACACGGTTAAAATATTAATTGGTCTACTCCTTGATAATCTGTGTTGACTCTTTTCCGCCATTGAACCGACATGGGATAACCGCCTTTGTAAAGTGTCAAGAAACTTCAAATTTCAAACTTCAAAGAAAACTTCAAATTGCGATCGATCGATGTAAACCTCTCATTCTTAGTTCAAATACAACAAACAATTGGAAATTTAACGAAATAGATGTTTTTAAGAACGCTATATTCCTAAATACCGTGTGAAGAGGGGTAGTATCCAACAATGATTTAATACATAGAGTATGAATACATTTCGAGCAGTGGTGTGGTAGAGTATTGCTGAAAACTGTTTTATTTAATACGTACGGTTTGATATCTGGCCCATAACACCTGTAGATATGCCCCTAAATATGTCCAAATGAGTTAATTTGAACAAAAGTGAAATTATTCGTTACAGTGATATCATATACGACAAACGAAAGAAATTGGGGTAATGTCTTCGGAGATGAATATTCTTCAAATGCTTTGATCATTACCCATAGTATTTAAAATCTCGGGATCTGAAAGTGCCTCACATATGACTGTAACTAGTGATTTGAACACCATGATTTGAATCATCCTTCCGAAGATGTTAAAATCTCACCGTATCCCCTCTCCAGGACCTCCCTAACACCTTTAAGTATCACCCTAGGGATTTGGTTTGCATTAGTTCGAGAAAAAAACACGTTTTTGAAGGGTTTCCCATGAGCCACAGTATTATAATCTGTGACCTCATAAACTCTTTAAATATGCCCCAGGCATTGGCGTTGTAAGGAAATGTTACAAGAGGGGTGGGGTGGTGCAAGTCTGCAAGTGGACTTTTAGGATCATAGCATTGCATTCAGATACCGTAGACATGTACGCGAGTTCCTTAGTTGCGTACAGTTAAAACTAGAAGTCCTGTCATGAGATGCGCACAAATAGCACGTTGATTTGCGCGTTAATGTACGCGTTATGGCCCAAGTAAAGCTATCAAATTCTGTACATATGGCCTGTGCACAAGCAATGTTTCAGCCAATGGACCTCCGGGTAACCCGGAGGTCCATTGGCAGAAATATTGCATGTGTTAATATGAGTAACCAAGAGAATCTGCATGTGTTACTATGAGTAACCAAGAGAACCTGCCGTGCTTTGGATGCCATTCGATATGGCAAATGCGCGCAATTCCAACGCGCAATTAAGCCTAGATAAGCACAAGATTCGTGACAGGACTTCTAGTTTTAACTGTATAATCCTAAGGGGTTTGTTTGAGCGTTTAACATCCCATTGACTGCTATTTCAGAGTCAGATCAGGAGTTGCCTACCCCGACTAATACTATTCATTGTTTCACTGGTCTTTCCAGGAAACAGACAGGGGTGTTGAGCGGCAAGTATCCCAGTCTTATAGAGACCCGGGAGGGCTTGGCTATTTTATTTTACTTATTTTATCAGGTTTACAGCAATGGATACATTTTCGAAAATCTCACGATTTAGTCCGGTGGCCCACACACTTAATCGTAACATCGCCTACGAGGCGGTGAGGGGACGCGGGAGGGGTCCTATTTCCCCTAAAAAATGCAC
Source organism: Pictodentalium vernedei (assembly GCA_031216915.1). Classification (NCBI taxonomy): domain Eukaryota; kingdom Metazoa; phylum Mollusca; class Scaphopoda; order Dentaliida; family Dentaliidae; genus Pictodentalium; species Pictodentalium vernedei. The sequence continues at coordinate 775,866,773 of CM062296.1, read as the reverse complement.
TGAGCTTTCAACTGACGCCATCTGTAGTCTTTGGGGTAAATTTCCCTTTTTTGGACGTCTAATATGAAGTAGCGCGAGTACTCCCGATTCTTCATTTTCGCCCCCCCCCCCCCCTCAAAATAAATTAATAATAAAATCAATAAATAAACAGAGATAGTGTTAGGGTGTGCGTATGAGAGGTTGATTGGGTGTGTTTTGGGAGAATCTAGATGATGTTTTCTCCAGATCCTCACAAAGAAAATAATGGGTTAGAGTTTATCTTCTCGATTTTGTGAGGACTTATTTAAGTATTAATAAGTATTTATTATACGTTAGCCTGTGAATTATCGCAAATTATCAAAAATATATTTCTCAATATCTATCGACTCGATGGATATCGAGAAATATTCCTCAGCTTCCTAAATGACGTCACGCTTCGGCGCATGTCGTCGCCTTGAAGGAACAATCAGCTGATCTTTGTTATTGTTTTGAAACGTACGCATTTGGGGTCGAATTAGGCTGAATATTGTGCAACAAAATGTCTCGTAGCATATAATAAAAAAGAAAATCTTCTCTATTTTAGTTAGTGTCGAAAATTATCTCATGAGTGTGGACTGAAAATTTTATTTTTCGCGAGCGCTTGCGCGAGTGAAAAACAATACGTTCTAGACCACATGATGATTTTTTCAGTATCTTCCTAAATGACGTTACGCTTCGTAACCTTGAAGGAACTATCAGCAGCTTTTCGTTATTGACTTGAAACTGTTTGCAGTCGAATTGGGCTGAAAATTGCACATTAAAATGTCACGTAGCATATAATAAAAAGAAAATCTACGCTGTTTTAGTGAATATCGGGAATTATCCCATGAGTGTGGACCTGAAAGTTATTTTTTTTCACGGGCGCTTGCGCAAGTGAAAAATAGTACTTTCAGATCCACGTGAATGAGATTCACTGAAACAGCGTATATATAATCTATTAAATTAACATTAAAAACATCAAGATTTTAACACAATCAGTTGACCTGTGCAGCGTACTCATAAAACTACAGCTGTGGTTAACATTCGTTATGGCAAATGGCAACAAAATTCAGTCAAATGAATGTGTGGATTGAGAACCTTTTCTTGCGTTCATTCAAAGAAAACGAATGTGGAACATTTTTTCACCTTCAATCGATGGAATATTTGTCGAAAAAATGAAAGGTAGGATCGCTTTTTCGACCAAATGAAATATTCCAGCCATTAGAATCTAAACATGGGTGATTCGCTACTTTAGGGCTAGACTGATTCCAGCTCATGACAGTGTCGAAGTCCTTACACAATTAGACTAGTGGATTGAGAGCCTGGCTTAAGGCAAGAAGATTTATTAAAAGTTTTCATCTTAGCCGATTGTATTAAAATCTGGTAACATCGCTGTACCATAACATTCCACTACAGGAACTTGATTTGGACTAGGGTTTCTAATTTCGCTACCTTTATCAGAAAACTGTACCGGGAAATTTCAGACCCACAATCCGGAAACCGAGAAGTTTCACGATTTTTTTTCCTCCCCAAAACACTCTACTGCAATTAAGACTAATGACCCAGGGACGGTTATCATTTATAGGCAAAATTTAGCGAAGTTTAGAGGACATAAACGGGGTTTAATAAAAACGAATATCAAAGAAAAATAAGATGAATTTGCGATACGCGTGGTAATCTTCATCACATACTTCGACACCAGTACCAATATTTTGTCTGGCAGTATTTTTACAAAAAGTCATTGCCTCCGACAATAAGAAATTGATCGGCTGGTTCGCGAATCACGAGACACGTCACACATACTGAATCAAGTTCGAAGGAAATGTTACACAGTTCAACGGGGTTATCAAAAGCATCGTGAACATAATTCTTAGAATTCAGACAAGCTAGATGCCACTCCGAGTCTCTGTCTTGCAGCTAAGCAGCAAGTCAGAGATTCAGAGTGGGGCCTAGACTCTGTTTGAATTCTATGAATTATTCTGTTTGATAATTACGAGAAAAGTAACTGATGCATGCTGTTACATTGCGTTAACTGGTTATAAACGATTGGTAAATAAGAATTAATGGAAGGAAACCTCAAACTTATCTGACGATAAATTTAGTATCAAGTAACAAGAATTATGACACTGATATTCCCGGTTGCCGTTGGTGAAATTCAGGATATCAGGTCTGCCGAAAAAAGCAATCGGGAACCGGGAATTCCCGGTCCCGACGGAAACCGTAATTTGGATACAGATGCATATTATCCTCCACAAGATAAGACCCTCACTGTCAAATAATGAAGTTCTTGGAGGTGAGATCCCTGTCAGAACCCTGTTTCATTTTCTTCCCACTATCCACGCTGTTAAAAATGCCCACCCACCCTTCCTCCTCACGTGGAGCTCTCTAGCAAATCAATCAGATGTTTTTAGAAAAAAATACTGTTTTCAATCTTTCTGATTTTTCTATTCCTAAGGATGTTCCATATCAAATATCGATCACTTGCGCTGTGCTCTTTTTCTGAAGGAAGTGATTAGTTTTTTTTTTCTGTTTCAACCTGTCGGGGTTTCCACACCCGCAAAGTAACACATGTCATCCAACTATATTGAATTCCAAATCTCATTCACATCTGTCCCCCCAACAATATCACACTATTCCGTTATAATGGCAAATAGTTCGGCCAGAATTTCATTTGAACAAAGCTAAATCAATATGCGCTGATCATCCCCATTCTGCCGAAAGAGCAACCCAGAGCAATCGCTGATGTCATTTTAATTGTTTTAATTGTTTTATTTTTATTGTTTCATAATTTATTAAGTTTTTATTTGTTTGTTTTAATTTTTTGAAAAATATTTGATTTTTAGCTCAACTTTGGCCAAATTTGTTACGAAACTTCTTGGGTACCTTTGTTATGACCGTGGGACGAGAACGAGTGTTTTTGGGTTCGGTCCGAAATTTAAGATGTCAGCCAGCCACCATTTTGTACCGACGATGCAGAAATCTGTTTTTTGCACAGAACTTCCGTATGAAAGCGCTGATTTGAATAATTTTTTGTATGAATGTTTAGTACCATGGGATACATCACATATAATATGGTTTTTTTTCTCGTACGTAAATTATGCAAATTAGACTAACTTTGATGTATTTAATGTTACTTTCTGCACTGTCAGTGCAAATGCCAATACGGCTCGGGCTAGAGGCCGCATTTATGAACCAATCTTTACGAAACTTCTTGGGTACCTTTAGTATCACCGTGGGACGAGAACGAGTGTTTTTGGGTGCGGTCCGAAATTCAAGATAGCCGCTAGCAGCCATTGAGTTCAGAATTAGAGGCAATCAGATTTTTGCACAGAACTACCACATGAAAGCGCTGATTCGAATAATTTTTTGTGTGAATGTTTAGTACCATGGGATACATCACATATAATACGGGTTTTTTTCTCGTGCAGAAATTATGCAAATTAGATGAACTTTGATTTTTTCAGTGCTACTTACACACAGTAAGTACACATGTCAATACGGCTCGGGCTAGAGGCTGTATTTATCAACCGACCTTCACGAAACGTCTTGGGTACCTTTGTTATCACCTTGGGACGAGAACGAGTGTTTCTGGGTGCGGTCCAAAATTCAAGATGGCTGCCAGTGGCCATTTTGTACCGAAATTAGGTCTAATCAGTTTTTTGTACACAACTTCTATACGGCTCAGGCTAGAGGCTGTATTTATGAACCGATCTTTACGAAACTTCTTGAGTACCTTTGTTATCACCGTGTCATTAGAACGAGTGTTCTTGGGTGTGGTCCGAAACTCACGATGGCCACCAGCAGCCATTTTGTACCAAAATTAGAGCAATCAGTCTTTTGTACAGAACTTCTGTATGAAAGTTCTGATTTGGATAAATTTTTGTATGAATGTTTAGTAACATGGAATACATCACATATAGTACGGGTTTTTATCTCGTGCAGAAATTATGCAAATTAGATGAATTTTGATTTATTCAGTGATACTTATACACTGTAAGTGCACATGTCAATACGGCTCGAGCTGGAGGCTGTATTTATTAACCGATCTTCACGAAACTTCTTGGGTACCTTTGTTATCACCTTGGGATGAGAACGAGTGTTTCTGAGTGCGGTCCAAAATTCAAGATGGCTGCCAGTGGCCATTTTGTACCGAAATTAGGTCCAATCAGTTTTTGTTACAACTTCTATACAGCTCGTATTTAGGATCTTCACGAAACTTCTTGGGTACCTTTGTTTTCACCTTGGGACAGGAATGAGTGTGTTTTGGGGTGCCTTTGTTATCACTGTGCAATGAGAACAAATATTTTGGGGTTCAGTCAGACCCACTCTGGGACTCAAAGATTTCGTTTCTAGTTTAGCATCTGACTGTCACCCACCTTTACAATACTTTACCTATACATTTGTTACAGGCTACGGTCAGTAATTATGTACAGGCCGTTACAATACTTTATATGTACCTTTGTTATAAGGTCATTACCTAGATGTTTGTCATTCCTGTGCCACATACTATACATGTACATGTCTTGACAAGTTGAGCTACAGTGTCATTGACACTTTCATTTAATTGATGCTTTAATTGGTCTTAATTTTGTTTTAATCAGATTTGTAGGGAAATCCCAACTCAAGTTCATCTAAGGTCAGGTTTCGGGTCAGGATACTTAGCCACCTGGTAGATAGTGTTCCCACTTTTGTTTACATAAGGCTCCACTTGATTGACGGAATGGATTACCTTCAGAGGCTTGGGTATTATAGCATGGACAGAGGAGTCACCTCAACCTTTTCCACAGGCATGCTCTTGGTAACATGATGCTTTCTGTTTCTTTTTAATTTTCAGATCGTGCAATATACAAGCACTACTGTACAACTGAAACTAGAAGTCCTGTCACAATTAGCACAGAAAATTCTTCCTAGTGAATGCGACCCTTCCTTTAGCAGAATGAAGTAGTCTGAAATACACAAGAGCGTTTGCGCAGTGCAATGCAAAATAAAATACGCTATCAGCAAGGTCGTTAGTGAAAATGACCAACTGAACCGATCAAACAGAAAGAAAATATTGAGGCTACAGCATGTGGAGTGTGGATTACTACAAAACACTGTTGGATAGATTTTCCACTTAGTATTGTTTACAATTTATGAGGACAAAACATAAGAGGCAGCCGGTGGTCTGTGTGATGAAAATTTCCAAGCTGTTTTGAATAATTATCACTAATTTTCGAGTGGAGAGTTTTTGACTCTGCGATTATGTAGTTATCCATTCCCTTCTTTGTGTATCTGCAGTCGAATACTTTACGTCATTGCATGGACATGTATCCCAGTAGAGGGTAGGTATGCTGCTATTTACTAGTATAGAATTGTACAGAGTTGGACACACAGTTTCTCTACAGAAATTGAGTTACACTAATGGTGTAGTTTGATAGGGACAAAAGTACACTTACTCAGCGAGCTATTACTTCACACTAGTGCACAATACTTCCATAGGACTTCTAGTTTCAACTGTAGCATTTCATGGGCAACTGTAAACAAATTTAGTTGCATGTATGCAAAGCATCCAGCCTTCACGCGGTTGGGTCCATTTCTTTTTTCAAACATCTTCCAACCCGAAGGCTGGCCTTCGGGTTGAAAGATATTGAAGAAATGAGTAATTTTGTATTGGGGTTTATCGACATTTTCGACAGTCAGGGTCACCTCGTGTCGGACAGATTTAGGGGTAGAGGAAGCCGGAGTACCCGAAGAACACCCCGATTATTTAACCGTACTAACTCAACACAGGCAGGGTTAGCATTGGTTAAATAAAAATGCACCATCGACGTGTAGTACGCATTAGTACACATCGCCTCCGTGCCCCTACGTAGGCAGTCGGAATGAGTGTCTTGCCCAAGGACACAACGTAGTTACCCCTGGAAGGGATCGAACCGTGGACATTTCGATTTGAAATCCAATGCCGTAAGCACTAAACCACCGCGATCCCGAAATAAGGAGTAATAGATCAAACCATAACCATGTTTTACATAGTTACCAAAAGAGTGACGAGTGAGTATTGTACATATTCTGATATAAGATTATATGTGACGCTAAAAAAAATGTTTTATGGAACTATATTGTTGTGCAATAATAAGTAATGAGTAATGTGGTCACCGTAATTTTCAAAGTTGTGTTGTCAACTTATTCACTCTCAGTGTGACTTCCTATGATGATCCGCTTGAGTTTACGAGTTTGCGACGTGGGTACATCCTCAGGAACTGAGTAGTTGTAATATTGAATTCTGCAGTTTCTATTTATTGGGGGGGGGGGGGGGGGGGGGTGTCATTGGCTATTAATAGTTCTGTCGCTAACTGTAAGGAATTTTGTTTTGTTTTGTAAGCGATGAGCTGAGTCGATCACTGAAATGCACATATAATGTATTCATGCGCCTGTTATGGTAGTCTGTCGCGTTACCGGAACGAGTCATCTATATGATACGGAATATGAATGAGTCGTCTAGAAGATACGGAATCGGAACACATTATGTGATGCGTACCATTTCTCGTGGTTTTCAGGCCAAGATCTACATGTATATGATTGTTAGAAAAAAGATTATATGTGACGCTACAGGAAATGGCCTGGCCAACTGTTTCAAAGGTATCGTATAATAATCGATTCCACTCCCTCACCCACACCCATGATCTTGTTTAACCGGTTTTGTGGGAAATCGTTTTTTTTTGTTCTCGGTGACAAACAAGTCCCACAAAATCGTGAAGACACATCCAACCACATTGGTTTCTATCCGAGTACAAGTAGAAATCAAAGGGAGTCGTTGTCGAAACCCATTCGTTATTGTCTTGTCTCTCAAACAAATCGGGAACACAGACCCACATACAATACATATTCTCAACAAATGCTCCTTCAAACAGCTTTTGCTACACCAAGCCTTGGGAATGAAGAAAATATAATTTTCTGGATTTGTTTTCTTAAAGTGTCTCCTGATCGGGCTGAACCAGATTACACACACCCACACACTCCACCCAGCATTTAGTGATGTGACAACCGTTACTTATTCCCAGTTCCTTATTCGGCATTCGTTATCAACCGATTGTATCGATTGATAACAAATGCAGAATAAGGAACTGGGAATAGGTAACAATTGTCACATCCCTCGAACTTAGTGACTTTCTTGATACCAAGTTCATTTCTTCAGTGTCACGAACACGATTTAATTTTGGATATAGAATTTTCTTCCGTTTGTTTTTTGTGTTCATTTTCGTGAACTACGGCTGCAGATCCGACTATTCCTCAATATGCCATAAGCATCTGGATGCTTTGGACGATGAATGTAATTCGATCCCCAATTAGAAATGGAGTAGATAAAAGGTGTTATTAAGCAACGTATGCTCGACTGATCTTTATCAATTCACTACTGACGGTCATCGATTTCTAATAGGAAAGAGGCGGACAATTATTTGTGGAGTCAAGTTAAATGAACAACCCTTGACTGGCCGAATTACGGATTTATTTCTTCGAAATTTGATCCTCGGGTCTTCATAGAGAGTGCGCACGGAGGAGCACCACTATGTCCAGTCAGTCATTGTATTGCCGCTCTGGGTACTAGTTGAAATTGCTATGTATTTTATCCCTCGTTCACATGTGTCGACAGAACCCTCTTATTACAATAATTAAACAAAACCCGGAGATGTAATTGTCGTATGCATGACAAGGTGCGGGTGCAGCTTTCTAATATCGATCATTTGGAAGCTATGTTTCTCATGTATGAGTAGAAACTTACTATTTTCCCCCACTGTTGACATTGTTCCCCGTTCGTATATTACGTCAGAGCGCCACCGTCCGGATTCAGATTGCACAAATTGAAACATGACCGGAGAGATCATTGACACATACATAGCAAAGTGCGTGGTGAAGAACTGTTTGGTACTGACAATTGGGAAGCAAGATTTTAAGATGTCTTGACGCACACTTACGATTTTCCTGCTTCGTGAACTTTTAGCCTGACACATCTTCGACACAAATATACATAGCACGGGCAGCAGAGGGATTACCATGCAAACAAGGTGTGCAAAGCATTTTTTTGGCGTTTATAGGATAACTTTTTGGGCTGATTCCGAATCCGATTGATACCACTTTCTAACTCCTGGACAAATTGAGATAAATAAACACTTTTTAGACCTAACCAATATTTTTTGTAGTACCATTTGGCTTTACATTTACGTTATATATGTTGACGAGACACCAGATATACATTTATCGTCAGTTGTTATCTGTTTGGATACTTCAGTTGGAAATCTGGTGGACAAAAGTGGAAATCTGATGAATCGTGGCTTAAAATGACTAATAATAAGAACACAATTTTCCACGAAAAACTAAGATCTCCCACAGTATTGAAGACTGATAATTACAACAACAAAAAATACTGTAACCTATTCGATAAGATTAAATAATTTAATGACTTGCCCCGCCTCTGCGTTTGATTGTTTGAAAGCCTACAGCGTGAAAGTCGTCAAAATCGTATAAACCAAATCACGTAATGATTTGGAATGTCAACACTTTGGAAGCCCCGCCCACTCAATCCACTTTTCACCGTGAGGGCGTGACGGCATACTGACAGATGGATAACAAGCTTGTAAACAAAGATCAAAGATCGATTTTTCGTCGCCTCCAGTCAGCGAGAATATAATGATAATTTCTCGGGAACAATTGAATTTAATAAAATATTCCGAAGTGGGAGACGAGTAAAAGATCATACATCCAAACATGATTTTGGGGGAACTTTTAAAAAATGTTTTTAATGATATTGTTACGTGACTTGGTAAATATCTGTCGTCTGCGATCGAAAATCAAAACAACAAACGATTTAACAATGATTGACGTGACCTGTTTGTGGCACACTTTTCTGAGTTTGACTGTTGTCTTGTTTCGTTCACGTACACATAGTTGTTATATTTTAATATTACAGCCGGATTAAAAAATAAGAAATAACAGTTGTTTTCCTTCAGTTTATGCGATATAAACCTAATTTAAGTCAAGACTGTGAAAAGTTTACTCCACCATCCAAAGTTATACCTGTTTTTAAATCCGATCAGCATTCTTCTAGTATTTTTCCAAATTCTTGAAAAACACATGTCTATAAGACTTGTAAAATTCCCCAGTAAATTCGATATTCTTTACCGACAACAATTCGGGTTCAGGAAAGGGCATATATGACTGTGTGAACAACAAAGAAACTACATATAGTATGATAGCTATATTTTTGGATCTCTCGAAAGGCTTTGATACTTAAAGTCATGAAATATTAATTAAACATCTAGAATATTATGGGATAAGATGTAACGCAAACAACTGGTTTAAGGGCTACCTCAGTAGTAGGACTCAGTGTGCCTCCCTTGTATACAGGAGATCAGGGCTAGCTGAACTAACATATGGCGTTCCTAAAGGACCCATCCCCAGCCCAATCCTCTTTCTCGTATATATGAACGATATACATACGTCAACAAAGCTGAACCTCCAATCATTTGTAGTTGACACCTCGATATACAAATCTGGTGCGGATATAAACCCTTTAATCTTTCTGGATTTTAATGGGGGAACTTAAAACAATATTTGATTGGTGAGCTGCCATTCACTTAATACTAAACTTAAAAAAATACATTTTGATTAACCCAACTCACAAAGACAAAATGTCACCTACCAACAAATGCGGATAAATAATGAAGTTAATAATAAAGTTGATTATAGGGAGAATGAAAAATACGTCAAATTCCTTGATGAAAGTCTTTCATGTAAGGCACACATATCGCTTATTACTCGAAAATTGCTCTAGCCAACTACGCCCTCAACAAAGTAAAGAAAGTTCTCCCACACGAAGTCGTGAAAATTATATATTTTTCACTAATATAAAGCCACTTGATTTATGGAATTCAGAAGCGAACGATAAGAATTATAAACAACCCAAACTATAATGTTCACACTGATCCCTTATTTATCAAAAATAATATACTGATGATTCAAGATTTATATAAATTACACGCCTCTCTGTTTTTGTTTGACTGGCACAATGGGAATCTCGCAGGATCGTGAACAACGAAACTGTATTAAATACTCCCCATACGGGTCACATTCGTGACCATAGGACGAGAACTAAAACGCTTGATAACTTCCCAGCCTTTGCATTCCCTAAATTATGCAACGAATTAGATATTGACCTCCCGGAACTAACTAACAGTACAGAATTGAAAAGAAGTTAACAGTCAACTTTATTTCCTCTAATGTGAATAACATCTCTTGCTCAAATCCGTATTGTCCAGACCATGCTGTCTATCCCTACCTCATTTTCAATGTGCAGCCTCGGCGATCCAGTTAGGTCGTTATCCCTATCTTATTTTTGATATATATGTGCTTTTCTGGACTCTAATTTCAGCTGTGACGAAAGCCGATTATCTGGACTTTAAATTCAACTGTTGACACATGCGTGTTTTAAGATTTGTACTGTGTATGCTTTTATCTATTGACTAAAGTGAATTTTTTGATTTGATTGGTTGGTAGATACGTGGTATGAGACCATATTCATTGAAACCCACTTTACGTCCGCCCAGCCACTGACAAATTTCCCATACCCAGTGGAAGCCTCGTTCCGAAATCTACAAATTGTCCATATTTACAGTGTACATGTATTATATTTTAATTTTTTATCTCCAAAATATAGCTCATGACCTCTTATTGGAATGAGCTTGTCGAGTACCCTCCAATGTGGGGTTCATAAGCTATGTTTTTGAGACAAAAAAGAGAAAAAGAAATTCAATAATTTTTTTATACTGGTCATATCGGCATATTTTCACAAAAACTCTTTTGCACAAAAATTCCACAGAAACCTGTATGGCTCAACAACGGAAGATAAAAACTTTCATGCTGTGTGTGTTCACATATGAAATAGATTGTACTTCTAAAACGGAATGTCAATAGATAAATTCGTTACCCCGTGTCTGATCACGTGGTATGGGTTTTTACCTACCAGAAGCCAGCCGTGTCCCATTAGGCCTTCGGCCTCATGGGATACGGCTGGCTTCGGGTAGGTAAAAACCCGTACCACGTGATCAGACACGGGGTAACTAATAATATCTCTTATTTGATATATTGTTGCTCATATTTTATGTTGCTGTGTACAGTACGTGGAGAGTGTATTATCACTAAATCACTCGCAGAGTGGAGATTCCATCCAAGCAATAATTGCAAATTTGTTGCAAAGCCTAACCAGCACAAGCAACGTTTCAGCCAATGGACCTCCGGGTTAAACACGTGATTGGGTGATAACTCCACTCCGCGGGTGATTTAGTTGCAATCCACTCTCCACGTACTGTATGTTTGATTTCGTATATTGGTTATATAATTATGTGTTCATATTTCTTGATTGAAGCGTGAATTAGCACTATGTGTAATAAAAAAAATAGTCTGCAGTTAACATTTTTAGCATTAAATCTATCAAGGGTGCACAAAATGGGAAAGGTGTCATTTTTCATAGTAGACGAAATTTGAGTAAATCAGATGGGAATGGTATACTCGTAGACGAAGTGGCAGTAGACCAACAGGGAGTAGGCTAAGTGGGAAGTCACGCATGATCCGGTCGAAATCCTCCGTCTGCACGATCCTACCAGCAAACTGTAGAATCTCACGTGTCGCATGGCTGATCATTTTTGTCATTGAAAGAGACTTACGGGAAAGTTAGATGTCCTTAATTTTCTGAAACAGTAAGTAAATTTAACACTAAGAATATGGGAATTTCATAAAAAGACTGAAAGTTGGAAATGCTAGCAACTTCGTATGATGGATGTGCGCCTCATTTAAAAGACTGCTGGCATTTTCCTGTAAAGTAAAATAAAAATACATGATCTGACTTTTTACAATTTTCGCACCAATGAATTGAACGTTTGAGTATTATTCCCTGTTGAGACCCTTTTAAAAATAGAAAAATAGCATTTTCACGACCTTAAAGTTCTCTAACGTTTTTCTGTTCATCATATCAACAGTATGCGCATCGTATCATGTAATGCAGACTCTGTCCTTTCCAATAACATAAACATCTCAGAGGTGGCATTTGCTTGTTTTTGTCCTGAGATTTCTTCGTGTTGTATTTTGGAGATGTAACCCATTTATGAAAATGTGCCGCTGTCGATCGCATCGCAATCTGACCGCGGTGGAGAGGTCGCTTCTGGGTCGAAGTAAAATTAATGAATTCTTTATTTAACAATATACATCTTACAACGCTTAAAAATAATGCTTCACAAACATTAACAATGGTATCTAGATTTTTACAAGATTGTAAATAACATGCATATTGTAAGGAGGTAACATAGAAAGATTGCGCGTCTTCCCGTTGCCTCCTGAAAAGGAAAGCTGGAATATGAATGATGAAAAATGAAAAATGAGGGGTCGTTTATGAGAGGCAGTTTAGGAGGAAAAAAACGCCAACGATGCATGGATATTTACATACATGTATCATACAAGGTACATTGCAGACTGTAGAAGTTTTGCATTGATCGACTGAGATCTTATGGTCATTACTAAATTTGTATGTTCAGAGGCAGTTGTGGTGGTTTGCATAGCTTGTTTAGAGTGGAGAAGATTCGGATTACTTAGCGGAACGTACCTAAAGTACTGTGGATGAGGCGCCTTTTGTCGCGGCACAAATTCGACTGATTAGGGTGTAAAGCTAGAACGACTGTCAGAACGGACAGATTAAGATGTAAAGTTAGAGCGGAAGTCAGGACATATAAGTTTATGGCAGTTCATAGGTTACTTCCCAAGAGTCAAGTGAAATCTGGGAATATTGGTTTTATAAATAACGATCTCCTCTTAATAGTTTTTATATTGTTACTCAGGCTGTTCAATGGTTTTGGAAAAAATGTAGTGTATGTTTTTTGTTTTTTTAGAAGTATGACCTTGGATACCTCTTATTACATGACCTGTATGTCTGGTTATTCTACCAGACGAACTGTCGGTGTTTTGGAAGTGATTTGTAAAGATCACTGGAAGATTTCCATTGTGCCAATTATACATAAAAACAAAGGCATTACGTTTCTGTAAGTCAGGAAATGTCTGTATTCTTTCTTTCTTGAATGGGGGAATATGTGAGCGAATTGAATTTTCTGTTGTTAGTTATGCGTAAAGCTAATTTTTGTAGGTTGTAGGAAAAAGAGCTTATTGCTGTTATTAGCATGTCTCCATGTGTGGGGGCAGTATAACAAATGACTATGCACGAGTGCAGAGTACCAGGATTTAAGCGCATTATGGGGAAGGGTTGTTTCCTCTATTTATAGCATATGTCGCAATTTACATTTTAGATGCAATGACGGTAATATGATTCTTAACGTTCAGACATTTGCCGAAATAAATACCCCCAAAATTCACAGTTTTATTGTCAGCTGTATTTAACCCTTTACCTAACGTGAAAAGCAGACGTTTTTGGCCGTTACGTTGGGTAAAGGGTTAATACCCGTTCAAGTATATTGTTGTCCATAACCAAACGTAAATTGGAATCACCAGGTTTTGCTTGTGTTATTTATATATATTTTTTATTCAGATATATTTTACTAACCGAACTCGACTGGTGACGTAACTGCGGAACCATAAATTCGCTGTGCCTCCGAATTAACAGTTTCCGTTGTTTTAAGAAGTCCACAAACAGTGTCAGCGTACAATCTTTCGAGGCTTCTTCAGAGTTTTCAGCAATATGATTAAGGAGATGCAGCCTTGGGTTAAATGTGGGGTGACTTTTAGAAAGCCATACAGATGCTGAAATAGAATATTTGATTTCGGCAGAAACCCTTGAACTCTACTAAACATACGTTTTTAGAACATTTTAGAGAAAACAGGAGAATACTAATTGGTCTGTAGTTATCAACATTTTGAATTTTGAGGATAACCAGATTTGTAAACAGGTATTACTTTAGCAATTTTCATTTCGTCGGGCACAATTCCTTTTAGAAATGAGAGAGTTAACGGATCTGCGATTTTACTTCTTGGACTAGTTTTTGACGAGATGTCATTGTAATCTTTGCTCTTTTTAGCTTTCCTTAATTTTGTTACGGATATTAGTTCTTTCATCGATACAGGAGCAACAAATATATTATTTGGATTACTATCAATTAGGAAATCAGAGAAATGTTTGGTGGAGGAGCAAACATTGTCATTTATGTTTAGTCAGTGACAGAAAAGAAGCCCTTGGGGTGATTAGCTGTATCCGTTGGGCTTGATTCCTGTTTCCCATTCATAAAAAAATTCTGTCGGGAGAATATGACTGTTAGCAGTATGTCTCGTATGTTTGAGGACTCATCGGCAGGATCTCATGCGGGACCTCATATGACGTCATAGTCACGTGACCCAGTGGCGCCATATTGTGTTGTCATGGTAGCCCGCATTAGCGGCCATCTCGTGACGTCATTACCACGGTGATACGTGGTTTTAGTGCGCTTGGCAGCACTTGTTGTTAAGGGTGATACGTGTTTCCGTTGTCCATTTTGTATACTGGAGGCCGTCATCTTGGTTTCTATGGAAGCACGTGGTTGCTATGTTACCCAAATTCCTGCAGTAGGACTGGGATATGTCCAGTGAGTACGTTTGATTGGCTAGGTGTAATCAAATTACCACAAACAACCTGACAATCCCTCCAAATCACCAAAAACGACTTTATATTATACGTATTCTTCAGTAATCCGTTTAGGACCGCCATCCCGTAACTTTAAAGAGTAGTTTGAGCAATGACTTATGAGTAACTGCTTTATAGATTCTTGGCTTTAAGAATCATATAGGCTTTCATGGAGGTTATCTGTCAGTTGGCTATAATCCAAAGCCCCCCCCCCCCCTCAGTACTATAGCACTACGTGATACTCTTATAATTAGGATTCTTGAAGAATCCGTAATAAATAAAGTTAGTTTTGGTGATTTGAAGAGATTGTTGGGTCTATTTGGGTAATTAGATATCCTCTGGTACAATCGAACTTACACCCAGGGGCCCCCTCAGTACTCTAGCGCTACGTGCTACTATTAAAATCCATGGCATGGCGGTCCTAAAAAGGATTCTGTAGGAATCCTAACCGCAGAAACTAATCCTATTTAAACGAACTTACCTACGGGAGCCCATCGGTACTATAGTACTACGTGCCACTCTTAAAATTTACGGGATAGCGGTCCTAAAAAGGATTCTTGAAGAATCCGTATCAAATAAAGTCGTTTTTTTTTGGTGATTTGGCGGGATTGTCCGGGTGGTTGTGGTAATTAGATTACACCTATGCAATCGAACATTCCCACCGAACATAATTCCATCCTATTGTAGGCCTTTGGATAACATAGCAACCACGTGCGACCATAGAAACCAATATGACGGCCCCAGTATACAAAATGGACGACGGAAACACGTATCATCCTAACAACACATGCGCCCTAAAACCACGTATCACTATGGAAATGGCGTCACGATAATGTCCGCTCACACGGGCTACACGACAATAAAACCTGGCGCCACTGGGTCGCGTAACTATGGTGTCATAAGGGATCCTGCATGAGATCCTGCCAATGAGTCCTCAAATTATGAGTTATTCTACTATTTTCCTTTTCGTTAATAGCCAGGTGAATGTCGCAGGTTTTTCGCATATTGTTTCCATTGTCATTCAATATATTTTATTTTATAAAACAATGCTTTAGGAGCAAGCTTTATTTTATTATACACTAGCGGGTGAATACCCGTCGTTGCACGAGAGAAGATGGTTATATTAGATCGGTTGAGAAACGGAGGAATATATCAAGGTTACCAATTTGAAAGTGAAGGTCACACCGCATGGACACCCCGATAAAGTCAAAATGATCGATGGATCAATATACCCGCATATATGAAATTTTAGCCCGATGATCGGCCCAGCCGTTTTCGAAATAAAAGGTCAAGGTCATCAATACCTGGCGTTGCACGGGGGAAGATGGTTAGATCAATATACCCTCAGATATGATCGGCTTAGCCGTTTTCGAAATAGAAGGTCAAGGTCACCAATTTCAAGGTCAAGGTCACCCCGCACGGGCACCCCGATAATGTCAAAATGATCGATGGGTCAATATACCCGCACATATGAAATTTTAGCCCGATGATCGGCCCAGCCGTTTTCGAAATAAAAGGTCAAGGACATCAATACCTGGCGTTGCACGGGAGAAGATGGTTAGATCAATATACCCTCAGATATGATCGGCTTAGCCGTTTTCGAAATAGAAGGTCAAGGTCAACAATTTCAAGGTCAAGGTCACCCCGCACGGGCAACCCGATAAAGTCAAAATGATCGATGGGTCAATATACCCGCACATATGAAATTTCAGCCCGATCGGTCCAGCCGTTTTCGAAATAAAAGGCCAAGGTCATCAATTTCAAGGTCTGGGTCACCCCACACGGCACCCTTCCCATGTTACTCGCAGGGACGAATTACCCCCGTGTACAAAATTTGAGATCGATCGGTCGAGAAACGGAGGAGTTCACCCGGAACAAAGATAGAGAGATAGAGAGATACAAACATTCGCATTTATATATTAAGATAACACATTATGATGTGTACCTGCCAGTGTTTCCAGTCGACGGATGTTTCAACTTGCGATATAGCTTGTTTTTATTCAGTGACGACTGGATGAGACCATTTGTCATCCAGGATTGGCGTTTGATGTATTTTTTAGGAATACTAATTGTTTTCTGAAGAAAAGTTATTTTCGAACGAATTCGAGAAAGTCTTCATAGTGTTTTTATATTCCACATTTGATATTTGTGTGTTGATTCAAACATGCGATTCAAAATCAGCATTGCCTAGTTGTGTTTTAAAGAAGTTTATACTGTCAGAATCAAAGGATCGCTTGGCATTTGTCTTCGCAACATGATCTACCTTAATAGATCGATCAGAGTAAAATATTTCAAAATGATCGGAGATATCTGTAATAATTATTCCGGCTTTGAAAATTGAAGATATTGTGCTTGTGGAGATGTTGTCAAAGATGGTGGCCGAATAATCCGTTAAATGCATTGGCTCTGTAATTACAGGAAGACATCCTTCGTTAAACATGCATTCATCGAATGTTCATGCTCTGTCGTGTACTCCACATTGTAAAAGATACATGTTGAAATCCCCCATTAAGAACGCCTTTATATTATTTAGATTTAGTTTGTCCAAATTGCGGCCATGTTGTTCACGAACGAGTTTATGTCGGCTCTAGGGTCAGTGTTTGAGAGGTACATTATTCCTACAACTAGAGACTTTTTGTATTATCATATATTTTGATGAACAATGATTCAAGCACATGCGGTATAAAAACTGTCAGATCTGTACATAAACGATATTAAATACTGCCTTTGATGAGTAGCCCGACGCCCCCTCTGCCATCATCATCAGCTGGACATGTGTTAAATAATAATCGATGATAACCCTGGAGCTTATATTCGATTTCATTTGAATATTTCTGTGAGGCCAAATCACATCAAATATATCGTAGGAATATTGAAAATCTTTGAGTAAATTAACAAGTGAGTCCCAATTAGAACTGAGGCTTCTGAAATTTATATTGAACAAGCAACGTATCGTGTCGGATGTTATCCAACTCCTGAAATTTTCACCAGTGTATTAATCACAGGAGTGTCGATGGATATTGATGGGTGTCATACTTTTCTTCATCATCTTCGGTCATTTTCCTAAATAGGGTCGTGCAATCAGACCTTTCGGTTGGTTTTAATTCATCTAAAGTTATTTTGTTGGTTACCATCTTCGATGTAAAGTGGGGTATAATAAATTAAATTAATACAGTGATGACACAATATCATAAAATATTCATATTCATTCTTGGAAAAGCAAACATGTAACACTTACCATGAAAGATATTAAATATCCATGCACCGCTATTTGCCAAAGAAAAAGAAAAGTTTGTTAAAAAAGAGAAAAAGTATGAACCGAAATTTAAAGTACGAGATGATCATGCTTCAAGCAGAATTGGGGAATTGGAGGGGACGTAATCAGTGAAATAGCAATTGTGTATATATATAGAGGATCTCAAACGAGTGATGTTTGGATATAATAATTTTTGAAACGAGTTTGATGAATTTGATTCACAACGAGCCTTCAGGCGAGTTGTGAATCGAATTCATCAAACGAGTTTCAAAAAATCTTATATCCAAACATCACGAGTTAAAGATTCTGTATATCACATGAGTTTTCGAATGTTTTTTACACTTTTTATTTAATTCATTGTCGCTAAATTCTCCCAAAACAACCGGCAATCAGTTCGTTGGCTCAGACGCTTAACCCCATGACGTCATAAATGCGCTTTACTTGAACCTGTTGTCGTAATTGACGTCATGTGGACGTCATGCCAAGAATACAATGCTGCTGCTATGGGACCACGCGCCAATTAGACACTAGTTGATAATCAGGAAATAAGACATGGGTTGTTACGTCGAAATTAACGACGTTTCATGTAATATATAAACATATATACTGTGGCAGGTGCATAAGAAGCTCATGAAACTTCACGTCGAACGTGACGAACCTTGCCTAAAATGGGTGCAATTCAAGACAAGATTGAGGTTTATATCTCCGAAGAAAATGGAATGACTTGTTCCAAATTTACGAAGAGCACAACTTACAACTGTGATTCCAGAACTATATTGCACAAATGGTTTGATGCAAGCATAATTTCATATATCATCAGTAGAGATGGGCAATATACCGAAAAACCGAACCGATACCGATATCATGGGGGCACCGAAAAACCGAACCGACCCAATCTTTGAATACCGAAACCAACGGTATTTTCAATTTTCCCTGTGCATTCACTATTTATAAGGCCTTGATGAGGATTGATAGCAGTTGATGTGTTCATTTTCATGAAAGAAGTGTCTGATTTTATTTTTCAGTTTTGTTAAGCCTTAAGAACCAGTGCAGTTGTACTAAATTATCAATAGTCTACGACCTGTACATGTCCAGTTGCTTAGCAGTGATTTCTAGCCAAGTCTTGGCTGCCTTAACAGGCAGCCAAGGCTTGGCTAGAAATCACTGACCAGATAATTTTACTACTGTCATCAGGCCCACCTAAAGATGACATCTTCAGGACACACATTCTATGATTACAGACGCCTTAAGTGGAGCTTGAAAAGTTAAGGCGGATTTAGAACAAGTCACCAAATTACTGTAGATATGATCTGTGTTGACAAAAGAATGACAATGTTGAGCCCATCAACAATGGCATGTGTAGCACTGTGATAGAATGATACAAGAACAACTTATTCTGTATTTTTCTGACATGGATTCCCCTACTATCAGTGAATGTGAAGTCGCATACCGAATACCGAACCGATACCGCGGTATGCCCACACAAAAATACCGAAACCGATACCGAACTCAAAATTCCAATACCGCCCATCTCTAATCATCAGCAGTCCTATATATATATACATATATACAGTGGTTAGAATTGATGTTCATAAACATTTGCTCGATAACTAATTACTGATGCGTGCCCGTGGGCATTCTCAACTGAATTGCAATCGAACAGGTAGAGATGCTCAATATGATATTTCCTTTTACATGGAAGTGAAGCTAGTGTTATAAATTTGTCATCAACACTATGAAGAGAACACAAAAGCCCGATAAAACAGTACAACTGTTATTTCATCGTTATACTGTCCATATGATTTAATGCTATTATTTTTCTACATCACCACTTACTGCAGGCCCAGCATATTACAACACCCTCAAGTAAAATTTACAATTGCAATTCAATCAATACACATGTGCTGTCCATATGACTGATGTGACGTTTGTCCATTCGACAAAGCAATTCTTTAGACTTTCATGTTATTAGGCTGACTTATCCTTGTTACCTAAGGTGAAGCCAGCTGAAATAATATGTTGTCATTACCATGGAGGCATATTACGAAGAGGTCTAATAACATTAATAGTGTCAGGGCAAAGCCAGCCTAAATATAGGGGCAAGGGGCCTCATATTTAAAGATATTGTAAGTTCAAAATATATCCCGCATCAAGGCGAAAAACCTACATGAATTTCACTTCTCTGTAAAGATGGAAAAAACACACGTGGTGCATATCCAGCATTAGCGCAGGGACCCAGGGGAGAAACGGTATGTTAGATAATGTCTAATCTCATTTAATTTGGCTGTCATGACAATAATGGCAAGAACTAATCGGTTTTCTCGACAAGTGAAATCACCGTTAAGTCACGCGCGAGATGACTTGTATTGATTCTGTCTCGATATACGCCATCTTCCACCGTTTTGACAGATGGATGGATGAGCGTCCGTCCACCTGACAGTTTAGGGTAAAAAGTATATATACCTGGAAGAGCAGAGCATTAGACACACACTTGGGGTCACACACACGTTGGTGAAGTCCAGGACAGGCGGACTGTTTCCTGGCATAAGGGTACCTTCGATCACAGGACCCTGAAACGGCTGGAATCGCCAGAGAGGGCATTCCATGATTGATTTAGCTTAACGTTGATAGGCGTCTACGGGGCCGAATTCGTGAGAAGGAACACCCCAGGTGAAACGTTAAAGTTTAGATTGTCGAGTAGCAGGTATCAGCCTGCAATAGTCAGAAGTGTAGGTTAATTGTATTGTGCGTATTAACCCTTTGAAGCGTCAGACTGATTGCGTTCTGAGTAGTTTGTTTTGCTGTCGAAGCATCGTAATACCGACTGGAGATCGGTGTGAGTGACAATTTCGCCCTAGCACAAAAAGGGCATTTGTGAATCGTGAATTCAACCAGGAACGGTGAATATTTCAATAGGACTTTCACGGAGGACATTCAAAGGCACATAAGGTATGAGTAGACAATATTTGACCCAAATCAGAAGTACGGTGTCTTTATAGATGACGAACATTGCGGGTCGGAACCCTCCGACAGCCAGAGGTACAGTTACGCGCAGACGTTGACATTTGAGCCTAAGCGGGTGAAGCTCTTATAGTGAGCTCACAGTAATAACATTTCAGATTTGTGAAGCTCTTATGGCGAGCTCACGGTAGTAACATTTCCAGTGTGTAGACTATAGTGCCAGTACAGGGCTATAGAATGACTATATGATTATTGAGAATTGTTTAACCCTAGCGACCCATTTTCTGTGAAAAGAATCGAATTGTTGATTGTTGAAATATGGAAACGGATTTATTTTTATGTGTAAATAAAAGAATCGTTGTTACTTTAAATCATTCTTTCCATTATACAGCCTGAAGTGATTAGGAATCACACCTAACGGAAATCGAACCTATTTCAGGACAATTTGGCAGAGAAGGAATCACGGCGTCGGTATAACTCAGCTCCCTGCGCCGAGGTTGCGACACTTGGATTCCGACCCTCCACGTTGGTCTAATTTTCCCGCAACTTCATCAGCGGGACTAAATAACCCCACGTCAGCCCAGGCCTTACGGGGCCTCAGGTATCCCTGACAAATAGCTACAATTCAATCACTAAACATGTACTGCTCGTATGAATTGACGCTAACATGTTTTTTCCATTCGACATCAAGAGTCTTCTGAATATACAAGTTTTGGGAAATAATATACTCTGCTGAAGGTGCTCAGTGGTATTCCTCCAATAAAATGCAATGGGACAAGTTCAAATTAGCCATGTGGTAATACTTTCTTAACCAAGGCAACAAGTGTACAGATTATGTTAGCATTACCATGGCGCCAGTATATTATGTAAGAAGTAATGTACTTCATGAGCTTGAGAGCTTGAGAGGATAATGTATTGAAAAGGTGGGCCGCTAACATGTTGTCGCCGCGGAATCACATTCTTTGGTTATATATAAATACGCGAAATAATAGCTGCAACTAAAGTTGAAAAACACCTTGCCTGAATTGCCCAACCAAATTCTGCATTGCCACTTGGCTTCGACATCAAAACTCAAACATCAGTTAGTATCCCACGAGCAATTTCCTAAATGATGTCGCTGTCCATGAGGTACACGAAGGGGCTTGGTCGATTCTCGACAGAAAGGACATGCAGTAGTTATTGCCCTACAAAGAAAACTAAGGCAACCTAGAAACACTAGCATTTGTTTGAGAGAGATTTCGTTTTTTTTGATGGATTTCCTTTATCTTCTTAACCCATTCCGACTGCGGTTATCGTGACGTTTTAACGTAACGAAAAATCAGGTTTTGGCGACGTCAAACGTAGTCGTTGGCCCTCTGAACCCTGGTGGCATCTTCCATATCAGATCAATGACAGCAACAGGAACAGACCATATTCATTATTGGGGGGGGGGGGGGGGGGGAGGGGGGGTAGACCAATTAATATTTGCTTCGTGCAACCTTGTGGCTGTACGTTGAAAATATTTGATTGGTCTACTACACACTTGCACCCAGCATCCATCCAATTTAATGAAATTATGAAGTAGCAAGTTCCTGGACGAAAAAGTGGTCGCCCGGGTTCAAAGTCGGAGCACGTAATATTACCTAGCGTAGTCGAAACGCATGGCAATTTCGTTCGTAATATTACATACCGTAGTCGCAAAGGGTTAATCGCCGCTGTGGCTTAGGCGGGCGAATTCGAACAACAGTATCCTAAGTGTCTAACCTCGTACCGAAAAGGCAGAAAACTTTTTGAGGCCCTTCCCTCAATTCCTCGGGCCCAAACAGACATAGCACTCCGTCTTGCCGAATTTAATTCTATTTCAGAATTTAAATTCGATGCATTTTTCGTGCGAGGTCTACTGCAAATAAATACGAGAAGACACACTTCAGACGAATTTATCGTGCGAGACAGACAGTACTAATTCATAATGTGTCTCATTGGGCGATGATGAGAGCAACAATATAAATATGATGAAAATGTGATATTCTGGCATCAAATGTGTTTTATTATCCCCGCATTTTCAAAAATGCGGGTATATAGTCGTGATTTCCGCCCGTACATCCGTCCGTCCTTACGTCCGTACGTCCGAAAGGCTCCTAGGGTATTCAATTCGAAACGTTTAAACTATGCTAAGGTGTTCAGGTAGGAACTCTAGATGTGCATGAAGGTTTCGGGATTTTGATTTGGCCCCAAGTGATTTCCGTGGAACCACTTTTATCGTAAGAAAATCAGTTTTCATCGAAAGGCTCCTAGGGTATTTAATTCGAAACGCTTAAACTTTGCTAATGTGCTCAGGTAACATCTCTAGATGTGCATGAAGGTTTAGGAAAACTTGACTTGGCCCCCAGGTGGTTCCAGTGGAACCACTTTTATCGTTGGAAAATCAGTTTTCATCGAAAGGCTCCTTGGGTATTTATTTTGAAACGTTTAAACTATGCTAATGTATTCAGGTAACATCTCTAGATGTGCATAAAGGTTTCGGAATTTTGATTTGGCCCCAAGTGGTTCCGGTGGAACCACTTTTATCGTTGGAAAATCGATTTTCATCGAAAAAGCTCCTTGGGTATTTAATTCGAAAACGTTTAAACTATGCTAATGCGTTCAGGTAACATCTCTAGATGTGCATGAAGGTTTCGGAATTTTGATTTGGTGCCAGGTGGTTTCAGTGGAACCACTTTTATCATTGAAAAATTCGTTTTCATCGAAAGGCTCCTAGGGTATTTAATTCGAAACGTTTAAACTATGCTAATGTGTTCAGGTAACATCTCTGGATGTACATGAAGGTTTCGGAATTTTGCTTTGACCCCAGGTTGTTCCAGTGAAACCACTTTTATCGTTAGAAATTTAGTTTTCATCGAAAGGCTCCTAGGGTATTTAATTCGCAACAGTTAAACTATGCTAATGTGTTCAGGTAACATCTCTAGATGTGCATGAAGGTTTTGGAATTTTGATTTGGCCCCAAGTGGCTCCAGTGGAACCACTTTTTTCTTTGGAAAATTCGTTTTCATCGAAAGGCTCCTAGGGTATTTAATTCGAAACGTTTAAACTATGCTAAGGTGTTCAGGTAACATCTCTAGATGTACAAGGAGGTTTCAGAATTTTGATTTGGCCCCAAGTGGTTCCAGTGGAACCACCTTTATCGTTGGAAAAATCAGTTTTCACCGAAAGGCTCCTAGGGTATTTAATTCGAAACGTTTAAACTATGCTAAGGGGTCCAGGTAGCATCTCTAGATGTACATGCAGGTTTCGGAATTTTGATTTGGCCCCAAGTGGTTCCCGTGGAACCACTTTTATCATTAGAAAAATCAGTTTTCGTCGAAAAGGCTCCTAGGGTATTTAATTCGAAACATTTAAACTATGCTAAGGTGTTCAGGTTGCATCTCTAGATATGCATAAAGGTTTCGGAATTTTGATTTGGCCCCAGGTGGTTCCACTGGAACCACTTTTATCATTAGAAAATCAGTTTTCATCGAAAAGGCTCCTAGGGTATTTAATTCGAAACGTTTAAACTATGCTAAGGTGTTCAGGTAGCATCTCTAAATGTGCATGAAGGTTTCGGAATCTTTGGTGTTAGTGGTAGACTTAGTTGATTTAGAGCTGAAGAACTTGTAACTGTTATAGCTCTGTGAGCTTGAATAAATATGCTTATAATTGTATGACGAGTTGGTGTTGATGAATGGTACCCCGAACAAGTAGTTACCGACTGGATCAAAAAAGCCACCTCAAACGGAATCTGAAGAATCTGTCCGTGTAGTAGAACAAAGGCAATTGTTACAACACAACGTAGGGCGCACCTTGATCACAAACCACTACGTCAAAGACACACAGGAGAGGGTTCGTATACTTATCGGTGAGATCAGGAAGAATAGGGTACGGAATGTCATCAAGCAGTTCGTCCCAGAGAGAAGGGGGAGGGGGGGGGGGGGGATAAGGAGGCATTTCGAAACACAGGGCTAATCAAGGCCTTCTTACCTGAGACCGCGACAAATCATCGGTCTTCCAAAGTGTTATTATTCGCACATTTCAAAAATGTAGGGATATAGTGATGATCTCCGTCAATACGTCCGTACATGTGTAGGTCCGTATGTCCCATTTTGAAGCTATCATTTTGAAACTTACCATACTTTTTAAGCATGGTATAGAGATGACAAAAATAGGTTTAGTTTGATTTTTTTGTCACCAGGTGTGCCAACGGCGCCACCTAAACACTGAGCTAAAATACTGCTTTTCTAAGAAAGACTCATAGGATATGTATTTTCGGTTCTTGAAAGTGTGTTTATATGTTCCGGTAAGAGTCTCAAAATGTGCAAACAAGTTTCGTTTTTTTTATTCAGATCCTTGTGGTGCCGGTTGCGCCACTTTTGTCGTTAGAGAATCGATTTCTGGCGAAAGGCTCCTAAAGGTTTTAAATCGAAAAATTGAAAGTGTGTTCATATGTTCCGGTAAGGTCTATAGATGTAAATAAAGGTTTTGGATTTTTGAATCGGCCCCATGTGGTGTCCATAGTGCCACTTTTGTTGTTTGAGAAACGGTTTCCGGTGAAAGGCTCCTAAGGGTTTTAATTCGAAACGTTGAAAGTGTGTTCATATGTTCAGGTAGGGTCTTTAGATGCGCATAAAGGTTTCAGATTTTTTCTTACCCATGTGGTGCTCGTAGCTCCACTTTTGTCGTTAGAGAATCGGTTTTCGGCGAAAGGCTCCTATGGGTTTCAATTCGAGACGTTGAAAGTGTGTTCATATATTCCGGTTGGGTCTCTAGATGTGCATAAGGTTTCGGATTTTTTATTCGGCCAATATGGCCCCTGTGGGGCCACTTTTGTCGTTAGAGAATCGGGGTTTTTTTTGAAACGTTGAAAGTGTGTCCATATGCTCCGGTAGTGTCTCTAGATACATGTGCATAAAGGCTTCGGATTTTTTATTCGGCTCCAAGTGGTGCCCGTAGCGCCACGTTTGTCGTTAAAAAATCGATTTCCGGCAAAAAGCTCCTAAGGGTTTTAATTCGAAACGTTGCAATTATATTCAAATGTTCTGGTAGGATGTCTAGATGTGCATAATGGTCTCAGATTTTTTATTCACCCCCATAAGGCACTCGTTGCGACACTTTTTCGTTGGAGAGACTGTTTCTGTAAAAGGCTTCTTGGGGGTTTAATTCAAACGTTGAATGTGTTTTCATAGAGTCTCTAGATATACATAAACGTTTCGTTTTTTTTATTCGGCCTCGTGTTGTACCTGTGGTTGTCATTAGAGAATCGGTTTCCGGCGAAAGGCTCCCGGGGGGTTTAATTCGAAACATTGAAAGTGTGGTCATATGTTCAGTTAGGGTCTCTATATGTGCATAAAGGTTTGTGATTTTTTATCCTGCTCCCTATGGCGCCAATAGTGCCATTTTTGTCGTTAGAGAGTGTGAATTGATTTCACACAATCGTGATGGCAAACTGAGAATGCGGGGATACACCTTAGTGTACTTTGCACACAAATGACACCGTTCTAGTTTATTTCTGTCAAGCACATGTGTACTAACCAAACTAAACTCAGTCTCCTGAAGAGTCTGAAGCTTTACATCAATAGAGTTATTTCCCTTCTTGTATAATTCACATAAAATGATACATTATCAAGCAATGATGGCAAATGGATTCTAACTCACGAGACATCTTCCCCCTAAAATAATTACATTGTTAATGCAGTTATAGGTTTTGGGTCCAAATACTCAATTCCCATTGGTCAACTGGATGAAAACGTCATGACCAAATGTAATTCATTTTCCAATGAATACATTTGGTCGAACTTTGACCCCCATTTACATTGAAGTTAATAATTTGTGATATCCCAAACAACTTACAAAAAATGTCAATCGACAGTGTGAAATTATTTCAGTGATTTTATACTTGAACTTGTTGTCGTTTCATAGGTGATTATAGTTTACTGATATGTTAAATAAATTGTTTTGAACATTCCAAGTTTCGTTGCAAAAGACGGCAATTTGACAAATTTGGGTCAATGCCGAAAAGCAGCGCTCAACTCAGAGTTGTGCGCTTTGTCTTTTGTGAGAGGGTGATTTTTCGCATCATTCGTTCGTACATGTTTTATTTCGTCTTTCTGCTTTTGTTGTTTGGTAAAAAGTAGTTTAAACAGTTACGGAATGTAATTATAAGAATTGAATGTAATTTTTATAATCTTTATTTGAGTATGAACGTGTGGGAATGGGTACAAATTGTATGAATCCCTTCGGGATTCATACATAATTTGTACCCATTCCCACAGTTCATACTCCAATAAAGATTATAAAAATTGCATTCAATCCTTAAATAAATAAAACTGAAAACTGTGACGTGTAATAGAGTTTGAAAGAAGGCTGCAGCTATTATGCTATCTGTAATAAGTAAACAAGTTTAAGTTACTTCGTCATTCAACCATGCTGGTTTCTTGCATTTTCGATCTGTGGTAGTGCTGGTATACTCTTGTTCAGTATTTACTGATTCCTTTTCCGGAAAATTCGCACAATGATCAACATCTCGCTGAACAACTGATTTTTCCTCAATTTCAGTTATACAATTACTTCCATTTACATTTATTTTGTTTTGTTCTGATAAACTTTTAAATATATTTGTGCATGTACAATCCGAAGATGAAACCGGTACCAACTAAAAGATGACGACGATTTCTTTGTTACGACCCTTTTAGCGCTTGTACACAATAAGATCGTCTTTGTGGTGCTACATGAGTCACAACACCTTTTTGTTCCCAAGTTTTTTGTTGGTCAGTTTTAATCCGTACAATATCACCAGGTTCCAAAAGCCTGTTGCATTGTGCCCACGATTAAAGCTGTGGCTGTGTCTACTCTTTACTTTACTATCTCTTTCCCTCACACAAGAGGCCTCTGTTTGACAAGTAATGTTGGAACATTTGTCAAAACCCTGTAGCTGGAATAGGTGTATTTTGCGATATGCCTTAAGAGCAACAAAGATATCATTTTGCTTCTACATGTGTTTTGCAATTCGAACAGCTGTTTCAGCTTCATCATTTCATGGCGGCTGGTGAGGACTGATGCATTTATGATGGATACCACCCTTTTTTCGCAAACTCTCTAAACTCAACAGAGGTAAACTGTGCACCCTGATCCGAAATGCAAATTTCTGGATCTCCCCAGGTGCAAGCATATTTTCAAGCTTGCCAATAATTTACTGGTAGGACTAATGAGCAATTCGATATACCTCGAATAGTAATCAATAACAATAAGATAATGTTCACCACTTATTTCGCACAAATGTATGGCAATTTTTTGTCAGGGTCTACTGGGCAACATTGTTGATTTCAGTGGCTCTTTCTTTTGTGATTCAAACAATCTAACCCTGCCTGTGCTGCAGTGCGGAGTTATGATGTCGGGGAGCTGGCAGCTGCTCGTCGTTGCTCGGTGGTTCTCTCCGGGTACTCCGGCTTCCTCCACCCGTAAAACTGTCACGGTCATGATTAGCCATTGTGCATAAATATATGACCTTAAACATCAATAAATAAATAAATAAATAAATAAATAAATAAATAAATAAATAAATAAATAAATAAATAAATAAATAAATAAATAATATTCTTTTGTGAAGGCCTATTAATTTGACAGTGTGAGCAATTTTCAATTAAATTCTTCAAGTTCTTTGCTATATGAGACCACCACACTGTTAAATTTGCTCATTCATGATATTTATTAATTCCAAGATGACTGTGTAAATTAATTAACATTTCAGTCTGCATTACCTCTGGAATGACTGTTCTCTTGCGGTATATAACCATTCCGTTAGAGACTGACATTTCATAGCGAAATGTGAAAAAACTCCTTATCTCTTCTGGTGTTGAACTTGTCTTGTCCGGCCAGCCATTTTTAATAAATTGCATTACTGCTGTTGCTTCAGCAATCTGCAAAATTTTAACATCAGAAATGGGTCTTGACTTTTCGACCAACTGGAAATACAAATTGATGTCTTCAACAATTGAATTTACATGTATTTCTTCAAATACCTCGTCTATACTTTTCTGTGGTGCTCTGGATAGTGTGTCTGGGACTGCCAGGTCCTTACCTGGACGATGTTCTGCATTCACATTAAACCTACGCAACCTCATGAGAAATATAGAATATACCCATAGTAGCTTGGCGTACTAAATGTTCACCAGGAGTGGTGAAGTGGTGTTAACCGTCAGCCTTCGGCGCGCGGTTTACACCACTTCCCCACGAGCGGTGAACATTTGGTACACCAAGCTACTTTAGGTATATTTTATTTATACCATGATCGTCAGATTATTAAGAGTCGCTATTACTTTTTCTAGATTTTACTGAGCACCAGACGTACATACGAGCGCATCTGTTTTTGTTTACACCAGCATCGGTGGCGGTACTTTCGCTGTCAATTTTATCGCCGAAACGAAATGAAAAAAATGCATTCAGGTCGACGTCACCAAAGGTCAACGGGGGTGTAGTTCTCCTGTAGGTGTAAATTTTTACTACTGAAATCCCATTGCTAGCGTGTTCATCACGGTTGGTGTGTAAAGCTAAAATTTATGTCATATATAGTAGAATATTATATCTCACGTAACCTTCTAGGCACCTGATTGGACGAATGCTGCACCCCTATTTCGTGTAGTTTGCATCCACAGAACTGACCAGGTACTACACCCAGGCACTACACGTTTTCTATTTTTAGCACACTACTATATCAGTTTTCTTTTCATGCTGGGCGAATAAAACTAATCAGGCTAAATTTAAATATCGATTCACAGAGGCACAACATCCATAAAGCGCCCCGGAAAGAAATCATTGTGGAAAAATGTATCGCTTTTCCATTGTTGAAGTCACATTTTCCGAGGCGTTCATTTTATTCCTTGAGAAGATGATCCATATCTCGTTTCGAAGAGAATGGTCCATACCTAGGTACAACTTTCATGAGAACGCGTCCGGATATGAAAAATCGTTTGTTGAGCTGCTCATATTATTTCGCTATTTAATTGTATGTTTTGGGCAGTAAACGAATAAATAATGGAATTCATTTGAATCTTCGGATTTTTGTATCCCGTACTGACCAATTCGGTAATGTATATGTGTGAAAAATGTGTGGAAATTGTCAAACTGCGTTGTCAAATTTCGAAAATGTCCAAATCTACAATGGCCTGAACCCTTTTCGGGTTTAGTGATATGCCCTTTTCATTTATAATGCGGCCAAACTACTGAATCTCGATCTATCGAAACTCACATTTTGTTTTATTTAATTTTAACCCTGCACCTTCAATGCGGTTTAAAACTTCTTCTAACCTACAGTCATGAATTTCTTGTGTTGGAGCATAAATCAAGATATCATCCATCAGGGCATCTAAACCTACAATACCTCCCAATAACTCACTGGTTTTCTCTTATAGATTTCAGGGGCGGATGAGACACCAAATGGGACTCTGTTAAGTATGTAACGACCAAAAGGTGTTATGAATGTAGTCAAATGTGAACTTTCTGGATCTAACGAAATTTGATAAAAACCACTAGGTGCATCAAGTTTGCTGAAAACATTGGAACCCATCAATTTGGGTGAAATGTCCTTCAAATTGGAAAGTATTGAGCGTTCTCGCATTGCAGCTTCATTTATTTTTTTAAAAATCTACACAGATTCTCACGTTCCCGTTCAGCATTACCACTGGGACCATTGGCGCGCACCAATCAGTCGGTTTGGTCACTTTTTCAATTATCCCCTCTTGGGTCATCCTATTCGACTCTGCCTTAAAAAGGAAATGGTACCCGACCAGCCGTATTTATTGAATATGGTTCTGCTCCTTGTTTCAATTCTATTTTAACAGGGTCACACTTGAGTTTTCCTGAAGTACCAAAAATTTCTTCTTTAATTTCCTCAACTCTTTTGACCAAATTAATATATTTTGCAACAGATCTACCTCAGAGAATGCTTTGGTTCTCCCCTGAGATTACAAATATACTAAATTTACAATTTGTCCCATTCAACCATGTTTGGGCAACAAAATTCCCCTTGCAATTAATCTGACTGCCCGGAATAATTAATGTAGAATCTATTTGTATATTCTAGGTTTTTGTTTGATGGAATTGAATGTTTGTTCACTCATAACTGAAGTGTCCTCTCCAGTGTCAATCTTAAATGTCATGGATGTTTTTAAAATGTCAAATTTGATCTCCCATGGTTCAACTTCAGTAAGAGCGGTGTTAACCCTTTACCCAACGAATCACCCGCATCCGACCGTGTAATATGCAAATTCAGCAGTTGAAAAAATATTATTTTTCAAAAAATTTCAACAAAACCATATCATGTAACGTAACCCCTCGTTGGAACGAGCTCGGCGAGCTCGTTCCAACGAGGGGTCACATGATATGGTTTTGTTGAAATTTTTTGAAAAATTTAAAAAAAATGATATTTAAAATAATAAATTTTGATATCGTCTGCGTTGGGTAAAGGGTTAATATAGCCTAAGAAGTGACTTGTGTCATCTGTAGCACGAGTGGTTGGAGGTATAAAAAATTCACAATTTATCTCATGAACACTTCCTGTTTTACAATAAACTGCAAAGTGATTTTTTATGACAAAGTCTACAGTGCCAGGATATTTGTATTTTCAATATGTCTGCCGCACCGTTGACATTTCCGTGAACTGTTGTATGATTTACTGTTGTATAGTTTACTGGGTGATCAAAACTTTGAAGCCTCACTTGGATTTGGTTTAAGTCTTGGTTGTCGAGAGTGCCAGGCATCTACAACATCAGCTGCAGCCTGAGATTTTACTTCACACTGTACCATTTCACTGCTTCTCGACATAGTAACTGCTGTGGACAAATCTAAATCTGGCGTTAACTGTAACTTTTCAGACAATTCTTTGTCTAACAGTCCGATAACTATTTTGTGACGAATCTGTTCCGACTTAGTGTCACTTTTAAAATCACATTTCTTTGCCAGTTCATACAAAGTGCGAACGAAAGTTTCAACTTATTCCCCTTTCTGCTGTACCCGTTGATGAAACTGGGCCCTTTCATAGATAATATTACCTTTTGGAACAAAATGTTCGCCGAATTTTGACAACACAAAATTATAATCTTTCGCCTGCACATCAGTTAAGTTAAACGAACTGAATATATTTTTGCCTTCTTTTCCCATTGAATAGACAAGGGCAGATACTTGGACTTCTTCGGTGTCCTTATTTAATTTTGCGGCGAGTCGAAAGCGTGAGAAACGCCGTTTCAATACTGGCCAATGTTGTGACTTTGTAAAGTCAAATTGTTCTGGGTGCTGAAATTTCGGCTTGTTCGCGATTTGTTTTCTCAGCGTATCAGTGTTCGTCACTTGTGGAAATTGAATTAACA
Source organism: Pictodentalium vernedei (assembly GCA_031216915.1). Taxonomy (NCBI): domain Eukaryota; kingdom Metazoa; phylum Mollusca; class Scaphopoda; order Dentaliida; family Dentaliidae; genus Pictodentalium; species Pictodentalium vernedei. The sequence continues at coordinate 775,834,564 of CM062296.1, read as the reverse complement.
GCTGTTTTCCAAACTGCGGCCGCTTCTGATACCATGTCTCATTGGGCAATGATGAGAGCGACAATATAAATATGTGATATTCTTTATTTATTTCTGTCAAGCACATGTGTATTAACCAAACTAAACTCAGGCTCCAGAAGAGTCTGACGCTTTACATCAATCCCTTGATGTGCAAAACGATACATTATCAACAATATCAAGCAATGATCGCAAATGGATTCTAACTCACGAGACACAATGCGTCTGAAATACGTGTTTGTCACAGACGTCACACTATAGATGCATCGGATTCAATGCAAAAGAACAGCTTAATAACATTCAAATTAACGGGGAAAAGACCATAAAACGAGGGAAAATACAGTGTTTGTGACGTAATTCGTTTTTTTATCAGTGAATAACAGACACCTGAAGGTCTCGGAATAACATTCAGAGCTGCCACTTAATCCATCCTGATGCAACAAGAAATAAAATTGAGAAGAAATCGGATCGGTGAAAACTGGCGTAGATTCGGGGGTGAGTGGGTGGAGGTTAGTGGATGTGGACTAGGGTGGCAATGTCTACCCGCCTTAAGAAATGTTGTCAAAAAACATTTTGACTTGTCGGGATAATTTTGAGGTGTTTCGTTGGTAAACCATCGAAAGACAAAAGGAAAATTATTAATATTTTGGCTGAAACTTATCACAACCAATCACGAGTAGTGGTGATTTGGGATGAACGAACCCACTCATGTCGTGGGAAGACAATTTATATAACGTACCATACAACAAACGAACCGCGCTGAAGGTATGGCTGCATGTACATTTGTTGGGATTCAACAGCCAGGGTCATGTCGTATTGGGGCGATTTTTCAGGTGAAGTAAGTCGAAGAGAACCACCGAGCTGCGACGAGAACCTGCCAGACTCAACAACTTACTACTCCGACATAAAAAGAGTTAGCATTGGTTGAAGGCAAGTGCTCCATTGAGGTGCGTGCAGTACGCCTTAATAAACAGCGCCACTGTGCCGTCACGTGGACAATGGGACGTAAGTGTCTTGTCAAGGACACAGCGCTGATCCAGATCGAAACACCTACCTTTTGGTTTTATCCTTTACCCAACGCAAAGAATATCAAACTTTATCATTTTAAATATATTTTTTTTCAAATGTAAAATAAACAATGTAACAAAAACATATCATGTAACCCCTCATTGGAACGAGCTCGACGAGCTCGTTCCAACGAGGCGTAACATGGTATAGTTTTGTTGAGATTAAAAAAAATGTTTTCTCAGTTGCTGAATTAGTATATTACGTGAGCGGATGCGATCGATTCGTTAGGTAAGGGTTATAGTCCAGTGCTATAACCAATGAATCATTGCGCTCCCTGACTATGTGTATGGGGTACTAAGGAATTGTGCGCAGTCTCACATGGATATCCACTACCTGTGGTAGTTTATGTTCGTATGTTATTGCAGTGAATACCGTGTCCATCGCTAGCGGTGACTGTGAGGAAAACCGAGTTTTAAAAATAGGGGGAGGTGCGAAGTGTGCGTCCTCCAGTCCTCTCATTATACTCAGTACAATGAGTAGAACGTGGCTTTCGCGATCAGTTCGCGAGAAGGTTTGCGTGAAATAAGTCGTGTAATAAATAAAATAAATTTTCGTTTTTTTCCCACACCATCGGGCTCAGCAGTTCATCTTGTAATTTGTATATACCCACGGCGATGTATTCCGAGTAGTAATCAAGTAGTAATGCTGTAATGATAAAGCCGAAAATAGTAAGGCGGATCTTTGGTTTCTTCGACGTTTTGTTCTCGAAAAAAAGATCGTGCAGCAAAACAACAGTGTCCATCACTTCCTTCCCTCCCTCCCAAAAAGGGAAAATTTAAAAATAAAAAAACAGCACAGAACATAAAAAGAGATAAATTAGTAAATATAATTTAAAAAATCTATTATTTTTTGGAATGAGCTGGTCGCATCATATCTAGTGTACGGGTTTTGTGATTAATGTAAACATGTCTGCATATAACACACCTCATGAAGTAGGCGCGTGGTGGGTTACTGACATACAGTTTTTTGCAGCACCCCCTCACCCCTGAACGGGCACATCTTCAATCAACGCCAGTAAACACCCGTGATACATTACGGGAGTTATTGGAAGGAGAATTGTATTCGACGCGACATAAATGCGGCGTCTGTTTTAAAACACGATTTATGAATTAAACATCACTCTAATTGAAATTGAATTCGACGAGGCAGTAGTGCAACGTCTGTTCCGGGCTCCTGCTACGGGAATTTTCAGGAACTAGCATACAACAAGGAGTTCTTCATATTATTTTGACATACTGTGAACCGTGAGGTACTCAAGAATAAAACAGTCCGACTGCCGTGGGCTGGTCTCTTTGGGCGGGTGGACAATATTTCTACGGACGCTATAATATTAGATTCCAAACGCTAATTGTAGGAATAACCATCAAAAAGTTTATTAATGAAGCAGTAATTAAAATTTTGCCACTGCTGATTTTTATTATCTGGTAAACGAACGCGTGAACATCACCCCCACGCGTGGATTACGACCAGTCCACGGCGGCTATAAGGTAATATTTACCAACAGAACTGGAGGTATATTCCTGAATTAAACAACCTGCCCCGTGCTTCGATTTACACCGAGATGCATCGTGAAATGCCGGCAGCGAAGTTGGCCACGATCAACTTACACCCTGTCGTTTGTTCAAGCAACAAAACGCACAGACTCGATGGTATTGCACTTGTGTATGTTGCAAAATAAAGTTTCAGGTTTCAAAAGTATACTCAGTGGATCAAAGGCATTCAAGTGTCGTCACTTGAACATAAGAGAATCCAATGCTATAAAACTTTTAAAATTGTATTTTCTAGAATTGTATTTTCTACCATTTACTATAACTTACTAAAGTAAATCATTAGCATTTTAAGAGATATGACAATTTGCCAACGTCCACTTGCCACATCTTTGAAAATACTTATGGTTCATTTCAACCCATTTCAAGTCACAACTAGAAAATACAATTCTGTCTATTGTTCTGTCGGATATTTACGGAAGCGTTGAGGCGCCAGTTGAGTTTTATTTCTATCTTGAACGTGCAACTTAGCTATTTTGGACCTGCAAGTTACTACCTTGCACGTGCAGGTTAGCTATCTTGCACCTGAAAGTACCTATTTTGCACGTGCAGGTTAGCTATCTTCGATCAGCAAGTTACTATCTTGCACATTCAGGTTAGCTATCTTGCACGAGCAGGTTAGCGGTCTTGCATTTGCAAGTTACCATCTTGCCCGTGCAGGTTAGCTATCTTGCATGTGAAGGTTAGCTATCTCCCACCTGCAAGTTACTATCGTGTACGTGCAGGTTAACTATCTTGCACCCGCAAGTTACTATCTTGCACGTGCAAGTTAGCTATCTTGCACCTGCGAGTTACTATCTTGCACGTGCAGGGTAGCTATCTTGTACGAAACGTCAGTTATCTTGCACCCGCAAGTTACTATCTTGCCCGTGCAGGTTAGCTATCTTGCACCTGCAAGTTACTATCTTGTACGTGCAGGTTAACTATCTTGCACCTGCAAGTTACTAGTTACTATCTTGCACGTGCAGGTTAGCTATCGTTCATCTGCAAGTTACTATCTTGCACGAGCAGGTTAGCTATCTTGCACATGCAAGTTACTATCTTGCCCGTGTAGGTTAGCTATTTTGCACGTGCAGGTTAGCTATCTTGCACTTGCAAGTTACTATCTTGTACGTGCAGGTTAACTATCTTGCATCTGTAAGTTACTATCTTGCACGTGCAGGTTAGCTATCTTCGATCAGCAAGTTACTATCTTGCACATTCAGGTTAGCTATCTTGCACGAGCAGGTTAGCGGTCTTGCATTTGCAAGTTACCATCTTGCCCGTGCAGGTTAGCTATCTTGCATGTGAAGGTTAGCTATCTCCCACCTGCAAGTTACTATCGTGTACGTGCAGGTTAACTATCTTGCACCCGCAAGTTACTATCTTGCACGTGCAAGTTAGCTATCTTGCACCTGCGAGTTACTATCTTGCACGTGCAGGGTAGCTATCTTGTACGAAACGTCAGTTATCTTGCACCCGCAAGTTACTATCTTGCCCGTGCAGGTTAGCTATCTTGCACCTGCAAGTTACTATCTTGTACGTGCAGGTTAACTATCTTGCACCTGCAAGTTACTAGTTACTATCTTGCACGTGCAGGTTAGCTATCGTTCATCTGCAAGTTACTATCTTGCACGAGCAGGTTAGCTATCTTGCACATGCAAGTTACTATCTTGCCCGTGTAGGTTAGCTATTTTGCACGTGTAGGTTAGCTATCTTGCACTTGCAAGTTACTATCTTGTACGTGCAGGTTAACTATCTTGCATCTGTAAGTTACTATCTTGCATGTGCAGGTTAGCTATCTTGCACCTGCAAGTTAGTTATATTTGAGGAACATCATTATAGTCATATTTGATGTCGAGTTCAAATGTAGTATATAAGGGTCCAACCTAGCCCCATTTGCCGGACCTAGGCCCGGATTTGCCGGACCCTCTTCCGGACTACCGAAATTCTCTAGTTGTATGGCTTTGAACGGTTCCTTAGGATCGTTGAATAGCCGATGTCTCCCTGTAGGTGGCAGTGCCGTTGAGTAGCCCTTGCCGAGCCGGGTCTCAATGCCCTATAACGGGAACAGGGTTGCCCCATTGCAGGCATTCAACCCTACTTGTCCTTGATCGACACTGCCCTACTCTGTCTGCACGAAGGGCTCGAATCAAGGAGCCACTAAAGCAGTCCCTCGAGAAGGGACTCCCCGAACGACTCATACAGAGGAGTAATTGTGGAGATGCTCCATGAGTAGCTTCTCGAACGACTCCCCGAAATGAGCCTTCAGGAGTAAATGAGTAATCAAAGAGTGAGTCAGAGCGACTCCTCGAACGACTCTTCTACCTCTGGATTATAGTGATCACCAAGTGATCACCGGGGCTCAGTCGATCACTGATCATGTCAATGACTCCCACCGACCAGCAATGACTGGCCTGTCGGGCGACACTTCGAGCTTGGGGAGGTAGGGGTACTGGGAGAAATGGAAGAGTGATTGTGCCTCTCTTAATCGGAGCGGATACGGTCCCTGGCTCACTGGCGCTGGTCGTGGAGGCCTGGGCTCCTGGGATGAGGTCGACGGGTCCCTGATGTGATGAGGGTGTTCGGTCGAGAAGGTGGGGTTAGGGAATTGTGGCAGGGGAGGGCTTCTGGAAGAAGGGGAGGTGCGATTGTGTCGCTCTTGGTCGAGCCGCAGAGGTAAGGTCGCCGTGTCAAAAACAGGAATGTAAGCCACTGGGGCAAGTATGGGGAGTCTGGGGCTTCTGAGATAGTGTGGCTGGAGTGACTGTCACAAGTTAACTAACTTGCACGTACACGATAACTAACCTGCACGTGCAAAATAGTAACTGTACCCAAAGTAGCTTGGTGTACCAAATGACCACCACTCGTGGTGAAGTGGCGTTAACCGCGCGCCAAAGGCTCGCGGTTAACACCAATTCACCACTCGTGGTGAACATTTGGTACACCAAGCTACTATGGGCATATTCTATATATGCAATTTGTCTCACTGTAGGTGTAATATTGCTTCACTAAACAATATGCCTAATAATAGTCGCATTCACAGGAAAAATCCGCTTCGTCGGAAATCTCCACACACAAATTTATAACATCCGGACATCTGTTTGGTTATTTTACTGTCCCAGGAGAGCAATTTCACTGAACTCACGAATCTCTGAAACAACCTCTTTTTATATATATTTGACCTAGGAAATATCTGAATCAGTGAAAGCATATTCAGACGTAAAGTTGGGTTATGGCAAGTGACAGATTAAGCGAAAGATATTTACAATTTCCTTGGGTAATTCGGGGTGATATTCGGGAAAACATGAAGGAACGTAGGCGGGGGATGGTGGGTGGTCCTCGGCTTCAGACCTTTGTTTTTCGTAAGCTAACCACTTATTCCCGCAAACCCTTTTTGTTAATATTTGTTATCCAAATCGGCTAAAAATTCTATTAAACCATCAAAACATGACACGGTGTCCTTTAAAACGGGTTTTGGATAGAAAATACAAACCATAATCTATCCTGAACATTTTGATTTTCAGAGACATTGACCTCCCTGTTGTTCTTGGTGAAGGTTATCTCCAACAAAATGGAGGGCCGCAGTCATTGACTTCGCCAAATGACGTCTTGTCAACATTTTAAGTGAAGTGGGAACTTTGATGAAATCATTTTGTATATACAATTAAAGAAATAAAGGGATAGGTGACGCGGTATAACATAACAAATCATAACTACTGATAGCTGTGTATTCGTACTGAAAGAGGTCCTTGGTTTTATGTTAACCATGACTCACCAGCGTGTGTATGCTTTCTCGATGCCTGTAAGACATTCGATAGCGTAAATCATTTCACATTACTTAAAAAATTAAGAGATAGAAAAGTGTCACTAGCAATATTCTACACCCACTCAACTGTTGGTTTCAAACACAACTTTTCCGCGTCCGGAATTCAATGTCCAGAATGTATACCTTTAGTACCAGGGTTAGGATAGCCGCGGTCCTGTCCCCATACACTTTTAACCCTTTGAGACTTTAATTATCCTGACGTTCAAACGTCACCACTGGGAATTCAGTGTCTTCAACGTTTTTAAAAATCCGACAACAATGGTCGGAAAGTACAAATAAGATATTTTTCAAATTAGTGATTATCTGATTGAGGGCTAGATTATTTTTGGTGATCTGAATTTGTTATTCAAAACTTGTTTTATTACAAATTATTGGAGAGTGCCCACAGGCACTCTCCAATAATTGTAATAAAACAAATTTATATAAACAAAATATTATTTGTGTCTGAGTATGCAATATATGCAAAGAAAGTGTTGCCTTTTGCTCTGGTATCCTCATTTTTTGAAATCCCTGATAGTGGCTTCTAGCAGTCAACCAGGTAAGAAGTCTTGACAGCAGAATTATATTTGCATTTTAAGCTGCGATAATGTTTGGTTCAGCGGTTGTCACTCTGCACTATTCTATTCGGGAGAAAACAGGAATTGCGGGTAAAACTTTGAAAAATCGAAAAATAATAAAAAAACAAAAGCCTACAAAGTATCAACGCCTTGTTTGATTTCGTACGTCATAAGACTTACAAAAGTATTAAAGGGTTAGCATTTACATAGATGAACGCAGTAAGTGAATAACTGCAGTTAAAACTAGAAGTCCTGTCACGAATAGTGCGCTTATCTAGGCTTAATTGCGCGTTGGAATTGCGCGCAATTGCCATATCGAATGGCATCCAAAGCACGGCAGGTTCTCTTGGTTACTCATAGCAAACACATGCAATGTTTCTGCCAATGGACCTCCGGGTTACCCGGAGGTCCATTGGCTGAAACATTGCTTGTACACAGGTCATATGTACAGAATTTGATAGCTTTACTTTGGCCATAACGCGTACATTAACGCGCATATCAACGTGCTATTTGTGCGCATTTCATGATAGGACTTCTAGTTTTAATTGTAAGGTCAAAGTGGGATGTAGTGTCGGCAAAGTTACAGTCAATCACCTGTGGTATACTGACGATATGTGCCTCGTAGCTCCAACAATTAAAGGTCTCTGCATTCTGTTAAGAATTTGTGAACAAGCGGGGAGACTCTCGATATTATCTATAACAGCAAAAGTCAGTGAGTATGGCATTCATCCCGCGGTCCATCTAAAAAATATCATTTCTGAATGTCCTTCTCAATGGCACTGAACATACCTGTGTTGATAAATAGAGGATATGGAATGAGTGTTTTTCTCATATAATATTTATGAAACGAGTCTAAGAATTTTCCGTTTGGGCTAGCCTCTGGCGAGCGCAAACGGAAAATTCGGATGAGTCATAAATTTTATATGACAAAAACACTCATTTCATATTCTATTTATCATATGACACACACACGCTCAAATTAGGCACTTAGTATGACTTTTTAACCCATCACCTAACTTAAGTTGCAGTCGGGACTTGGAAAAAGCATCCTCGAACTAAAATGTTTTCATTTTTTGCTTCCAAAACATAGGTTATGGCCTCTCAATGGAACGAGCGCGACACGCTAGTTCCATTGAGGGGTCATAACCTGTGTTTTGGAAGCAATGAGTGAAAATATAAAAAAAACATGAATGGCGTTTTTCTTGTATTGCGCGAGACGGTTTTTGCCGTTACGTCAGGTGAAAGATTAATGCAATATAACCCACCCTAAATAGGACAGATAACGTAAATTCTCCCTACTGAAATTATGCAAATGTGACCCAGTTGTATTTTGTTTAGCAAATCAAATTGTCCAGTTTTGAAATTGACCAATGAAAGCCCCCAACTCTAATTATGCAAAATTATGAAAATGTGGCCCAGTTATATTTTGTTCAGCCAGTCAAATTGTCTAATTTTTAAATTGACCAATGAAATTGACGGAAGGCTTTATTTATCACTGATTAATATGAAAACAAAATATGAAATGTTTTAAAGTGAACAAAACGGACGAGTAATATGATAAATTTTAATATGTAGGTCACATAATACATACATCTTTGAAAGATGATCTAGACATTAAAAAACAATATCGAGCTATATGTGTCAGATCCAATCAGCTGATTCGAGTGTTTTTCAACTGTACCCGAGCCGTGAAAACGTTCTTATTTGAGAAATATATACCCCCTCTCTATTGCTGTCGTCTTTGGGCGCATTACAGTTATAAGAACATGCGTCGTCTTTCTGTTTGCTGCAATAATGAGTGCAGACTACTTCTCAGATACGACAAATTCTTCAGCGCCAGTAATATGTTTGTATCGGACAGGGTTACATCGCTTCTGACCCTAAGAATGAGGTTCATGTTTAGTTTCCATGAACGGATGTTTAGTCTCGTTACACTCAGACCTTGCGTACTCATCAACTTTAGTCAATGTTTGGATCTCCTTTTTGTATCCTGTACAGTGTGTTTGGCATTCATCTCGCGATCCTCCCAAAAACATATCATTTCTGAATGTCCTTCTCAATGGCTCTGAACATACCTTTGTTGATCAAATTAAATATGTAGGTCACATAATACATACATCTTTGAAAGGCGACCTAGACATTGATAATATCGAGCAATATGTGTCAGATCCAATCAGCTCATTCGAGGTTTTTCAAACTGTGTCCCAGCCGTGAAAACTTTCTTATTTGAGAAATATTTATCCCCTCTCTATTGCTGTCATCTTTGGGCACAGTACAGTCATAAGAGCATGCGTCGTCTTTCTGTTTGCTGCAATAATGAGTGCAGACTACTTCTCAGATACGACAAATTCTGCAGTAATATGTTTTGATCGGACAGTGTTCCATCGCTTCTGACCACATTAAAATATTCCTCTGACGTCACTCTATTGTCTCAATGGTAGATTATTTTTCAGGAATCTACTGTTTCAGCAACATAATCTAAAGTACTGACATGTGTAATCTATTATTTTCGGACTGTAGTCTACACTTACCACGAAAAAAACATGGCAGCATTTTTTTCGGCATGGGTAGTGTTGATTACTTGCAATAGCTTAAAAGTACAGCCATAACAATCGATCATGACCAATAGACTATTCGTCATGATCGATTGTTATGGCTGTACTTTTAAACTAGGATAAGTAATCCACACTACCCATGTGAAAAAATGCTGCCATATTTTCTCATGGTAAGTGTTGATTACGGCCCGAAAACCATAGATTACACAAATGAGTACTGTAGATTATGTTGACGAAACAGTACATTCGTGAGAAATAATCTGGGGGGACTGGCTCAGAAAATTGTTTCCGGAAAATGATTATTGAACCGAAGGTAGTTGTCGAGGAGCGTAGCGCCGAATGGGAGTGGGTTTGAGATGTGGTGCCCCCCCCCCCCCCTCCCCGAATGGGGGCCGCGGTTTTCCTGGATAAATTTTTTTAAATTCGCTTTTAAAACCCCAATTAGCAACATAAAAACTCGTGAGATGTAGGTGTCTGTCCATCAGAAGTTTATTTCTTACCGTTGGGAATAAGATTTTATTACACATCCGTAGCTGTATTTGTCACGATCACATGGATTTTAGGGGCATGCGGTAATTTTAACCAGAAAGCTCTAGTGCAATCCGATAAAAAGTACCCTTCGCGTGCACAAGTTCTCTCGTTAGACTGGTTCTTATAGTTTGCAGCGTTCAGTGGAATATAACTAATGAGAACCATCGGCTAAATTTATCTGTCGGAATTACCGATTCTCATTACAAAATGTTTGATGCACAACTGTGCTGAAAACTGTTGAAAGTCATGAAAGACACATGATCTCTGCCAAGAAATTGAACAGTGAAACTCAGCCTTTGCTTTCGTTATTGAAAATCGAGGAAAACTTAATTATTTTTAGGCAAAAAGTCCAGTTGGGTTCGATATTGCAGCCAACCACTAGTAGGCTACAGTTCAACTTTGTTACAATGTTGCCCTCACCGCTGCGTGCTGCCGACGAGTCGACACGAGGCCTACTGTGTAACTATAATCCTATTCGATTCACACTTCGGCAATGAAGCAGCACGTTTGCCAACGCAAACATACTTTGAAGAGCATGTTCTCAGTAAGCAAGACTAAATCAATCTTGAAAACTGGTTACCATGGCATCAAGCGGAAAAAAGACGGCGACACTCCGACAGCGTCTGGAGATGTTTGACTGCTAGTACATGCAGTTACTAATTAACTATCACCAATTCTACCCTTACTAGATGACCACTCCCTCCATATACCCCCCCCCCCCCCCCCCCCACACACACACACACACACTAGCTGAATAAAGAAAATAAATTCGGAAGAAGTTTTATACGAAAAACTCGGTAGTTAACATTTGTGGAACCCATGTTTTTTTACGTGCTAGTAGGTGTTGGGGCAACAGGTTTATTTTATTTTATTTTTTTGTGGGGGCAGGGGGAAGGGCTTTTTAAGGGGATATAGTATTGCTAAAATATGACTTTCTGGAGTTTGTACTAAGGAAATTAAAAAATGTTACCAGCTACCCACTATTGAAATTCTGAAAAGTCTTGAGTAGGGTGGGAATGAGACCACGAAGAGGCCGGAGGGGTGGTAAATACATGTGTTCTGATGAATGCAATATAGGCCTAATGTCAATTTTATGAGATGACTTCCATGAAATTCAAAAATAATTATTAGAATATTTAAAACATAGACAATATGACAATATTTTCCACACACAGATTGGTGTGTATTTTTAAATGACTAATTCAGGATTTTTGCTACTATTTTTGTTTTATACAAGGATATTATTTTGTTTTAACTGTCAGTAACAAAAGTTAAATCGAATGTCACCTATGTGACTTAGCTACATGGGTGTATGAGGAGGGGAGGGGGTTGTAGCATTCTCACCCCCTTCACCAACAAGCACCTAATTTTGCAGTTTTCATTGAAAGGGACTGGTATTTTCAGAACAGATCATTCAGAGGGAGGGAGTATTTTTTATAATTTGGGCAAATAGCAGGGCAGTGGGCAGAGCATTTTCATAGGCAAATTCGAGGCAAGGGCCTGCATTTTGATTTTGAAACAAAAGTTCGGGGCAGTTTGATTGGTCAGCCCCCATCCCCAAGAAAATGTTCTCCAAAAGCCTATCATTTTACTTTGCCACATTCTATCAGTCCTCTTTAAAACTACTTACTGAATCAGAATGCAAATTCAGAACACCAAATTTAAGACTGACAAGATATTGGAGGAGACACATAAAAAAAAAAAAAATAACCAGATACCAAGAAAAAATATTGACAGAACCGTTCAGATAACAAACTGGTGAAGTATAGTACTAGTGCAAAATACTACAAAATAATGTAAACGTTACTAGTACTATTATTTGGACCCCGAGAGTAATCAATCTTTGAAAATATTATCAACCAAAATAAGTTGGAGCTTACTGGTGAGAACAACCCCCCCCCCCTTTCAGCCTCAGACTAAGACTGTTGGATACTGATTTCGTGAGCTTTCGAGTTTCAGAAAATGCTGTCAGGTTATAGATGGATTGGGGGGGGGGGAATGTAAAAAAGGTGTACATAGAGACAAGACATGACATTTTCTTGCAGTTATCATGCAATATATTTCTCCCTTTGTATATCTGGAGTAAATGTGGACAGCCTAAAGCTTTTATTTCTAAGTGCAGCCCATTTCAAACAAAGGTTATCAAGACTTGAGGTAAAATAAAAAGAAGGCTAAATTTCAAGTCAGAAACTTTATAATGTTGAAAAATAAAGTGCTAACTTACCAAGACTGCGGAGTTCACTCAGTCAGAATGGAATCTCAAACTGCCTCAGGCTCAGTTACTCTAAACGATCGAATGAATCCCCCGGAAGGTTAATTATTGCGGCAAAATGTTTTTTCTCGTCCAATGTGTACTTTGTTGCAGTGCAGAACAGAAATGACCGATGTCCACATGTGATAGCCTTGTGGCAGGAGTGCATGTATTGTCAAGTCGAGTTCATTCAAACTTCTGTTTTAGTTTCAGTTCAAAAAGCACGAAATTTAAACAGAGCAGCCAGTTCGCATCGTATTCAAATTAAAATCCTTGTACATTTCCCATCCTCCAGATATAATGATGCCTGCACACACACTTTTGAAAACACATTTCAGACCTCCAAATTTGTGACGTCTGATATGCTGAACGCAATATTTTGAGTTTTGAGTGTTCGGATCGACATTTTTTGCAAATAAAATGAATCAACAGCGATTCTACAGGTGGCAAGGTCAAAGACTTAAGACTGGTTCTCTGACAAAATTGCCCGTTTCTCTCTAAAATTCTTTCAACCGTTCAAATTGTCGACTATTTAATTAAATTAGCGATTAATTACAGTGAATTCTTTTTCATGGATGGGTGTGTAATAAATACAGAACCACACTTATGTTTGAATGGGTTAACGATTACCGGACTCGAGCGTATGGCGCTGGGATAACCACTCGAGCCTACCGGCTCTCGCGGTATCCCTGCGCCACACGCTCTCGTCCAGTAATCGTTAACCCATTCAAACATAAGTGTGGTTCTGTATATATACTTTTCTGAAATCGTCAACCGATGTACGTAATTTGTAGGTAACCAGTCTTTTCGCTGCCCAATGCACACTCGGCCTAAAACCTACCCGACCCAAACCCGACCCAAGTTCGCTCGTCCCAAACTTCAGTCGAGGGAGGGGGTGGCTGTTTACGAATATTATTTATGTTATCAAAAGTTGAAAATTACCGGCAGTACTTTTCAATTCATGATAACAAAATAATATTTGTGAACAGGCACGATGTGACTTTCTATTATTTCTTTACGGGTGGGAGTGGGTGGCTGTTTACGAATATTATTTTTTTATCAAGAGCTGAAAATTACCGGCAGTGATTTTCAATTCATGATAACAAAATAATATTTGTGAACAGGCACACTAGTACTTTCTATTATTTCTTTACGGGAGGGAGGGGTGGCTGTTTTTTAACACGCCTAGAATACATTCGATCATCTCAATTTCCATAATCGTTCAACGCTTGGGCCCATTTGACTATCATAATTAGGAAGCAGGGAGGTCGCTATGTGGGTGCCGTTACAATGGGCCCACCGGCTGACAGAGAGCCGAGGCCTCCAAACCTATACACGAGAGTGACCGGCATGGGCCGTCCAACCAGGGCAGTGAAAGGGATACAGTGGTTGGAAAAGCGTCAACCTTTCGAAGTGATTTTATGCACTACACAACAATAACATAATTTTGATAATTGGAAAATCTTGCTCACAGGGAATAAACAAAAACATTTTTTTTTTCAAATAACAATTTATTGCCAGTGGTCCGTTCCTGTACCTCACATTCAGAGAGTATGGACACTGACACACATATTTCCGAGCCAATTTAATTCCTGTCTCGGCTGGTCTCACTTGAAATTATTTGTCAAATCTAACTTTAACAGTAAGCTCCAGATGTTTCGATGAAGACGCCACAGTCTTCTCCACGTCGCCATCAGAAGGTGTCGCAACAGTTTCGATTTTGTGTTTCTTTGCATTGTTTTGAAGCGATTTACTAACTTCCATTTTTTGATTTTCTCCGGTACGCTTATAAGATCGTACGGCGTTTGACCTGTGTCCGGTGGTCTCGCATATCAACTGTTCATCAAATTTAGCTGCATACAGACGTGAAGCAGCTGTTGTCCGCAGCGAATGATTGGTTTTAAATCCCTCGATACCAGCTTTTTCACACAGTCTTTTAACGGTTCTTGTAATTTGGTGAATCCCGTGTGGGACGTTCATATACCAGGCATCATTTGTCGGTTTCGCACGAGGTCTCAAATAGAGTGCCGGTGAACATTCTTGTGAGGATGGACGGACGGTAAGACAGATATTTCTCGAAAATATTAACAACACAACGATCAGGGATATCAACATTCTCGTACGCGTCAACCACCTTTGGTTTTGTTTTGCGGTGTTTTAGTCCACCCTGGGATGCTTTTGAAGTATCCTCAGTATAGCGGAGAAACCTGACGCCATCAGAGGCTGTGTGGAACGTAACTTGCGGATTAAAATATCTAAGATTTCTGTGCTATTGCCCGGCACGAAGAGCGAAATGATATCCAAATAAATAAATAACTGTGTCTAATAGCTGCCTGGGTGAGGATGTACCAAGAGCACCACTTTTCCATAAAAGCTCCTCGTCGGCAACAGTGATCAGCCCAGCTTGACGTTTCCGAGCACGATTTCCACTAGCAGAGAGCTCCTTCATTCGATTATCAAGAGTATTTTTGAGAGAAATAAATGATTCGTCTTGTAATAGTTTCCATTCTCTTCCTAGTGTTGATAAATATAGTTGAATACACACTACAATCTCGTAAAGAGTATCACTTGGGTAATTATCACCGTTTCGCTTGCGAACCTCAAGAACAAATCTGGTAAGCGCGTAGCACAACTCGTCCTTCGTCATTTCCGGAAGTTCAACTCTCATTGGACTTATATCCAACTCCGCATTCATCGCCCGCAGGTTTCTACTTGTTTTCCAATCATTGAAAAGACGCACAGCCCAACTATTTTTACTTTCCGTAGCTTTGGAGCAGCTGAAAAAAATTATACAATGGAGTTAATTTCACCTCTATATACTTCATTGCAGTTTGTAAGACTTTTGCACACTAGACACGATGCTAGCGTTGCGATAAAGTAATAAATAACTATATGACCTCTCGAGTTACAATTTTGACAAAGAAGTTTGTCCGATTTCAACCTTGCCGCAGAACAAGCTCAATGATTAACTACACTGAATCCAATGTGAAAAATGAAGAATGGAATTATTTATTATAATTTTGACGCAACGAATCATCGAGTCAGAATTATATTCAGTGACTGCTTTGGACACTGGACTCGGCTCAGTTGATTATTGTCTTTGTTGTACGGCCAGCTTGAAATTTTAGCCGCCATGTATTTTAAAATTGAAAAACGAGACCATATATCGTTATTTATTACTTTATCGCAACGCTTGCATCGCGGCTAGAGTGTGAATGCCCTTAAAGGGATAACAATTCCGAATATTTGAGAAAATAATTGTAAATTTGATAGAAGCAATAAATTCAAAATGAAAAAATAATGCCAGGTTTTACTGCTAATTTGGATAAAACGTGGGCGTTTTCGGAAATGTGTGCAGAGAGGGCAAAACCAAATCTCACAATATGAGCAGATATTCTAATTGGGAAATATTCGTAATTTTCAAGAAAAACACAAGTGCTATTAAATCTCTTTCAGATGATGGCGATCTGGAGAAAGCCGGGGGTCCTTTGACTGCAACTGAAGCTAATGTTTCCTTCGCTATTTTTCAAAAATTATTAAAAACATTTCGAGAAAAATGCACACCACGATTTTAGAAGTGATCCACAGTGATGACACACACCCATACAGTGTGGACTTTTTCACGGGTAGCCGATAAATGGATAACAAAATCTTTTCAAATGAAAAGAAACCAATAAAAAAGAGTCAGTACCAGTTATATTGCCCGAACCATTTGACCAATTTCCAACGGAACAAAAGAAAAACATTTCAACATAATAGATAGGTGTGATTCTTTACTACCTTGGATTAACTGGATTGATTTCAACACAAATCATACGACCCCTCGTTGTTGGAACGAGGTTTTCGATCGCGTTCCAATGACGGGTCACAAGGTATGTATTGAAAGCAAAAATTGAAAAATTTTAGTACTTGAGCTAAAAATAGTTTAAAAGTCGTTTGCAGGTAACTTTTCGTATGGGGTTAAAAGCAGTGGCGTAGATAGCTTCTCGCTGGCGTGGGGGCAAGGCCAAAATTTTCCGACAGCCCGGAAATTTCCCAACAGTTTAACCCTTTACCCAACGTAACGGAAAAAAACGGCCAGCGCTATTCACAAAAATCGCCATCGAAATTTAATTATATTTTAATTTTTTGTCTCAAAAACATAGCTTATGACCCCTCATTGGAACGAGCACATTGCGCTCGTTCCAATGAGGGGTCATAAGCTATGTTTTTGAGACAAAAAATTAACATTTTTAGTTATTCAAGAATTTCTTTTTGCAAGTGTCGTCTTCTATACACGTTGGGTAAAGGGTTAACAAGCAAAAAATACCTTTTCTCTGCAAATGTACTGAAAATGGGTCTTTGGTCGAAAAATTTACCTAAAAAGCTGTGTTTTTACCCCCCAAAAGCCCATATTTTAATGTTATTAGGAATAAATTAACCTAAGAATGGTGCCAATAATGTTCCGACTCCACTAGAAATTTTCCGACAAAACTGCTGGTGGGGGAGGGGGGCACCCCCCCCCCCCCCCACCCCCGGTTTATCTACACCACTGGTTAAAAGTAAAACCACAAATGCCATGCACAACTTTCAACACACCCACACACACGTACACAAGAGAACAGACAAAAGCGCCCCCCCCCCCCCCACAAAAGCTTACACGGCAAATTTATTTATTTATTTATTTAGTGGTGTTTAAGGTCACATATTTGCACAATGGCTAATCGTGACCGCAACATGGAGATAAAGTAGTCAAGTTTAGTCAATCGTTTATACCCATGTTGCCCATTTTGAGTCTCCAAATTTTACCAGTAAAACAGAATTTGTGTACCATAGTAAACACGCACTGCTTCACTTCCCGGGGTTCCCACGGGGGTTCCACGACAAATACTCCCACCCCCGACAAAAGCTACTAATACAACCCAACCCTGGTTTTGAACAGAATCAGACACAAGCATTCCGCCTCTCCCTTCTGACTAATTTTCAATATATAGGTTGGGTTTTTTTTTATCAAATATGGTATTAATAACTTTCTTTTATGTATCTCTTGGCTATTTTGAGAAGAGATGTACATGATCAATTGTGCCAGGCATAAAAAAATATCTTCACTCGTTATCATTTATTGGAAAGCTCTCTTGCAGGGCACTTTCAAAAGAAAGTTAACAAGAAATGATTATGGCAAGCTATGATTTTGGATAATAAACTATTGTGTTTTTTTTCGCCTGCATTTTAATTTTCATAACTTTCACAAGAAATGATTATGATAAGCTATGATTTGGGGTAATAAACTATAGTGTTTTCCTGCGCATGCATTTTAAAGTTCACAACTTTAATTTCAAGTGCTGGCAAATTGTTTGTTATGAATCCAACATATGCGTCTGTATATCATCAATAAAAAACACAATCACTGTGATGCAGTCCTCCTTTCTATAAACATATTTAAGAGCTGGGGGGGGGGAGATCTCGTCGTGGCTTGGGAGGATGGGGGCTTTTGTCTCGGTGAATTGTGTTGTGTGTGTGTAAGGGGGAGGGGGTTGTCGGGGGAGGCTTTTGTCGGACATCCACATCCACACATCCACACGGAGGTTCGTCATGTACAGTGTAATGCTTACGTTTTGCGAGATTTGCCCAGTATATCCCTGTCTGTTATAGGTTCTGCAAACCTGCTTGTAGACTCCAACACTTGACATGACGCTATTAACTCCTCATCTGACAAAGTTTCTAACTCCTCCAACTGTTGACTACTGGCCAGTAACTCTTCATCCGAAGTATTCCGTGATTCCGACTGCCTGCGAGTTCCAACTATTTCATCATCCGATATGTCCGAATACTGCCCATGTGTCACTATTAACTTCCCATCTGACAAAGTTTCTAACTGCTTCAACTGTTGACTACTGGCCAGCAACTCTTCATCCGAAGTATTCCGTGATTCCGACTGCCTGCGAGTTCCAACTATTTCATCGTCCGATATGTCCGAATACTGACCATGTGTCACTATTAACTTCCCATCTGACAAAGTTTCTAACTGCTCCAACTGTTGACTACTGGCCAGCAACTCTTCATCCGACGTATTCCTCGATTCCGACTGCCTGCGAGTTCCAACTATTTCATCGTCCGATATCTCCGAATACTGCCCAAATTTTACTGGTGGTGTGAGATTATTCTCGTTAAATTGTGAAGTACAACTTCTTGGAAAATCAATATTTTGACACTCATTGCCGTGTCCAGTGTCGTCCAACACAATCTGGCTTGCTGCAATAAGGGGGCTGATTTCCAAATTCCAGTGGGCCGAGTTATTCGAATACATATTCGTAAAAATATAACTTTATCGTTAAATGGTGACAAGTTCATACTGAGACGCAAAAAAAACACACTTTCGGGTATGACGGAAAAGCATGACAAGGTTTATTAGAAGGTGTCTTGTCCTCACATCGCACGGGAGTTCATATTTTATTTCTTCGCTTGAATACTTTGAGTAATCTCCTGTTTTCCCAACACGATCTTTTATTCTTCTGTTCTATAATTTCTCCTCACCTTGTCATCGCTTGAATATTTTTAGTAATCTACTGTTATCCCAATACAATCTTTTATTCTTTTGTTCGATAATTTGTTTGCTTGGATTATTTTAAGTAGGAGAATGGACTCGGAAGGTGTAGATTCTTCGATTTCAATATCCTCGGCGCTGACGCGCCTCGGAGATTAAAATCGAAGAATCTACACTTCCTCGTCCATTCTCCCTTACAGAAGGAGGTTCCTGTTTAGTTTCCGTGAACGGATTTGTTCTCTCGATAATAAAAACACGCAATCCTTGTTACACGCAGACCTTGCGTGCTCATCGACTTTAGTCAATGTTTGAATCTCCTTTCTGTACTACTAATTGAATAAATTTTCACGCCTGTCATCCGCTTTAGCTTTTCTCACATTATTTGGAGTTTTCGGTTAAAAGCACTACTACCTGTGTTGTATTTCTGGCATATTGGTCTGGTTACCTTCAAGTACAATACAGTGTATTTTGTAGTGTCACAACTGTAACCACCTTCATTGTATATATTTCTTTTCTTTTCTATGTGCTATGGACACTGAGTGTGAAATAAAGAGTTATAATTTAATCATACTGCTTTTCTAAGAAAGACTCATAGGTTCTTGAAAGTGTGTTTATATGTTCCGGTAAGAGTCTCAAAATGTGCAAACAAGTTTCGTTTTTTTTATTCAGATCCTTGTGGTGCCGGTTGCGCCACTTTTGTCGTTAGAGAATCGATTTCTGGCGAAAGGCTCCTAAAGGTTTTAAATCGAAAAATTGAAAGTGTGTTCATATGTTCCGGTAAGGTCTATAGATGTAAATAAAGGTTTTGGATTTTTGAATCGGCCCCATGTGGTGTCCATAGTGCCACTTTTGTTGTTTGAGAAACGGTTTCCGGTGAAAGGCTCCTAAGGGTTTTAATTCGAAACGTTGAAAGTGTGTTCATATGTTCAGGTAGGGTCTTTAGATGCGCATAAAGGTTTCAGATTTTTTCTTACCCATGTGGTGCTCGTAGCTCCACTTTTGTCGTTAGAGAATCGGTTTTCGGCGAAAGGCTCCTATGGGTTTCAATTCGAGACGTTGAAAGTGTGTTCATATATTCCGGTTGGGTCTCTAGATGTGCATAAGGTTTCGGATTTTTTATTCGGCCAATATGGCCCCTGTGGGGCCACTTTTGTCGTTAGAGAATCGGGGTTTTTTTTGAAACGTTGAAAGTGTGTCCATATGCTCCGGTAGTGTCTCTAGATACATGTGCATAAAGGCTTCGGATTTTTTATTCGGCTCCAAGTGGTGCCCGTAGCGCCACGTTTGTCGTTAAAAAATCGATTTCCGGCGAAAAGCTCCTAAGGGTTTTAATTCGAAACGTTGCAATTATATTCAAATGTTCTGGTAGGATGTCTAGATGTGCATAATGGTCTCAGATTTTTTATTCACCCCCATAAGGCACTCGTTTCGACACTTTTTCGTTGGAGAGACTGTTTCTGTAAAAGGCTTCTTGGGGGTTTAATTCAAACGTTGAATGTGTTTTCATAGAGTCTCTAGATATACATAAACGTTTCGTTTTTTTTATTCGGCCTCGTGTAGTACCTGTGGTGGTCGTTAGAGAATCGGTTTCCGGCGAAAGGCTCCCGGGGGGTTTAATTCGAAACATTGAAAGTGTGGTCATATGTTCAGTTAGGGTCTCTAGATGTGCATAAAGGTTTGTGATTTTTTATCCTGCTCCCTATGGCGCCAATAGTGCCATTTTTGTCGTTAGAGAGTGTGAATTGATTTCACACAATCGTGATGGCAAACTGAGAATGCGGGGATACACCTTAGTGTACTTTGCACACAAATGACACCGTTCTAGTTTATTTCTGTCAAGCACATGTGTACTAACCAAACTAAACTCAGTCTCCTGAAGAGTCTGAAGCTTTACATCAATAGAGTTATTTCCCTTCTTGTATAATTCACATAAAATGATACATTATCAAGCAATGATGGCAAATGGATTCTAACTCACGAGACATCTTCCCCCTAAAATAATTACATTGTTAATGCAGTTATAGGTTTTGGGTCCAAATACTCAATTCCCATTGGTCAACTGGATGAAAACGTCATGACCAAATGTAATTCATTTTCCAATGAATACATTTGGTCGAACTTTGACCCCCATTTACATTGAAGTTAATAATTTGTGATATCCCAAACAACTTACAAAAAATGTCAATCGACAGTGTGAAATTATTTCAGTGATTTTATACTTGAACTTGTTGTCGTTTCATAGGTGATTATAGTTTACTGATATGTTAAATAAATTGTTTTGAACATTCCAAGTTTCGTTGCAAAAGACGGCAATTTGACAAATTTGGGTCAATACCGAAAAGCAGCGCTCAACTCAGAGTTGTGCGCTTTGTCTTTTGTGAGAGGGTGATTTTTCGCATCATTCGTTCGTACATGTTTTATTTCGTCTTTCTGCTTTTGTTGTTTGGTAAAAAGTAGTTTAAACAGTTACGGAATGTAATTATAAGAATTGAATGTAATTTTTATAATCTTTATTTGAGTATGATCGTGTGGGAATGGGTACAAATTGTATGAATCCCTTCGGGATTCATACATAATTTGTACCCATTCCCACAGTTCATACTCCAATAAAGATTATAAAAATTGCATTCAATCCTTAAATAAATAAAACTGAAAACTGTGACGTGTAATAGAGTTTGAAAAAAGGCTGCAGCTATTATGCTATCTGTAATAAGTAAACAAGTTTAAGTTACTTCGTCATTCAACCATGCTGGTTTCTTGCATTTTCGATCTGTGGTAGTGCTGGTATACTCTTGTTCAGTATTTACTGATTCCTTTTCCGGAAAATTCGCACAATGATCAACATCTCGCTGAACAACTGATTTTTCCTCAATTTCAGTTATACAATTACTTCCATTTACATTTATTTTGTTTTGTTCTGATAAACTTTTAAATATATTTGTGCATGTACAATCCGAAGATGAAACCGGTACCAACTAAAAGATGACGACGATTTCTTTGGTACGACCCTTTTAGCGCTTGTACACAATAAGATCGTCTTTGTGGTGCTACATGAGTCACAACACCTTTTTGTTCCCAAGTTTTTTGTTGGTCAGTTTTAATCCGTACAATATCACCAGGTTCAAGTTTCCAAAAGCCTGTTGCATTGTGCCCACGATTAAAGCTGTGGCTGTGTCTACTCTTTACTTTACTATCTCTTTCCCTCACACAAGAGGCCTCTGTTTGACAAGTAATGTTGGAACATTTGTCAAAACCCTGTAGCTGGAATGGGTGTATTTTGCGATATGCCTTAAGAGCAACAAAGATATCATTTTGCTTCAACATGTGTTTTGCAATTCGAACAGCTGTTTCAGCTTCATCATTTCATGGCGGCTGGTGAGGACTGATGCATTTATGATGGATACCACCCTTTTTTCGCAAACTCTCTAAACTCAACAGAGGTAAACTGTGCACCCTGATCCGAAATGCAAATTTCTGGATCTCCCCAGGTGCAAGCATATTTTCAAGCTTGCCAATAATTTACTGGTAGGACTAATGAGCAATTCGATATACCTCGAATAGTAATCAATAACAATAAGATAATGTTCACCACTTATTTCGCACAAATGTATGGCAATTTTTTGTCAGGGTCTACTGGGCAACATTGTTGATTTCAGTGGCTCTTTCTTTTGTGATTCAACCAATCTAACCCTGCCTGTGCTGCAGTGCGGAGTTATGATGTCGGGGAGCTGGCAGCTGCTCGTCGTTGCTCGGTGGTTCTTTCCGGGTACTCCGGCTTCCTCCACCCGTAAAACTGTCACGGTCATGATTAGCCATTGTGCATAAATATGTGACCTTAAACATCAATAAATAAATAAATAAATAAATAAATAAATAAATAAATAAATAAATAAATAAATAAATAATATTCTTTTGTGAAGGCCTATTAATTTGACAGTGTGAGCAATTTTCAATTAAATTCTTCAAGTTCTTTGCTATATGAGCCCGCCACACTATTAAATTTGCTCATTCATGATATTTATTAATTCCAAGATGACTGTGTAAATTAATTAACATTTCAGTCTGCATTACCTCTGGAATGACTGTTCTCTTGCGGTATATAACCATTCCGTAAGAGACTGACATTTCATAGCGAAATGTGAAAAAACTCCTTATCTCTTCTGGTGTTGAACTTGTCTTGTCTGGCCAGCCATTTTTAATAAATTGCATTACTGCTGTTGCTTCAGCAATCTGCAAAATTTTAACATCAGAAATGGGTCTTGACTTTTCGACCAACTGGAAATACAAATTGATGTCTTCAACAATTGAATTTACATGTATTTCTTCAAATACCTCGTCTATACTTTTCAGTTGTGCTCTGGATAGTGTGTCTGGGACTGCCAGGTCCTTACCTGGACGATGTTCTGCATTCACATTAAACCTACGCAACCTCATGAGAAATATAGAATATACCCATAGTAGCTTGGCGTACTAAATGTTCACCAGGAGTGGTGAAGTGGTGTTAACCGTCAGCCTTCGGCGCGCGGTTAACACCACTTCCCCACGAGCGGTGAACATTTGGTACACCAAGCTACTTTAGGTATATTTTATTTATACCATGATCGTCAGATTATTAAGAGTCGCTATTACTTTTTCTAGATTTTACTGAGCACCAGACGTACATACGAGCGCATCTGTTTTTGTTTACACGAGCATCGGTGGCGGTACTTTCGCTGTCAATTTTATCGCCGAAACGAAATGAAAAAAATGAAACTGAGCCTTTTTCGTTTTAATAACATAATAACATACTATTTCGAGTTATGCATGCTTTATTAACATGAGACAATGCATGTTTGTTAATTTTTGGCATGTTATGAGGTAAACCCGTTTAAAAACGTAATAAATAATTACCACTTTCATTTCACTCTTCGCGAGGCGACGTGCGATAAATTTAGACAAGTTTGCATTCAGGTCGACGTCACCAAAGGTCAACGGGGGTGTAGTTCTCCTGTAGGTGTAAATTTTTACTACTGAAATCCCATTGCTAGCGTGTTCATCACGGTTGGTGTGTAAAGCTAAAATTTATGTCATATACAGTAGAATATTATATCTCACGTAACCTTCTAGGCGCCTGATTGGACGAATGCTGCACCCCTATTTCGTGTAGTTTGCATCCACAGAACTGACCAGGTACTACACCCAGGCACTACACGTTTTCTATTTTTAGCACACTACTATATCAGTTTTCTTTTCATGCTGGGCGAATAAAACTAATCAGGCTAAATTTAAATATCGATTCACAGAGGCACAACATCCACAAAGCGCCCCGGAAAGAAATCATTGTGGAAAAATGTATCGCTTTTCCATTGTTGAAGTCACATTTTCCGAGGCGTTCATTTTATTCCTTGAGAAGATGATCCATATCTCGTTTCGAAGAGAATGGTCCATACCTGGGTACAACTTTCATGAGAACGCGTCCGGATATGAAAAATCGTTTGTTGAGCTGCTCATATTATTTCGCTATTTAATTGTATGTTTTGGGCAGTAAACGAATAAATAATGGAATTCATTTGAATCTTCGGATTTTTGTATCCCGTACTGACCAATTCGGTAATGTATATGTGTGAAAAATGTGTGGAAATTATCAAACTGCGTTGTCAAATTTCGAAAATGTCCAAATCTACAATGGCCTGAACCCTTTTCGGGTTTAGTGATATGCCCTTTTCATTTATAATGTGGCCAAACCACTGAATCTCGATCTATCGAAACTCACATTTTGTTTTATTTAATTTTAACCCTGCACCTTCAATGCGGTTTAAAACTTCTTCTAACCTACAGTCATGAATTTCTTGTGTTGGAGCATAAATCAAGACATCATCCATCAGGGCATCTAGACCTTCAATACCTCCCTATAACTCACTGATTTTCCTCTTATAGATTTCATGGGCGGATGAGACACCAAATGGGACTTTGTTAAGTATGTAACGACCAAAAGGTGTTATGAATGTAGTCAAATGTGAACTTTCTGGGTCTAACGAAATTTGATAAAAACCACTAGATGCATCAAGTTTGCTGAAAACATTGGAACCCATCAATTTGGGTGAAATTTCCTTCAAATTGGAAAGTATCGAGCGTTCTCGCTTTACAGCTTCATTTATTTTTTTTAAAATCTACACGGATTCTCACGTTCCCGTTCGGCATTACCACTGGGACCATTGGCGCGCACCAATCAGTCGGTTTGGTCACTTTTTCAATTATCCCCTCTTGAGTCATCCTATTCGACTCTGCCTTAAAAAGGAAATGGTACCCAACCAGACGTATTTATTGAATATGGTTCTGCTCCTTATTTCAATTCTATTTTAGCAGTGTCACACTTGAGTTTTCCTGAAGTACCAACAATTTCTCCTTTAATTTCCTCAACTCTTTTGACCAAATTAATATATTTTGCAACAGATCTACCTAAGAGAATGCTTTGATTCTCCCCTGAGATTACAAATATACTAAATTTACAATTTGTCCCATTTAACCATGTTTGGGCAACAAAATTCCCCTTGCAATTAATCTGACTGCCTGGGATAATTAATTTAGAAACTGATTTATATAATCTAGGTTTTTGGTTGATGGAACTGAATGTTTGTTCACAGATAACTGAAGTGTCCACTCCAGTGTCAATCTTAAATGTCATGGATGTTTTTAAAATGTCAAGTGTGATCTCCCATGGTTCAACTTCAGTAAGAGCAGTGTTAACCCTTTACCCAACGAATCGCCCGCATCCGCCCGCGTAATATTTAAATTCAGCAGTTGAAAAAATATTATTTTTCAAAAAATTTCAACAAAACCATATCATGTGACCCCTCGTTGGAACGAGCTCGTCGAGCTCGTTCCAACGAGGGGTCACATGATATGGTTTTGTTGAAATTTTTTGAAAAATTTGAAAAAATGATATTTAAAATAATAAATTTTGATATCGTCTGCGTTGGGTAAAGGGTTAATAGAGCCTAAGAAGTGACTTGTGTTCTCTGTAGCACAAGTGGTTGGAGTTATAAAAAATTCACAATTTATCTCATGAACAGTTCCAGTTTTATAGCAAACTGCAAAGTGATTTTTTATGACGAAGTCTACAGTGCCAGGATATTTGTATTTTCAATATGTCTGCCACACCGTTGACATTTCTGTGAACTGTTGTCTGATTTGCTGTTGTATGGTTTACTGGGTGATCAAAACTTTGAAGCCTCACTTGGATTTGATTTACGTCTTGGTTGTCGAGAGTGCCAGGCATCTACAACATCAGCTGCAGCCTGAGATTTTACTTCACACTGTACCATTTCACTGTTTCTCGACATAGTAACTGCTGTGGACACATCTAAATCTGGCGTTAACTGTAACTTTTCAGACAATTCTTTGTCTAACAGTCCGATAACTATTTTGTGACGAATCTGTTCGGACTTAGTGTCACTTTTAAAATCACATTTCTTTGCCAGTTCATACAAAGTGCGAACGAAAGTTTCAACTTATTCCCCTTTCTGCTGTACCCGTTGATGAAACTGGGCCCTTTCATAGATAATATTACCTTTTGGAACAAAATGTTCGCCGAATTTTGACAACACAAAATTATAATCTTTCGCCTGCACATCAGTTAAGTTAAACGAACTGAATATATTTTTGCCTTCTTTTCCCATTGAATAGACAAGGGCAGATACTTGGACTTCTTCGGTGTCCTTATTTAGTTTTGCGGCGAGTCGAAAGCGTGAGAAACGCCGTTTCAATACTGGCCAATGTTGTGACCTTGTAAAGTCAAATTGTTCTGGGTGCTGAAATTTCGGCATGTTCGCGATTTTTTTCTCAGCGTATCAGTGTTCGTCACTTGTGGAAATTGAATTAACAGCTGTTTTCCAAACTGCGGCCGCTTCTGATACCATGTCTCATTGGGCGATGATGAGAGCGACAATATAAATATGTGATATTCTTTATTTATTTCTGTCAAGCACATGTGTATTAACCAAACTAAACTCAGGCTCCAGAAGAGTCTGACGCTTTACATCAATCCCTTGATGTGCAAAACGATACATTATCAACAATATCAAGCAATGATCGCAAATGGATTCTAACTCACGAGACACAATGCGTCTGAAATACGTGTTTGTCACAGACGTCACACTATAGATGCATCGGATTCAATGCAAAAGAACAGCTTAATAACATTCAAATTAACGGAGAAAAGACCATAAAACGAGGGAAAATACACTGTTTGTGACGTAATTCGTTTTTTTATCAGTGAATAACAGACACCTGAAGGTCTCGGAATAACATTCAGAGCTGCCACTTAATCCATCCTGATGCAACAAGAAATAAAATTGAGAATAAATCGGATCGGTGAAAACTGGCGTAGATTCGGGGGTGAGTGGGTGGAGGTTAGTGGATGTGGACTAGGGTGGCAATGTCTACCCGCCTTAAGAAATGTTGTCAAAAAACATTTTGACTTGTCGGGATAATTTTGAGGTGTTTCGTTGGTAAACCATCGCAAGACAAAAGGAAAATTATTAATATTTTGGCTGAAACTTATCACAACCAATCACGAGTAGTGGTGATTTGGGATGAACGAACCCACTCATGTCGTGGGAAGACAATTTATATAACGTACCATACAACAAACGAACCGCGCTGAAGGTATGGCTGCATGTACATTTGTTGGGATTCAACAGCCAGGGTCATGTCGTATTGGGGCGGTTTTACAGGTGAAGTAAGTCGAAGAGAACCACCGAGCTGCGACGAGAACCTGCCAGACTCAACAACTTACTACTCCGACATAAATAGAGTTAGCATTGGTTGAAGGCAAGTGCTCCATTGAGGTGCGTGCAGTACGCCTTAATAAACAGCGCCACTGTGCCGTCACGTGGACAATGGGACGTAAGTGTCTTGTCAAGGACACAGCGCTGATCCAGATCGAAACACCTACCTTTTGGTTTTATCCTTTACCCAACGCAAAGAATATCAAACTTTATCATTTTAAATATATTTTTTTTCAAATGTAAAATAAACAATGTAACAAAAACATATCATGTAACCCCTCATTGGAACGAGCTCGACGAGCTCGTTCCAACGAGGCGTAACATGGTATAGTTTTGTTGAGATTAAAAAAAATGTTTTCTCAGTTGCTGAATTAGTATATTACGTGAGCGGATGCGATCGATTCGTTAGGTAAGGGTTATAGTCCAGTGCTATAACCAATGAATCATTGCGCTCCCTGACTATGTGTATGGGGTACTAAGGAATTGTGCGCAGTCTCACATGGATATCCACTACCTGTGGTAGTTTATGTTCGTATGTTATTGCAGTGAATACCGTGTCCATTGCTAGCGGTGACTGTGAGGAAAACCGAGTTTTAAAAATAGGGGGAGGTGCGAAGTGTGCGTCCTCCAGTCCTCTCATTATACTCAGTACAATGAGTAGAACGTGGCTTTCGCGATCAGTTCGCGAGAAGGTTTGCGTGAAATAAGTCGTGTAATAAATAAAATAAATTTTCGTTTTTTTCCTACACCATCGGGCTCAGCAGTTCATCTTGTAATTTGTATATACCCACGGCGATGTATTCCGAGTAGTAATCAAGTAGTAATGCTGTAATGATAAAGCCGAAAATAGTAAGGCGGATCTCTGGTTTCTTCGACGTTTTGTTCTCGAAAAAAAGATCGTGCAGCAAAACAACAGTGTCCATCACTTCCTTCCCTCCCTCCCAAAAAGGGAAAATTTAAAAATAAAAAAACAGCACAGAACATAAAAAGAGATAAATTAGTAAATATAATTTAAAAAATCTATTATTTTTTGGAATGAGCTGGTCGCATCATATCTAGTGTACGGGTTTTGTGATTAATGTAAACATGTCTGCATATAACACACCTCATGAAGCAGGCGCGTGGTGGGTTACTCACATACAGTTTTTTGCAGCACCCCCTCACCCCTGAACGGGCACATCTTCAATCAACGCCAGTAAACACCCGTGATACATTACGGGAGTTATTGGAAGGAGAATTGTATTCGACGCGACATAAATGCGGCGTCTGTTTTAAAACACGATTTATGAATTAAACATCACTCTAATTGAAATTGAATTCGACGAGGCAGTAGTGCAACGTCTGTTCCGGGCTCCTGCTACGGGAATTTTCAGGAACTAGCATATAACAAGGAGTTCTTCATATTATTTTGACATACTGTGAACCGTGAGGTACTCAAGAATAAAACAGTCCGACTGCCGTGGGCTGGTCTCTTTGGGCGGGTGGACAATATTTCTACGGACGCTATAATATTAGATTCCAAACGCTAATTGTAGGAATAACCATCAAAAAGTTTATCAATGAAGCAGTAATTAAAATTTTGCCGCTGCTGATTTTTATTATCTGGTAAACGAACGCGTGAACATCACCCCCACGCGTGGATTACGACCAGTCCACGGCGGCTATAAGGTAATATTTACCAACAGAACTGGAGGTATATTCCTGAATTAAACAACCTGCCCCGTGCTTCGATTTACACCGAGATGCATCGTGAAATGCCGGCAGCGAAGTTGGCCACGATCAACTTACACCCTGTCGTTTGTTCAAGCAACAAAACGCACAGACTCGATGGTATTGCACTAGTGTATGTTGCAAAATAAAGTTTCAGGTTTCAAAAGTATACTCAGTGGATCAAAGGCATTCAAGTGTCGTCACTTGAACATAAGAGAATCCAATGCTATGAAACTTTTAAAATTGTATTTTCTAGAATTGTATTTTCTACCATTTACTATAACTTACTAAAGTAAATCATTAGCATTTTAAGAGATATGACAATTTGCCAACGTCCACTTGCCACATCTTTGAAAATACTTATGGTTCATTTCAACCCATTTCAAGTCACAACTAGAAAATACAATTCTGTCTATTGTTCTGTCGGATATTTACGGAAGCGTTGAGGCGCCAGTTGAGTTTTATTTCTATCTTGAACGTGCAACTTAGCTATTTTGGACCTGCAAGTTACTACCTTGCACGTGCAGGTTAGCTATCTTGCACCTGAAAGTACCTATTTTGCACGTGCAGGTTAGCTATCTTCGATCAGCAAGTTACTATCTTGCACATTCAGGTTAGCTATCTTGCACGAGCAGGTTAGCGGTCTTGCATTTGCAAGTTACCATCTTGCCCGTGCAGGTTAGCTACCTTGCATGTGAAGGTTAGCTATCTCCCACCTGCAAGTTACTATCGTGTACGTGCAGGTTAACTATCTTGCACCCGCAAGTTACTATCTTGCACGTGCAAGTTAGCTATCTTGCACCTGCGAGTTACTATCTTGCACGTGCAGGGTAGCTATCTTGTACGAAACGTCAGTTATCTTGCACCCGCAAGTTACTATCTTGCCCGTGCAGGTTAGCTATCTTGCACCTGCAAGTTACTATCTTGTACGTGCAGGTTAACTATCTTGCACCTGCAAGTTACTAGTTACTATCTTGCACGTGCAGGTTAGCTATCGTTCATCTGCAAGTTACTATCTTGCACGAGCAGGTTAGCTATCTTGCACATGCAAGTTACTATCTTGCCCGTGTACGTTAGCTATTTTGCACGTGCAGGTTAGCTATCTTGCACTTGCAAGTTACTATCTTGTACGTGCAGGTTAACTATCTTGCATCTGCAAGTTACTATCTTGCATGTGCAGGTTAGCTATCTTGCACCTGCAAGTTAGTTATATTTGAGGAACATCATTATAGTCATATTTGATGTCGAGTTCAAATGTAGTATATAAGGGTCCAACCTAGCCCCATTTGCCGGACCTAGGCCCGGATTTGCCGGACCCTCTTCCGGACTACCGAAATTCTCTAGTTGTATGGCTTTGAACGGTTCCTTAGGATCGTTGAATAGCCGATGTCTCCCTGTAGGTGGCAGTGCCGTTGAGTAGCCCTTGCCGAGCCGGGTCTCAATGCCCTATAACGGGAACAGGGTTGCCCCATTGCAGGCATTCAACCCTACTTGTCCTTGATCGACACTGCCCTACTCTGTCTGCACGAAGGGCTCGAATCAAGGAGCCACTAAAGCAGTCCCTCGAGAAGGGACTCCCCGAACGACTCATACAGAGGAGTAATTGTGGAGATGCTCCATGAGTAGCTTCTCGAACGACTCCCCGAAATAAGCCTTCAGGAGTAAATGAGTAATCAAAGAGTGAGTCAGAGCGACTCCTCGAACGACTCTTCTACCTCTGGATTATAGTGATCACCAAGTGATCACCGGGGCTCAGTCGATCACTGATCATGTCAATGACTCCCACCGACCAGCAATGACTGGCCTGTCGGGCAACACTTCGAGCTTGGGGAGGTAGGGGTACTGGGAGAAATGGAAGAGTGATTGTGCCTCTCTTAATCGGAGCGGATACGGTCCCTGGCTCACTGGCGCTGGTCGTGGAGGCCTGGGCTCCTGGGATGAGGTCGACGGGTCCCTGATGTGATGAGGGTGTTCGGTCGAGAAGGTGGGGTTAGGGAATTGTGGCAGGGGAGGGCTTCTGGAAGAAGGGGAGGTGCGATTGTGTCGCTCTTGGTCGAGCCGCAGAGGTAAGATCGCCGTGTCAAAAACAGGAATGTAAGCCACTGGGGCAAGTATGGGGAGTCTGGGGCTTCTGAGATAGTGTGGCTGGAGTGACTGTCACAAGTTAACTAACTTGCACGTACACGATAACTAACCTGCACGTGCAAAATAGTAACTGTACCCAAAGTAGCTTGGTGTACCAAATGACCACCACTCGTGGTGAAGTGGCGTTAACCGCGCGCCAAAGGCTCGCGGTTAACACCAATTCACCACTCGTGGTGAACATTTGGTACACCAAGCTACTATGGGCATATTCTATATATGCAATTTGTCTCACTGTAGGTGTAATATTGCTTCACTAAACAATCTGCCTAATAATAGTCGCATTCACAGGAAAAATCCGCTTCGTCGGAAATCTCCACACACAAATTTATAACATCCGGACATCTGTTTGGTTATTTTACTGTCCCAGGAGAGCAATTTCACTGAACTCACGAATCTCTGAAACAACCTCTTTTTATATATATTTGACCTAGGAAATATCTGAATCAGTGAAAGCATATTCAGACGTAAAGTTGGGTTATGGCAAGTGACAGATTAAGCGAAAGATATTTACAATTTCCTTGGGTAATTCGGGGTGATATTCGGGAAAACATGAAGGAACGTAGGCGGGGGATGGTGGGTGGTCCTCGGCTTCAGACCTTTGTTTTTCGTAAGCTAACCACTTATTCCCGCAAACCCTTTTTGTTAATATTTGTTATCCAAATCGGCTAAAAATTCTATTAAACCATCAAAACATGACACGGTGTCCTTTAAAACGGGTTTTGGATAGAAAATACAAACCATAATCTATCCTGAACATTTTGATTTTCAGAGACATTGACCTCCCTGTTGTTCTTGGTGAAGGTTATCTCCAACAAAATGGAGGGCCGCAGTCATTGACTTCGCCAAATGACGTCTTGTCAACATTTTAAGTGAAGTGGGAACTTTGATGAAATCATTTTGTATATACAATTAAAGAAATAAAGGGATAGGTGACGCGGTATAACATAACAAATCATAACTACTGATAGCTGTGTATTCGTACTGAAAGAGGTCCTTGGTTTTATGTTAACCATGACTCACCAGCGTGTGTATGCTTTCTCGATGCCTGTAAGACATTCGATAGCGTAAATCATTTCACATTACTTAAAAAATTAAGAGATAGAAAAGTGTCACTAGCAATATTCTACACCCACTCAACTGTTGGTTTCAAACACAACTTTTCCGCGTCCGGAATTCAAAGTCCAGAATGTATACCTTTAGTACCAGGGTTAGGATAGCCGCGGTCCTGTCCCCATACACTTTTAACCCTTTGAGACTTTAATTATCCTGACGTTCAAACGTCACCACTGGGAATTCAGTGTCTTCAACGTTTTTAAAAATCCGACAACAATGGTCGGAAAGTACAAATAAGATATTTTTCAAATTAGTGATTATCTGGTTGAGGGCTAGATTATTTTTGGTGATCTGAATTTGTTATTCAAAACTTGTTTTATTACAAATTATTGGAGAGTGCCCACAGGCACTCTCCAATAATTGTAATAAAACAAATTTATATAAACAAAATATTATTTGTGTCTGAGTATGCAATATATGCAAAGAAAGTGTTGCCTTTTGCTCTGGTATCCTCATTTTTTGAAATCCCTGATAGTGGCTTCTAGCAGTCAACCAGGTAAGAAGTCTTGACAGCAGAATTATATTTGCATTTTAAGCTGCGATAATGTTTGGTTCAGCGGTTGTCACTCTGCACTATTCTATTCGGGAGAAAACAGGAATTGCGGGTAAAACTTTGAAAAATCGAAAAATAATAAAAAAACAAAAGCCTACAAAGTATCAACGCCTTGTTTGATTTCGTACGTCATAAGACTTACAAAAGTATTAAAGGGTTAGCATTTACATAGATGAACGCAGTAAGTGAATAACTGCAGTTAAAACTAGAAGTCCTGTCACGAATAGTGCGCTTATCTAGGCTTAATTGCGCGTTGGAATTGCGCGCAATTGCCATATCGAATGGCATCCAAAGCACGGCAGGTTCTCTTGGTTACTCATAGCAAACACATGCAATGTTTCTGCCAATGGACCTCCGGGTTACCCGGAGGTCCATTGGCTGAAACATTGCTTGTACACAGGTCATATGTACAGAATTTGATAGCTTTACTTTGGCCATAACGCGTACATTAACGCGCATATCAACGTGCTATTTGTGCGCATTTCATGACAGGACTTCTAGTTTTAATTGTAAGGTCAAAGTTGGATGTAGTGTCGGCAAAGTTACAGTCAATCACCTGTGGTATACTGACGATATGTGCCTCGTAGCTCCAACAATTAAAGGTCTCTGCATTCTGTTAAGAATTTGTGAACAAGCGGGGAGACTCTCGATATTATCTATAACAGCAAAAGTCAGTGAGTATGGCATTCATCCCGCGGTCCATCTAAAAAATATCATTTCTGAATGTCCTTCTCAATGGCACTGAACATACCTGTGTTGATAAATAGAGGATATGGAATGAGTGTTTTTCTCATATAATATTTATGAAACGAGTCTAAGAATTTTCCGTTTGGGCTAGCCTCTGGCGAGCGCAAACGGAAAATTCGGATGAGTCATAAATTTTATATGACAAAAACACTCATTTCATATTCTATTTATCATATGACACACACACGCTCAAATTAGGCACTTAGTATGACTTTTTAACCCATCACCTAACTTAAGTTGCAGTCGGGACTTGGAAAAAGCATCCTCGAACTAAAATGTTTTCATTTTTTGCTTCCAAAACATAGGTTATGGCCTCTCAATGGAACGAGCGCGACACGCTAGTTCCATTGAGGGGTCATAACCTATGTTTTGGAAGCAATGAGTGGAAATATAAAAAAAAACATGAATGGCGTTTTTCTTGTATTGCGCGAGACGGTTTTTGCCGTTACGTCAGGTGAAAGATTAATGCAATATAACCCACCCTAAATAGGACAGATAACGTAAATTCTCCCTACTGAAATTATGCAAATGTGACCCAGTTGTATTTTGTTTAGCAAATCAAATTGTCCAGTTTTAAAATTGACCAATGAAAGCCCCCAACTCTAATTATGCAAAATTATGAAAATGTGGCCCAGTTATATTTTGTTCAGCCAATCAAATTGTCTAATTTTTAAATTGACCAATGAAATTGACGGAAGGCTTTATTTATCACTGATTAATATGAAAACAAAATATGAAATGTTTTAAAGTGAACAAAACGGACGAGTAATATGATAAATTTTAATATGTAGGTCACATAATACATACATCTTTGAAAGATGATCTAGACATTAAAAAACAATATCGAGCTATATGTGTCAGATCCAATCAGCTGATTCGAGTGTTTTTCAACTGTACCCGAGCCGTGAAAACGTTCTTATTTGAAAAATATATACCCCCTCTCTATTGCTGTCGTCTTTGGGCGCATTACAGTTATAAGAACATGCGTCGTCTTACTGTTCGCAGCAATAATGCGAACATACGACTTCTCAGATTCGACAAATTCTTCAGCGCCAGTAATATGTTTGTATCGGACAGGGTTACATCGCTTCTGACCCTAAGAATGAGGTTCATGTTTAGTTTCCATGAACGGATGTTTAGTCTCGTTACACTCAGACCTTGCGTACTCATCAACTTTAGTCAATGTTTGGATCTCCTTATTGTATCCTGTACAGTGTGTTTGGCATTCATCTCGCGATCCTCCCAAAAACATATCATTTCTGAATGTCCTTCTCAATGGCTCTGAACATACCTTTGTTGATCAAATTAAATATGTAGGTCACATAATACATACATCTTTGAAAGGCGACCTAGACATTGATAATATCGAGCAATATGTGTCAGATCCAATCAGCTCATTCGAGTTTTTTCAAACTGTGTCCCAGCCGTGAAAACTTTCTTATTTGAGAAATATTTATCCCCTCTCTATTGCTGTCATCTTTGGGCACAGTACAGTCATAAGAGCATGCGTCGTCTTTCTGTTTGCTGCAATAATGAGTGCAGACTACTTCTCAGATACGACAAATTCTGCATTAATATGTTTTGATCGGACAGTGTTCCATCGCTTCTGACCACAAGAAGGAGGTTCATGTTTAGTTTCCGTGAACGGATTTGTTCTCTCGATAATAAAAACACGCAATCCTTGTTACACGCAGACCTTGCGTGCTCATCAACTTTAGTCAATGTTTG